>CM044011.1:49824816-49894816 GCA_024085815.1 Flaveria linearis | reverse complement strand
GGATACAAAACATTCAATTAAAAAAATTAACCAAATTTCCCTGATGTAGAGGCAATCAAGAAAGCTGCATAAGTAAATATATAACGGTGAGAAAAGTGGGCTAATCCAACCAATCTTGCTTGTACAATGGAAAGTGCCACCGATTTATCTCTCCAACGAATCAAATTGGCCAAAGGTGTGCGTTCAGGAGCCCATGCTAAAGTTTTAATCAATTCCTGCCAATATCCACGCCAGGAAATTAAAAACATAAATCCAGTAGCCCAAACAAGATGTCCAAATAAAAACATCCATGCCCAGACTGATAAACTATTCATACCAAAAGGATTATATCCATTAATAAGTTGTGAAGAGTTTAACCATAAATAATCTCGTAACCAGCCCATCAAATAAGTGGAAGATTCATTAAACTGTGAAACTTTACCCTGCCATAATGTAATATGCTTCCAATGTCAATAAAAAGTAACCCATCCAATGGTATTTAACATCCAAAAACTGCCAAATAAAATGCGTCCCAAGCCAAAAT
Source organism: Flaveria linearis (assembly GCA_024085815.1). Taxonomy (NCBI): domain Eukaryota; kingdom Viridiplantae; phylum Streptophyta; class Magnoliopsida; order Asterales; family Asteraceae; genus Flaveria; species Flaveria linearis. Next base: position 49,894,293 of record CM044011.1, on the reverse strand, counting down.
ATCACAAGTACCGCCTCGTCCTGGGCCATCGCACGGAAAACTATAACCAAAATCCTTTTTATCTGGCATTAACTTGGAACCACGTGCATCTAACGCACCTTTTACTAAGATCAAAGTAGTTGTATGTAAACCCAAAGCAATAGCATGATGAACCAAAAAGTCTCCAGGACCTATTGTTAAGAATAGTGAATTACTATTCTCATTAACAGCATTTAACCAACCCGGCAACCATATGCTTCGACCCGCATTGAATGTCGGGCCATTCGTTGAAGATAAAAGTATATCGAACCCATATGAAGTTTTACCATGAGCAGATTGTGTCCATTGAGCAAATATAGGTTCGATTAAGATTTGTTTCTCCGGAGTACCAAAGGCAAGCATGACATCATTATGAACATAAAGTCCCAAGGTATGGAAACCCAAAAAGAGGCTAGCCCAACTTAAATGAGATATGATAGCTTCTTTATGTTCTAACATTCTTTCCAATACATTATCCTCATTCTATTCCGGATTGTAATCCCTAATAAAAAATATAGCTCCATGAGCAAAAGCTCCTATCATGATGAATCCTGCGATGTATTGGTGATGAGTATATAACGCAACTTGAGTAGTAAAGTCTTGTGCTATAAATGCATAAGCGGGTAAAGAGTACATGTGTTGAGCTACCAAAGAAGAAATATCCCCTAAAGAAGCTAGAGCAAGGCCTAATTGAAAATGAATTGAATTATTAATTGTGTGATAAAGGCCCTTATGCCCACGTCCCAATCGCCCTCCCGGAGGGATATGTGCATCTAAAAGATCTTTTATACTATGCCCAGCAATGAGAAAAATGAATGCAATAGCTAAATGATGATGAGCCATATCAGTCAGCCATAAACTTTGGGTTTGTGGATGGAATCCCCCGAGAAGGGTTAAAATGGCAGTTCCTGCTCCTTGGGAGGTACCAAATAAATGACTACTTGAATCGGGATTTTGAGCATAAAGATTCCACTAACCTGTAAAAAGTGGGCCTAACCCTTAGGGATGTGGTAATACATCTAAGAAATTATTCCATCGAACGTACTCCCCTCTGGATGCAGGAATAGCGACATGGGCTAAATGCCCTATCCAAGCCAAGGAACTTACGCCGAAGAGTCCTCATAAATGATGATTGAGACGAGATTCTGCATTTTTGAACCACAAAACGCTTGGTTTCTATTTCGGTTGTAGGTGTAACCAACCCGCTATTAAAGATATGGCAGAAATCAATAATAGAAAAAGAGCTCCGGTATAAAGATCTTCATTAGTTCGTAAACCGATTGTATACCACCACTGATAAACACCAGAATAGGCGATATTCACTGGCCCAGGAGCACCCCCTCGAGTAAAAGCTTCTACAGCTGGTTGACCAAAATGAAGATCCTAAATTGCATGAGCAATAGGTCTTACATGTAAAGGGTCCTGTACCCATGACTCAAAATTTCCTTGCCAAGCTACATGAAAGAGATTTCCGGAAGTCCACAGAAAAATTATTGCCAATTGCCCAAAGTGAGAAGCAAAAATATTCTTATAAAGACGTTCCTTAGTAATATCATCATGACTCTCGAAGTCATGCGCGGTAGCAATACCAAACCAAATACGACGAGTAGTGGGGTCCTGAGCTAAGCCTTGGCTAAACCTTGGAAATCTTAATGCCATAATGCCTTACAAATCCTCCTAGCCATTATCCTAGTGCAATAATTCTTGCTAAGAAGAACACCCATGTTGTGGCAATTCCACCCAGAAGGTAATGGGTTACTCCTATAGCACATCCTTGTATAATGCTTAAGGCTCTCGGCTGGGTAGCAGGAGCAACTTTTAATTTATTATGAGCCCAAACGATGGATTCAATAAGTTCTTGCCAATAACCACGTCCACTGAATAAAAACACTAAACTAAAAGCCCATACAAAACGAGCACCTAGGAAAAAAAGGCCATATGCGGATAATGAAGAACAATAAGACTGAATTACCTGGGATGCATGTGCCCATAAGAAATCGCGGAGCCACCCATTAATAGTAATAGAACTCTGAGCAAAGTTTCCTCCCGTGATATGAGTTACTACTCCTTGATCGGTTATACTGCCCCAAACATCTGACTGCATTATTCTTTGATTTCAAAGACGCATTATCAATCATGTAAAACATAAAATAAAAATAAAATAAATAGAGAAAAGCCGACTATCAGAATCAAACCGATGACCATCGCATTACAAATGCGATGCTCTAACCTCTGAGCTAAGCAGGCTCATATAACATAAATTCAACATGCATAGGAATTCAATAAACTCTTAGAATCTTTGCTGTTAACTATTTGAATTCTTGGCTATTCATATTATTCATAATGAATATGAATATATTAAAGAATAGAATATATAATTTCAAATAACTGTTAAATATTATAGAACATAACGATTAATCTAGCGATATAGAATTTTCATTTTTTTTATCACGATCCAAAAAAAAAAGAATCGATCGTTCAAGTATTCGAAATCTCAGGGGAAAATGAGTGGAAGAGAGACAGACGTATAGGGTATGTATCCACCTATATTGACTTGCGGATATAGAAATGATAAAATCGTTTTTGATTGGATCGAAAGAAGAGAGACAAGAAATCAAAGACAAAGAGGAGAAAACACTTTTTCGAGACAGGAATCGGCATCTATCTAGTGAATTCAACGGTTCCGGTATAAATGAAAGAAAAAAGGAACAAGATCGCAATGAGATTTTAATCTTAAAAAAAGGGGATATGGCGAAATAGGTAGACGCTACGGACTTAATTGGATTGAGCCTTGGTATGGAAACTTACTAAGTATTAACTTTCAAATTTAGAGAAACCCTGGAATGAAGAAAAATGGGCAATCCTGAGCCAAATCATGTTTTTTGAAAACAAACAAAGGTTCAGAAAGCGAAAAGAAAAAAGGATAGGTGCAGAGACTCGATGGAAGCTGTTCTAACTAATGGAGTTGATTGTCTTACATTGGTAGAGGAATCCTTCTATCGAAACTTCAGAAAAAATGAAGGATAAACCTGTATACATAGAAGAATTTGTGTGAATCGATTCCATATTGAAGAAAGAATCAAAGATTCATTGATCAAAGTATTCACGCATAATCTGATAGATCTTTTGAAGAACTGATTAATCGGACGAGAATAAAGATAGAGTCCCATTCTACATGTCAATACCGGCAACAATGAAATTTATAGTAAGAGGAAAATCCGTCGATTTCAAAAATCATGAGGGTTCAAGTCCCTCTATCCCCAATTTGACTCCCTAATTCTTTATCGTATCGTTTTTATTTATCCTTTTTCATTAGCGGTTCAAAAGTACTTATCTTTCTCATTCACTACTCTTTATACAAATGGATCTGAGCGGAAATGCATCACATGTCACATGTGACATATATGATACATGTACAAATGAACATCTTTGAGCAAGGAATCCCCATTTGGATGATTCACGATCGATATTTTTATTCATATTGAAACTTACAAAGTTGTTCTTTTGGCAAATTCTAGTAACTGGATGAGACTTTGTAATACCCGTTCAATTGACATAGACCCACGTTCTCTAGTAAAATGAAAATGAGGATGAGACATCAGGAATAGTCAGGATAACTCAGTTGGTAGAGCAGAGGACTGAAAATCCTCGTGTCACCGGTTCAAATCTGGTTCCTGAACATGATTACTTTGTATGAGTCTCTATTCTACCAATTAATTGATATGAATACATATTCATTAAGTATTTTCCAAATTTGAGAATCCCAATGAATCCGTAATTTTATTGTATTTTTTTTATTCTATACATAATAAAAATACAAACCATAATACAAACGAGACTTCAAATACTCTGTTTAATCTAGAATAGAACCTTGAATCTATAGAATTGTAGAAGTGAAGATTAGTTTTTTATCATTCAATGAGCATCTTGTATTTCATAAAAATTGGGAGCAATATAATCCTTACGTAAAGGCCATCCTATCCAACTTTCAGGCAAACAATCCAATTAATCAATATACACAACGAGGGTCGTATTCATACGATTTTGCACTTCTCGACAAATATAATCTGTTTCATTATTCTAAGTGGTTATTCTATTTTGGGTAATAAAGAACTTGTTATTCTTAACTCTTGGGCTCAGGAATTCCTATATAACTTAAGTGATACAATAAAAGCTTTTTCTCTTCTTTTATTAACTGATTTATGTATCGGATTTCATTCGCCCCATGGTTGGGAATTGATGATTGGCTTTGTCTACAAGGATTTTGGATTTGTTCATAATGATCAAATTATATCTGGCCTTGTTTCCACTTTTCCAGTCATTCTAGATACAATTTTAAAATATTGGATTTTCCGTTATTTAAATCGTGTATCTCCGTCACTTGTGGTGATTTATCATTCAATGAATGACTAAAAAATGATCTACCTATCCATTTATAATGTTTCTTACTTTGCAGTTGTACATAAGCAAAACATTGAAAATCGCTTTCTATTTCTACCTATCCCGGAGATTAATCCTATATTCCTATATATTAATCGAGTCAAATTATTCCAGTAAATAACAGAATCGTGGATAGGATACTCCATTAGTGACCTACCCCAATTTATTGTAGAAACTTTCGGGATCAATGATTGGACCATGCAAACTAGAAATACTTTTTCTTGGATAAAGGAACAGATTACTCGATCTATTTCTATAATAACTCGTACATCCATTTCAAATGCATATCCCATTTTTGCACAGCAGGGAAAATCCACGAGAAGCGACTGGGCGTATTGTATGCGCCAATTGCCATTTAGCTAATAAACCAGTGGATATTGAGGTTCCGCAAGCGGTACTTCCCGATACTGTATTTGAAGCAGTTGTTCGAATTCCTTATGATACGCAACTGAAACAAGTTCTTGCTAATGGTAAAAAAGGGGCTTTGAATGTGGGGGATGTTCTTATTTTACCAGAGGGTTTTGAATTAGCCCCTCCCGATCATATTTCCCCCGAGATAAAAGAAAAGATGGGTAATCTGTCTTTTCAGAGCTACCGCCCCAATCAAAAAAATATTCTTGTCATAGGCCCTGTTCATGGGAAGAAATATAGTGATATCACCTTTCGTATTCTTTCCTCGGACCCCGCTACTAAGAAAGACATTCACTTCTTAAAATATCCTATATACGTAGGCGGAAACAGGGGAAGGGGCCAGATATATCCTTACGGGAGTAAAAGTAACAATACAGTTTATAATGCTACAGCATCAGGGATAGTAAGCAAAATCCTATGAAAAGAAAAGGGGGGATACGAAATAACCATAGCCGATGCATCAGATGGACGTCAAGTAGTTGATATTATCCCTCCGGGGCCGGAACTTCTTGTTTCAGAAGGCGAATCTATCAAATTGGATCAACCGTTGACATGTAATCCTAATGTGGGCGGATTTGGTCAGGGAGATGCAGAAATAGTACTTCAAGACCCATTACGTGTACAAGGCCTTTTGTTCTTCTTCGCATCTGTTATTTTGGCACAAATATTTTTGGTTCTTATAAAGAAACAGTTCGAGAAGGTTCAATTGTCCGAAATGAATTTCTAAACTCGCGGATTTATCGACATCAAGTTTGTAAAAAGAACCAAAATCTTTTTAGTAATTATGATATAAAAAATGAAATGATAAAAACCTTTTTTTTGTTTATACTCTTTTTCTACGAGATGCCGGTAATTCCTTGTATCATATTCCTAGCCATAGTATGTAGATTGTGAAGAAGACTATTTGACTGACCCCTTCTTTCTTTGTCTTTTTTTATCAAAATTGGGGTGATGTTATTATATTGCTATTGTATTATATTGCTATTGTGAGATTGAAATGTCATAAAATCCATTTGATTCTAATACAATTCACTTTGGCTAGATCCTATCCAAAAGTAAACGCGAAATAGAACGGATAAATAGAAATGAAAGGAACAAATATTTCTGGGAGGGGTTATTCATCTTCATAGTCTTCGACACAAGAAAAGGGTGTGAAAAATCCTTTTCTTGTGTCGAAATAATAATGATTCTTTTATACTGTTCGTCAAACCTTCCTAGTGTTAGTTTCGATTTTTTACAGACGTACCAGAACGTTTTTTAGAGTTATTACGTATTTTATAAAAATTAATAATTACTTATACTATAAATATCAAAAGTGGTGAACAAACAAAAGAGGAGGGGAAAATTTGTTGAGTAAATAGAACTTCTTCAATGAACTTACAAAAAAATATTCTAATAACTTATAAAAAAATATTCTAATTATTAAGAACTCAACGGGGACCTTCTCCCTCAAATCAGACAAACAAAGAAGGGAATCCGTTGAGTTCTTATGCTTTCATGTATACAACTCAATTCATCCGATTACTACAGGGATGAACCCAATCCGGAATATGAACCATAAAAGAAAACGCCTACTAAACCGATCACAAGAATACCAGCTACAGTACCTATTATCCAAAGAGGAATTCTTCCAGTAGTATCGGCCATTTACGCCACTTCCCTCCACATTTCATCAAGTGGTCATGGTAGAGACATAAACAGTCATGGATAATTATGAGATGAGATCCTTCCAAATAGGCTAAGAGAGATAATACCTAGAACTATTAGTCTATTATTTTAGTTCTCTCTCGTTTTCTTAATTGAAGAAATAATTGGAAAATAAAAATAGAACTATTAGTCTATTATTTTAGTTCTCTCTCGTTTATCGTTGTATGAACTGCATTGCTGATATTGACCCCAAAAAATAAACGGTAGGTACAGCTAGGCCGTGAACAGCCAACCATCGCACTGTAAAACTTGGATAGGTTCGATCTATGGTCATTGAGGCCTCCTAAAAAGATCTACTAAATTCATCGAGTTGTTCCAAAGAATCAAAATGCCCGGTGATTAATGGAATTCCTTGTCAGTTCTCTGTGAAATACTCGTTTGGCCGAGGGCTTCCAAACACATCGTAAGCTAAACCAGTGCTGACGAATAACCAACCCGCAATGAATAGGGAAGGTATAGTAATGCTATGAATGACCCAGTAGCGAATACTGGTAATAATATCAGCAAAAGAACGTTCTCCTGTGCTTCCAGACATGCTGAGCTCCACATATTCTTGTAAAGTCAAAAGGGGATCGATTCCGTAAAAGATTGGATCAGTAAATGTAAATTCACTGAAAAAATCTTTGTGAGATCGTCAATATTGTACTGAGGGCGTCTTTAGAGTATACCGAATCAGTGTAGCTATCCTTCTTCTGACACAGCAATGCACTTTCAATCAGTATTGGAAAGAGCTGCTAAAAAATTTCTTTCTTCCTTTACTTGTTGTTTGTCGATGTAAAAGTAAAAGAATGTCCCATTCAATAGAAAATTTTTGAATTTAAAATAATCTATTTCTAGCCATTATGAGTTTAGGGCTTTAAACTAAGGATCAGGTAAAATGCGAATCTGATAAGTTAGTTTCTAATAATTCATGAAATTGATTAGAATATTACTGCAATTGTAAGAAGATTTGAGATCTATAAATCTTTCTTATTCATAGTTGTATAAGCGCTTTTTGTTGGAGTCTTTTTTTATCTTTTAAGGAATTGGTTAGTCGTCCAGTAACAAGCAAGAATAGGAGATTTTATTTGATAAACGAAAGAGAACAACGAATGAAAGAATTGGAATCACTAATGCATGCATTGTTGGATTGGATCGAAATCTGAAGGTTCTTTCTTGATCTAACTATAAAGAGGCATATTTGTAATATGGAAAGATACAAAATAGAACTTCTAAAGCATAAGAGAATAGAAATGACTAGTCTTAGAATATAGTTGAACCAAAACACCTATTTTTTTCGAGTGATCGTGTGATAACTTTTTGTTCTCATTCATTCAAGATATTATATTAGTGAACCTATTACGGATTAGTTAAAATGAAAGTAAAAGTTTTATAAGATTACTGTTCACTCTAAAATAGAAAATATATTTGATAAAAAAAAAGAAATGATTAAAACAGGAATCATTTTATAATTTGATTCCATAATGATTCGAAAAGAGTTTCATTTCAGAACGAAATTACATGACCCAATTCTTATTATTCGTTTATAAGTTGAGTTGAAGAATGATCCAAGAATGCATTCGCTGATTGCAAACGCAGTATGCGTAGATGTTACAGATGATTAATAAATTCATTTTTTAAGTTTTGACTTTAACCTTGTTAGTGCTGTCTATAATGATATCTGAATCAAAAACTTGCAATTGGTGTTTTTGTTTCTCTCCTATTTTGTAAAAAAGGAAACTGTCACACTCTCAAAATCCACATGCGGAGTTTTACCGCGAGGCGTGTGAACAAACCAGGATCACAGTCAATAGTTACTCGGAACGACTCTATATGCCACGTTTAAAATAAAACAAACCATAGTTCAAACTTTAAAAATCGTGCGGAAGCGTATTGTAAATAAAACAAACCCAAAGTATGCAAAATGTATCATATGGCAAAACACGTGCCAACCAAATATTTGAAAACCATAGGTAAAAGACAAGTAATTATGTTTGTAGTTTAATTCTTTGGAATGCATGCTGACTCGTGCACTGCTCCTATCGGCAATCCAGATTATCGACCTGAGAATAGCATAATTAAAGTCAACACAATGGTTGGTGAGTTCAAGAGTTTGCGTATAAACATAACAGTTTAACAATAATGATATATATAAGCATGTGCATTGTAATAGATAGCTAGTCCATTAACAAATAAATATTAATATATAGTGATTTCGCAATTGAAGCTGACTGTGATATGTTTGCCTCCTGTCACGACTTACCATGTCGTGACAAATGTACATAGGACAAATTGCACCCGGTTGACCTCGAGTCACACAGGTGGGGCTCGTTAGACCCAGTAGTACTACCCAAGTTTCCCCGCTATTCAATATTAATAATTCGAAAGTGTGAGGACTTCATAATGGTAAACAACACTATATTAATATTATACACATCTTAAATAAATAAAGCATTTGTAAAATTACCAGTATGCTATCTCCCCCAAAAGAGGTTAAGTAAACAGTGGGGCATGAACTCACCTGATACGCGTATTGAGTACTTAAGATTTACTTGAAAGAACAAGTGGACAGTCAACCCTCAGAGGTTACCTAAATCATGTAAGTACATGAGTATGTGTAAACAGAGAATATGTGAACCCTAAGTGCACTACAACCAAGACTTAAGGTTTTAGAAGAATAGACATGTTTGACCCAGTTGACCCGTTCGACCTGTTGGTGACATTATGTGTTGTAAACCATTTAGACAGACATGATCACATATTATTCATGGTTAACATTCTAGTGAATCACATATGATGCTACATTCTCAATGCATTGCTTAAATCATCATATATATACATATCATACAAGTCATGTAAGTTCTTAGCATCTAGCATACTCAATGTGTTCATAACACAACCAGTGTATCATATAAAAGGCCAGATCATGCATTACCTACTTATATGACCTATAATCATGAATTAGCATATACGGGTCAAAACAGATAATTTACCAAATAATCATCCATACTAAGCACAACACATTCAATATGTCCAATACCTACCACATACATCAAGATGATTGATTTACAGTCCCAAACATGATGTCCTAGTTACTAATCAATATTCAAAACCAGACACGATCATCAAGGTACATAAATCACCCAATAATCAAATAAACATTCCATACAACCCAATTAACAGATTCTATCACTTTAGGCATCCACAACAATAATTCTAGCATGATCCTAATGTCATGAACATGTCCAATTACCAATATCCAATGTTCATCCAAAATAAAGTTTCCCTTTTGGGAAAGTTCATCCCAAAATCTAATAAACACCCAATGTACACATAATTCATCAATAATATACTATTTCAAGCTCATAACAACAACTAACCATGCTCAACAACATCAAGCTACCATAATTCATCAATTCAAATCTAAAAAGTTTCTACTTTTGGCAAGATATGAACAACAACATCCAACCTAAGATTTCTAGCATTCATATCAACAATCAAGCACCTAATCAACACCCCAAACACATCCATAACATCAATTTATCAACAATTCATCATATCATGCAAATAAAGTTACTATTATTAGTAACCTATGAACAAAGTTCTCAATTCACCAATTTCTTGCATGATTCATGTTTTGTAGCATTCATACTAACTAATTAACATCCCAACAACATCAAACAACTATCAATTTCATACAATTCACATGAAATTCGAATTAGGGTTCATCTAGCATCAAAAGTATGAACAACCAATCAAAAGCATAGTTTTCTTGCATAATCATCGTTAAACAACATGTATACTATCAAACTAACATACTAGCATCATCAATCAACATCAACATTCGACATACATCCTCTAATTTTAGATTTTCGGACCTAGAGGTTTGGCCATATTGAGTTTCATGCAAAAACACCAAAAACTAACCTTCTAAAGTAGAATTTCACCCTTGTGTTTTTGTATTTTTATAAAAAGTAAGCTTTAAACCTCCTTGTAAAGTTTTTTTAACCTAATAATATGAACATATAAACTAATGGTAACACTTATATATTTTATTTTATAAAAACACAAGACGTACTAATTAACACACGCGTTTCCACATTACGCGATAAAATTTACCGTTAATATTTAAATCGCGTAAACACATAAGCATAACACAATAATCATCTAATCAAATAGATTATTATTAAATTAACATTATTAATTATTATTAGGTCACTAAAGTCAAACGACAACTAGTGTGTGCTTACGACGCGTGTATGCAAAACTTAACGGAACTAACGGCGTATGGTAACGGAAAATTACCGGATGTCACATTATCCCCATGTTGGAAGAATTTTCGTCCCGAAAATTGCGTTACATGGTGAGAGTGTTCCATCCATGGTGAGAGGGTTCCATCACTGGTCTACTGCATTGGCACACAAAAATCGAAATCTAGTGAGTTTTGGATGAGTTGTCACATCATCCCCATGTTGAAAGAAATTTCGTCCGGAAATTTAAATCAATACCTTTGTCTGCAGGCATCGTCTTGAATAGTTGAGGGTACTTAAGCTTCATTTGATCTTCACGTTCCCACGTGAATTCCGGTCCACGTCGTGAGTTCCAACGAACTTTGACTATGGGTATCTTGCTTTGCTTAAGTGTTTTCACCTCACGGTCCATCACCTCGATTGGTTCTTCGATAAAGCGTAATTGCTCATCGACTTGAACATCTTCTAGTGGTACAATTAGTGTTTCATCAGATAAACACTTCTTCAGATTTGAAACGTGGAACACATTATGGACTCCACTCAGTGAATCAGGTAAGGCTAGTCGATAGGCCACTGGACCTATTCTTTCCAATATCTCGAATGGTCCAACATACCTCGGATTTAGCTTTCCTCGCTTGCCAAACCGAACTACGCCTTTCCACGGTGAGACTTTCAATAGGACCTTGTCGCCAATTTGGAACTCTAGAGGTTTGTGTCTCTTGTCAGCATAACTTTTCTGTCTATCTCGCGCTGCAGCCATACAGTTCCGTATCTGCACAATCTTCTCAGTTGTTTCATGAATTAGGTCGGGACCCGTTAGTTGACTATCACCAACTTCAGCCCAGCAAACCGACGATTGACACTTTCTGCCATACAAAGCCTCGAAAGGTGCTGCCTGTATGCTAGTGTGATAACTGTTATTATAGGAAAATTCCACCAAAGGTAGGTGAACTTCCTAGTTGTTCCGGAAAACAATCACACAAGCACGTAGCATATCCTCCAAAGTCTGTATGGTACACTCACTCTGGCCGTCAGTCTGTGGATGATAAGCAGTACTCATATCCAATCGTGTACCCAGAGATTTTTGTAGTGATTGCCAGAAGTGTGATGTGAAACGAGCATCGCGATCAGAAATAATCGAGATCGGTACACCGTGTCTAGAAACGTTTTCCTTAAGATACAATCGGGTTAATTTCTCCATCTTATCCGTTTCCTTAATTGCAAGGAAGTGAGCAGAATTGGTCAACCAATCCACAATGACACATATTGTGTCACAACCAGTATTAGTCCAGGGTAATTTAGTGATAAAAATCCATGGAGATTTGTTCCTATTTCCATATTGGTATCTCAGGTTGTTATAACAGTCCAGATGGTTTTTGGTATTCTACCTTGACTTTTGAGCAGGTCAAACACTTGCTCACATACGTAGCTACATCCGCCTTCATGTTAGGCCACCAGTAGTGCGCCTTTAGGTCATGATACATCTTGTCAGATCCAGGATGTATGGAGTATTTAGACTTGTGTGCCTCACCCATCACTAAATCCCTCAGATTTCCATAGACAGGCACCCAAAGTCTATCCATGAAGTACCGAATTCCATCCTCTTTCACTACCAACTGTTTATCCATTCCCCGTAATGACACAGAACCAACATGTTCCTCTTTCAAGGCTTCTATCTGTGCTTCCTTAACTTGTTCGGGCAGATAGGTGCTGATTGTAAGTTGTAACGCTTGCGCTCGCCTGGGTTTAGTTGTTTCCTTCGTGCTTAAGGCATCGGCAACCACGTTCGCCTTTCCAGGATGGTACTTGAAAGCGCAATCATAATCATTTAAAAGCTCTACCCACAGTCATTGCCTCATATTCAACTCCTTTTGCTCAAAGATGTGCTGAAGACTCTTGTGCTCGGTGTAGATAGTGCATTTGGTACCGTACAAGTAATGTCTCCAAATCTTTAAGGCAAAGACCACTACACCCAATTCCAAGTCATGGGTGGTATAGTTCTTCTCGTGAACCTTCAGTTGTCTTGAGGCATAAGCTATCACTTTGTCGCGTTGCATCAGGACACAACCCAATCCTTGAATGAATGCGTCACAATACACCACGAAATCATCTGTTCCCTCTGCCAGTGCCAATATTAGTGCACTATAGAGTCTCTGTTTTAATAGTTGAAAATCCGCCTCTTGACTTCCACCTTTGTGGGTCAAGGCTGTGAGAGGTTGTGCGATTTTAGAGAATCCCTCTATGAATCGTCGGTAATACCCTGCTAATCCCAGAAATTGCCTTATCTCGCTAGGTGTCTTAGGTATACCCCAATCTTTATCGCTATCTCGCAACTTATTCCCTTCTCATTAACAATGTGACCTAGAAATTGCACTTCTCGTATCCAAAAGTCACACCTGGAGAATTTAGCATACAGTTGCTCATTCTTCAATAATTCCAAGATCAATCGTAAGTGCTCTTCATGGTCCTCCTTGGTCTTAGAGTATATCAGTATGTCATCGATAAACATAATAACAAACTGATCAAGATAGGGTTTACACACGCGATTCATGAGGTCCATGAACACCGCAGGTGCATTAGTCAACCCAAAAGGCATGAACAAGAACTCGTAATGACCATAACGAGTACGGAATGCAGTTTTGGAGATGTCTTACTCACGGACTCTGAGTTGATGATAACCAGACCTCAAGTTGATCTTCGAATAATAGCTAGATCCCTGAAGCTAATCAAATAAGTCGTCGATACAAGGTAAAGGGTACCGGTTCTTAACTGTGACTTTGTTTAACTCCCTATAATCGATGCACATTCGAAACGTGCCATCTTTCTTCTTAACAAAGAGGACAGGGGCTCCCCAAGGTGATGTGCTAGGTCGAATAAAGCCCTTATCTAAAAGCTCTTGAAGTTGTGATGACAACTCCTGTAGTTCGTTCGGCGCTAATGGATAAGGTACCCTAGCAATCGGGGCTGCACCGGGAGTCAGTTCGATTAGGAATTCCACCTGGCGATGAGGTGGTAGTCCAGGAAGATCCTCTGGAAACACCTATGGGAAATCTCGTACCACGGGTATGTCCTCTATTCGCCTTTCCTCCGGTTGCTTATCAGTGACGAGTGCCAGAATAGCCACACGCCCTTTTCGCAACAACTTTTGCGCCTTCATGTAAGAGATAATAACCATTACTGCACCACTCATATCGCCTCTGACCGTAAGGATTTCGTCACCAACAGGGATTCGTATAATCTTCTCGTGACATATGACTTTCGCTTGTTTATTAGAGAGCCAATCCATGCCTACCACCATGTCAAAACTTCCCAGTGTAACAGGCATAAGATCTATAGCGAAAGTATGACCAGCGTGTTCTATCTTACAATCTCTAAGGATGTTTGTTACATGGATTTGTTTACCGTCGGCCAATTCTACGGTATATTTGGATTCTAAGGCAGAAAGAATATCACTTAGAAGACTACAGAATGTTATGGATATGAAACTTCTATCAGCTCCAGTATCAAACAGTACTGTAGCGAAACATCCATTGACAGAGAACCTACCAGTAACAGTTGTAGGGTCATTTAGAGCCTCACCTGAGCCAATGACGAAGGCTCTCCCTTTGGCTCCATTATTATTACCACCATTTCCATTGCCGTTTCCATCATTGTTGTTGTTGTTGCCTTGGTTATTGTTGTTTTGGCCATTGCCATTACCGTTCTTCCTCAGCTGCGGGCAGTTTCGCCTGTAGTGCCCCTCTTTTCCGCACTCAAAGCAACCCTTGGGAGTCTCCTGAGGTTGCTGTGGCTTCCTAACCAACTCACCACGGTAATCCTTGGCCAAGTGTCCCATTTTGCCACACCGCTGACACTTGTAATTGTCACATCTTCCAACATGATGATAGTTGCACCGCGTGCACCTCGGCTGTTTACCACCATAGCCGCTCGGTCCTTGATTGTTAGAGGCTGCCTGGTTGAAATTACGATTGTTGTCGAACCTCCTTTGTTGTTGCTGCGGTGGTTGTTGCTGAGTTTGATGTTGACCACCGGAAGATGATGATTTATTGTTGTTGTTGTTGGTGTTGGAGGCATCCTACTTTCTCTTGTTGTCGGGCACGCTCGCCACAGCGCCCCATTTTGGTAACCGTCCTTGTTCCGCAACTTCATCAGTCAGTTTGTGGGCTAGGAGGATAGCTTGCTGGATAGTAGCCGGGTTGGAGGAAGTCACCATACTCCTAATCTATGGCACCAATCCCCGAATGTAGTGTTCCACTCGCTTGTGCATCTCGTTCACCATCCCTGGACATAAGGTGGCCAGCTCATGAGTTCTAGTGGTATAAGCCTCAATTTCTGAACCTTGCATCCTCAGCTACCAGAATTCCATTTCCAGTTTTTGTACTTCGCTTGGAGGACAGTACTCCTCGGTCATCATGTCTTTAAACTCATTCCAAGGGAGTTCATTTGCCATGGCTTTCCCTAGCATCTGCACTTGAGCGTTCCACCAGGACAATGCTGCACCATCCAACGTTCCCGTAGCGTATTTCACCTGGTCGGCAGGTGGACATTTAGACTTTGAGAACACGGACTCCGTCTTCTCAAACCACCTTACCAACCCTACAGCTCCCTCAGTTCCACTGTAGGTGTGTGGCTTACACTCCATAAAGGACTTGTAAGTACACGCTGGTGGTCCTGCTTTAACCCGATAAATATTGATTAGATATCTTATTCGATTAACTAGGGTATTTGACAAACTTTTCCATTATCGTTTGCCTGCGGCCTGTCCTACTTGGGCAGCAGCTACCACTGCCTGGACTTCTATTAACTAGGGTATTTGACAGCATTTATTAGAGTAGCCAATTCCGCAGGGTTCATATTAATAGTATCGGCGCCTTGGTCACCGGCACCACGTCCACGCCCGCGCCCGCGTCCTCGACCACGTCCACGTCCTCGGGCGTCCATTATTCACTTCACATTCACAAATACAATAATGAGTAACATCAAACATATTTATCTCATTGAAGTATAGTAAACAATAAGAAAGTAATGAATCATCACATCCACAACATTCATAACAAAAATGATAACCAAGATAAATAAATTGTAGATAAGTCACAATGTATTCACCAATGTCAAAATTTAAGTTTCTAGTTCAGGTGGGGAAACAACCCTTCCCACATAGGTTTCAAAAGAATGAAACGCTACATAGTCCAAGTCATTTAAAGGAAATAAAGAAAAATAGAATCAATCAACTATATTCGACCCGTCACTGTCATCTTCCATCTCCACAGGCTCTTCTTCAGGTTCCTCTTCAGGTTCCTCTTTGGGTTCCTCTTCGGGTTCCTCCTCCTCCTCGGGGGCCTGTACAGGAGCAGGAGCTATGGCGATCTGGAGCGCCGCCAACTCGGCTTCTAAAGCAGCAATCCTATTGTTGGCTGTTTCGTCGCGCTGCTCTCATGCAGTCATGCGTCCACTAAGTGTCTGGTAATCGTCCCGCATTTGGTAACACCCCTCCAAGGTCTTACCATGATGTTCCTCTAGTGCATCCAGCTGGTGTCGTAGTGTGTACACCTCGTGCTGTAGTGTACAAACGTTGCCCGTGAGTCGTCTGACCCGGTGTTGCTCCGTGTCTAGTGCTGCCACCAATGCAGCAATCACCTGCTCATTGGACTGTATCGTCCATGGAAGTGAAGGTAGTGGTTGCTCAGTGTTGGTTCTGGTTCTGGGTCTCGATGTAGGTACACGTTCCCTATACATAATATGGTCCACGAACTCAGGATAAAAACTCTAGTCTCGCGGAGGGTCGCATTAAGGTGGCACAAACGGTTGATCCCAGCCAAACTCATCTCGCGGGTAGTCCAAACGAGCCTAGTCACGTCCATCGTCGAGTACTAGTCCTGGAGGTGGGGACTCGGATCGGGTGGGTGATGTCGGTCGTTTACCAGGTGCTCTCGATGAAGATGCCATGCTGTAGAGAGTGTGAGGTGTATGCCAATGAGTATACAGTAGAGAAATAAGGAACAAGTAACTAACTAACTGTGTGCAGTTATAGTCTAGTGTGTATGCAACCTAGTTCTCTATAACCAATGGCTCTGATACCAATCTGTCACACCCTCAAAATCCACATGTGGAGTTTTACCGCGAGGCGTGTGAACAACCAGGATCACAGTCAATAGTTACTCGGAACGACTCTATATGCCACGTTTAAAATAAAACAAACCATAGTTCAATCTTTAAAAATCGTGCGGAAGCGTATTGTAAATAAAACTGTTGGGTCATGATAAGGCTGGTGCAACCAAAACCACTTCACATAGTCATTTTGGTGCTACATTCAAAGGGCTTCCGAAGCTAAGCATGAGATCTTCTGAGAGTCTGAAGAACAATAGCTGAAGTCAACAACTGAAGACAACAGCTAAAGCCAACAACTGAAGACTATCTTCCGAAGACAAAGTCTGAAAGCTTCCGAAGACAAAGTCTGATGAAAGAGCTGAAGACAAAGTCTGAGCTTCTGAAGACAAAGTCTGATGAAAGAGCTGAAGACAAAGTCTGAGCTTCCGAAGACAAAGTCTGATGAAAGAGCTGAAGACAAAGTCTGCTTCCGAAGACAAAGAAGACTCCAAGCCTCGGAAGAAGCAGTCTTCCGAAGTATAAGTGGCTTCGGAAGAAGTTATTCTTCCGAAGCATTTTATCCTTCGGAAGACATTGCTATGTCCAGTAGATATAAGTATGGTCCCTGACAGTCCGCTACAGACCTCTGATACAGCATGAAATCTTCCTAAAGAGCCATGTTGTTGACCATACTTTATTCTACTGTTCACCTTTTTATGATAGAACATGTTACCAACTTTAGTTGGTGACAAAAGGTAAGTCAGGGACATGTCCTGACTACCAACTCTCAGGCAAAATGTCTGAAAGACCTCACCTAGAATCTTGTAGTATAGATATTAGGTTAGAGGTGTCCAGCTGGTATCAAAGTATATCCGGCTGTAGGTAGTATTATATATATCTTCTCCATGTAACTCTTTAGATAAGCGATTTAAGTCCAAGAGTCTTGCAATCCTTTGAGTTGAGAAGCAATATATAAAAGTACCTTGAAAATTTACATCTTGTGTTTATTTACTTACTTGTTACTTGTTATATTGTGATCAACTCTTCATAGACTCTTGCTGAGTGTTGTTCAAGGTGAGTTTGAGAGAAAAACCATCTGTTGAGTGACCAACAAACGATCCTGCAATTGGTATCAGAGCTCCAGGCTCTTGATTGTGAGATCTTACCATCCAAATCAACCTGTTTTTCACTCCTCACTACAAACCACTCACTCAAATGGCCTCTTATCCAAGGCTGATATGGAAACCGATACCATGACCAAGTCCCCACTGATCACCCCTGAAGAATTTGACATATGGTGTATCAGAATGGAAGGCTTCATCAAGTGTCAAGATTCAAGGATGTGGGACTCCATTGTCAATGGTCCTTTCAAACCAAGCACTAATTCTGCCACTGGTAATCGCATCATTCCAAAAGATGTTGATGATTACTCAGAAGAAGACAGGAAGAGAATAGAGCTAGATCAAAGGGCGATGACTTCTCTCCAAACTGCTCTCCCCAACTCCGTCTACAGAGGCTTCAAGAAGTGCAAGACTGCTAAAGATTTATGGGAAGCATTGAAGCTGATGTATGAAGGATCCAAGGAAACCCAAGAGAACAAGAAGGATCTCTTGAAGCAGCAGTTTGAGAACTTTACTTTTAAGGCTGGTGAGACCTTGACTCAACAATACTTCAAGTATGTTGAGATAGTAGATACTCTGGTGGATATTGGAGTAGCTCTTGAGAATAGAGACATAGTTAGGAAGTTCATGTCTTCCCTTCCTAAACTATGGACACACTACTGTGTTGTAATCAAGAGAACTTCGGACCTTAAGACTCTTACTCTCACAGAGTTGTAGGGTATCCTAAGTGCATTCCAGATGGAGATGAACATGCAGAACTCCTCTGGTCACTCCAATAACCAACTGAGTTCAGCCCTTCATGTGGTTGAAAGGGAAATCATAGAACCACAACATCAGTTGTTGTGTTACCCTGACAAATCACATAGTGGACCCTACATTACTCTACCTGAGACTCCAAAGTCTCAAAAGGTTCAACACAACTCCTTTCAGGATAGTTGTGCCTTTGTCTCTGGAAGTGGACACTCTGGTGATTTTCAATATTGCTTTGATGATCTTGAGTGCTTCAGTCCAGATGATGTGGAGTATGTGGACATTGTCCAACAGATGGCTCTTTTAACTTACAGAGCGAAAAAGTTCTTCAAGAGAACTGGAAGGCAATTCCCTCAAAACCTAGCCAACAGCAAGTTTGGGTTTGATAAGAGCAAGGCAAAGTGTTATAACTGCAACCAACTTGGTCACTTTGCTAGGGAATACAAGGCTCCCAAGAACAACCCGGGAACCCCACAGGCCTCCACACATCCCACTGCTTCAAACCATCAAGAGAAGTTAACTGAGACAGCTACTGTAGCTCAAGAAGTTGACTGGAGCTTCATGGTACAGGATGTGACTCCCGCTCAAGCACTCATGGCCGGAACAGATGATGATCAGGTATATGAACATCTTTGTACTGCTGCCTGTATTGCTAAAGTTAAACTTTATAAGGATTACATTTCGGAAATCAGATCTGAGGTTGAGTCTTTAAATGTGTTAAAATCTGATTTTAAGAGAGCTGAATCTGACTATCAAAAGAAAATTGAAGAGTTAGAGAAAACTGTGTCTCTTTTAAAACATGAAAAGACCAACTATAAGATTCAAATTAAAGATCTGATATCCAAACTATCTGAAGTTCAAGCCCAGTTGGTCACTGCTGAGGCTCAGGCCAGGAAGCAAGCTATTGCTGAGCAAAACTTCCAAACTATTCTTGCATCATCCTCTCATTCCAAAATGTTTTATCAAAATAAAGAAGGGTTGGGAACCAATGAAATAGCTCCACCACACTCTTATGAGTCTATTAGACTGCCTAGATGTGGTACTGAAGAGCAAGAGGTTCCAACTGCTGACCCTTCTCCATTGGAACTAGAGGAAGAGGCAAAAATAGTGGCCACCATAGGGGAGAAACAGGAGGATACACCCATCTCCACCTGTGAAGACCAAATCCTAACCACCAAGGCAAGCAGAAGCAGAGCTAAAGCTGCTAGAAGGACTGCCAAGAAGGTTGCAGAGTCCAATATTAAGATTGACCCAAAGCAAAAGGGTGTCTTCATTTCTGCCGGATTTCAAGTGGTAGGTACTTCTGATTCAGGAAAGGAGTGTAGTACCAGCACTCCTATCCTAACAAAGGATCAGAAGTTGAAAGGGAAAGTTGCTGATGAAGAGAAGAAATCCAAGAAACATCAACCTGCAAGTTCCCAGAAGGCTAACATTGCATGCATAATGTGTGGTCTGCACAACCACATGGCTAAAGAATGTTACTACAATCCAGCAAGCACACATTATGCAAATAATGTTAGAAAAGAAGGAGTCAGAGAAGGTTTCTCAGTTGGACCATTTCAAATGGTCCAAATGATGAAAAAAGGAAAATTGGTCTCGGAAGCCAAGTTGCTTTCGGAAGGAAGTACTTCTTCCGAAGGGAAAATGGCTTCGGAAGCCAAACCTTCTAAGGTTCGGAAGAACAAGAAGGCTCCCTTGAAACAATCTCAGAAGAAGACTACTTCGGAAGAAAAGGTGGTGAAGGCTTCTTCCGAAAAGGAAGCTTCGGAAGAAGACCATGCTGCAAAAGCTTCAACAAGCTCAACCTCAAAGATCAACCAAAGGATGGATTGGAAGATCAAGGAAGATGCTGCAGCCCAAACCTCTTCTTTAACGACCTCTATTGAACCCTCATGCATATCTTTTGGCTCAATTATGTCACTATCTTTGGAAGAGCCCAAGACCAGTAAGGCTTGGGCTTCCAAACAAAACTAACCATCTCATCTTATGTGCAGGGACATCCATTTGACAAGAACAACAATGTCTGGATTGTAGATAGTGGATGCTCCAGGCACATGACAGGGAACAGATCTCTCCTTCAATAATTCCAGAACATTGATGGTGGGCCTGTCCAATTTGGAGGTGAGGCCGGAGGATATATTTCTGGCAGAGGAAGTATATCCAATGGCAGAATAAACATTAACAAAGTTCACTTTGTCAAATAGCTTGAACACAATCTGTTAAGTGTTTCTCAATTCTATGACCAGAAGCATCAAATGCTTTTCACAGAACATGAGTGCATTATCCTCAAACAAGGGATGACAATTCCTCCGGAATTGGTGCTTCTTAGATCTCCCAGGAAAGGTGATATGTACAAGCTTGATATGAACAATGCTTCTCCTATGGGTGAAGTATCATGCTTTCTTTCCAAAGCTGATAGTGATGAGTCAACACTATGGCATAAACGCATGTTTCATGTGAATTTTAAAACAATGAATAAATTGGCTAAAAATAACTTGGTACATGGTTTGCCTAAAAAGGAATTTTTCTGCAAAGATAACTGTGTTGCATGCCTAAAAGGGAAACAACACAGATCATCTCATAAATCCAAATGTGTTAACTCTATCACTACTCCGTTACACTTATTGCACATGGATCTCTTTGGTCCCACAAGTATAATGAGCATTGGATGGAAATCATACTGCCTTGTGATTGTTGATGATTTTACAAGATTTACATAGGTATTCTTTTTAAGAAGTAAAGATGAAACTGCTGAAACGTTAAAATCTTTTATTCTTAAAATAGAAAATCAAATTGATCACAAGGTTAAGATCATTAGAAGTGATCAAGGGACTGAGTTTAAGAACTTTGTTCTTGACTCATTCTGTGACTCAAAAGGGATTGGCAGACAATATAGTGCTCCTAGAACTCCTCAACAAAACGGTGTTGCTGAGAGGAAGAACAGGACACTTATTGAGGCTGCTCGGACCATGTTAGTTGATTCAAAACTACCTCTAACATTCTGGGCAGAGGCAGTCAGCACTGCATGCTATGTGCAGAACAGGGTTCTTGTAGTTAAGCCCCATGGAAAAACCCCTTATGAGTTATGGAACAAGAGGCCACCGTTCATTGGCTTTCTAAGGTCCTTTGGCTGCAGGTGTACCATACTTAACACAAAGGACAACTTAGCAAAGTTTGTTTAGAAGTCGGATGATGCTATCTTTGTTGGATACTCTTCTAGCTCCAAAGCTTATAGAGTATACAACATCAAGAATCAACAATTTGAGGAGTCATCCAATATAGTTGTTAATGAGCACACTCCTTGTGTTAGGGGGAATGGACCTGATTATATCTTTGATTTAGAATTGTTTCCAAACTATTCTAAACCATCTTGTGAGAATGTTTCAGCTGGAACAGGTGCTCAAGGTGATGCTGATGCTGATGCAGATCAACTATTTGAGCTTCCCAGACCTATTCCAAATTCTCCAAGAGCTGAAAGGCAACAAGCTTCAACCATTCACAGATCTGACAGTGTAACTATCTCCAGAAATGATGAAGCTTCAACAAGTGCATCACTTGATCAACCTCAAAGTTCTTCAGGTGATCCATTACAACACTAGGTTGAGGGAAGTAGTATTCTGAAGGAACAGGCAACTGTTAATACTACTTCACAACCAACCATTGATGATGTTTCTCAATCATTCAATCAGTCCTCATTGAATGACTTTGAAACAGCAGTTGGACAGAGTGATCCAGTTCCTGATCAGAATATGTCCAATCTGGACTTATCTCTGCAATTGGAAGTGATTCCTCGCCTTAGGATTCACAACACTCATCCAACTGAGAACATCATAGGGAATGTCTCTGAGGGTGTGAGAACAAGAGGGCAAACTAATCATGGGAATGTCTGCTTGTACTCATGCTTCTTGTCTCAGATGGAACCAAAGAAGGTGGAAGATGCCTTAAAGGATAGTAGTTGGGTTGAATCGATGCAGGAGGAGCTACTACAATTCAGAAGACAAAAGGTCTGGAATTTATGCCCACTACCATCTGGTCAAGTACCCATAGGCACTAAATGGGTGTTCAGAAACAAGAAAGATGATAGAGGCTTGATTATCAAGAACAAGGCAAGACTAGTAGTCCAAGGGTACACCCAGGAGGAAGGAATTGATTATACTGATATCTTTGCACCTGTTGCAAGACTTGAGGCAGTTAGGATCTTCCTTGCTTATGCTGCATCCAAGAACTTCACAGTCTACCAACTTGACGTCAAGTGTGCTTTTCTATATGGGGATATAGATAGGAAAATCTATGTATGTCAACCTCCAGGATTTGAAGACCCACAGCACCCCAACTATGTGTGCAAACTGTATAAAGCTCTATATGGGCTGCACCAAGCACCTAGGCTATGGTATGAGACCTTGTCTCAGTTTCTCCTAAAGAATGGCTACACTAGAGGTACCATTGACATGACTCTTTTCCTCAGAAAGAGTGGAGAAGACATATTGCTTGTTCAAGTATATGTTGATGACATCATATTTGGTTCTTCAAATGACCAAATGTGCAAGGACTTTGAGAGCATTATGAAGCAAAAATTTGAGATGAGTTCCATGAGAAAGATGGACTTTTTCCTTGGAATTCAGGTGAAACTGATGAAGGAAGGGTTCTTCATAAGTCAATCTAAGTATGTCTCAGACATTTTAGATAGATTTGAAATGAAGGATTGTAAACCAGCCAAGACACCCATACCCAGAAACCATAATCTTTGCCCTGACCTTGAGGGGGAGGATACTGATCAACATCAGTATAGAGCAATTATTGGTTCTCTGATGTGTCTCACTGCTAGCAGACCAGATATCATGTTTGCCACATGCATTTGTGCAAGATATCAGGCTGCTCCAAAGGTGTCTCACCTAGCTGCTGTTAAGAGAATCCTCAGATACCTCAAAGGAGCACCTAAACTAGGTCTCTGGTATCCAAGAAATAGTGATTTCAATCTCTATGGATACTCTGACAGTGACTATGGTGGCTGCAACATTGACAAGAAATCAACATTAGGAGGATGTCAATTTCTTGGTGGAAGGATTATCTCATGGCAATGCAAGAAACAATCCTGTGTCTCTACATCAACTGCTGAAGCTGAATACATTGCTGCTGCTAGCTGTTGTGCTCAACTCCTATGGATTCAAAATCAGATGTTAGACTATGGATTCAACTTCATGACTACTCCTATCCATATTGACAACAATAGTGCTATCTCCATTACTGAGAATCCGGTGAAGCACTCCAAGACAAAGCACGTTGATATCAGGTATCATTTCATTAGAGATATTCATGAGAAACATCTGATAAAGTTAATCAAAGTTGACTCAAATGAACAATATGCTGATTTGTTTACAAAGGCATTTGATGAACAAAGATTTAAGTATCTCATATCAGCTATTGGGATGATAAACATTGATTAACTACCTCTTTTGAAAAGCTCTTTAAATGTGTAATGACTTGTGTCAATACAATTTAAGCCCTGTTACAAAAGATCTTTAAATTATTCTAAGTGTAAATTCCTACCGAAGAGGAATTAACTCCCGGAAGATATTCTTGAATATCTTCCGAAGCCAAATTCCTCAAAGGAAATTTTCTTCTCGGAAGAGTTTTTGGTCTCGGAAGAAGCGATTGATTTTACATCAGATCTACTTCCGAAGCTTATATAACTCTCTATTCGGAAAGACAATTTTACCTTCGGAAGCAATGCCTTGCTTCGGAAGAGAAATTGCCTTCGGAAGACAATTACCTTCGGAAATGTTTTACATTCGGAAGTAAAGGTTTTACTCTATAATGGATATCTTTTGGGCCCACTCTGTAAAAAGTAAAGATTTTGTTCATGATGGTCAGATTATTTAAAATTTTGCTTTGCCGCCACTATCATTTCTCCGTCGTAAACCACCATACCACCCACAGTAACCCCAAAACAGTTACCCTATTACCGCCACTACCACAATTCATTCCCTTTAAATAATCCAGACTGATCAAATTCATCTTCTTTTACCAATTTACTGCCCTAACTATTCCCTTCACTGTCAAACCTGCAATTTCACCCAAATTCAAGCTTACCTTCTCTACAATGGCGCTAAACCCTCAGCACAACCAAGTCGCGTTACTTGATTCATCAAGAGATGCCGACTTCGCCCAAATCATCACCTTTCTTACCGAATCCACATACCTTACTGCACTTACTATTAACCCCACCGTATACTCCAACCACATGTCTGAATTCTGGAGTAACGGTCAAACTGCAGTTCTGAATGGGGTTCGAGTCCTGAGAACCCGCATTTATGGCCAGGAGTTGGTCATTACTGAACAAATCATCAGGGAGCATCTCGAGCTTCATGATGATGGGGCTCCTACTGAGTTCCCCAAAGAAGACTTTGAAAGCACCTATATCCTCATGGGATATTGAGGGGATGTGAGCAGGGCAACCGTCTACAAGTTTAACTTCTCTTACCATTGGAAGTTTCTGCTGCACATTGTCCTGCACTGCTTATCCAACAAATCAGGGGGATGGGATCAAATCCCATATGAACTAGGATGCCTAGTTCATGGGTTGGTGGAAGGTCTACGCTTCAACTACTCTTGATTTGTGTTGACCAACCTAATCGGCAATCTGAGTAGGGATACATTCTTCATGTATCCCAGATTTATTCTTCACATAATCAAGTGTGAGCTGGAACTGAGCAAGCTTGTCTGTGCAGCTGCTCTTACTGTTCCACAAGTGAGGCCTACCATCTTCAAAACACTAAAGAAGATGTCCATCAACTTCACTGGAAGGTACACTCCATTACCTCCAGAGATGACTGAGCGCATAGCTCCTGGTGACATCCCTGTTATCCCCACAGGTGATGAACCCACACCAGCAACCTCCACCACAATGCCAACAAAACCTTCTCTACCCATCAAAGTCACATACCAGAGACGTCCCAAACGAACCCTTGTTCAATCTACTCTGATTGAACAAGCTCCTCCAGTTCAAACCAAAAGGGCTAGAGTGGAATCATGGGCTCCCACTCAGTCCAAGGTCACACCATCTTTCACATTTGACCTCAATGTGGGTTTTGAGCCTCCTCAGTCTCAATCCCCAGAGCCCGAACCCCAAGCCTTAAGCCCACAGGGTGAGTCTCTACACTCCCCTGTGCAGCCTTCTAGGGACAGCCCCACCATAGGCTCAATGCCTGTAGACATTGATCTAGGTCCCGGGTCAGTAGGTTTAACATCCTTATCTTTCAATGACCTTTTACTCTGCACAGATAAAGAGATTACATCTCTCCATGGCCATGAAGTTGATCTACAACGCCCTCTGAAAGATCAACAGAGCCAAGAGAGATCACTTGTCTCTAGCCCCCATCAGCAGCGAATTATTGAGGTAAGTCCCACTGATGTGGAGGGGACTCATGTAGGCTTAGCTGCCACTACTCAGAGTCTCTCATTGAGCTCTCAGGACAGTGGTAACATCATTAGGACTGAGTTTATGGCAACTTTGCCCATTGACATCTCTGAAAGAGATGACTCTGAGCAAAGGTATCCAGGGTGCCAAGAAGCCACATCTGGTGGTAAGACTGAGCATACTAGGTATGTTATCTCATCTCCCCGTGATTCTTCTCATGAAGATGAGGGAAGTATGCAACTCATACTTCAGTACTTGCTTTCTAAGGTCTCCAACCTGGAATCACAGGTGAGGATCTTAGAATCAAGGACTGCCACTCAGCAACTTGAGATTAACAATCTCAAGGCTAAACTAGCTGAGAAACAGACGGAGAGGTCTGTTAGGCATGTACCTGTTCAGGTCTCATTGACTTCTTCCTCTAGCTCATCTAGCTCTCAAGATGATGCTACCAAAAAGGGGGAGAAAGTTCAGAGACAAACACTTGAGGAACCACAGACCCAATCCTTTACTTCCCAACTCATCACACTACCTGAGTCATCTCAATCATTTCTAGAGATTGACTTAAAGATGCTTCATGATCTCTACAGACTTTTCACAAAGTTTGTATTGAGATCCTCCCTAGAGCAACCCAGCCCTGATACCACACTTATATATTTTGGGGCTGAGGAGCTTCAAAGACTGACTGCACCTTCTACCACTGTGGAAGAAGTTGGTCAACCTAAGGTCCACATGGAACCTGAGATTAACTTCGAAGGGGAAATGGGGACTGATGGCCCAGCAACTAAAACAGATGGGATAGAACTTGCAGCAGCCTCTTCTTCCGAAGCTCAGGCTGAAGCTTCCGAAGCTGACATTGAAGCCTCGGAAGAACAAGACAAGTCTTCCGAAGCTGAGATGGAAGCTGCGAAGGTCTGTTCCAAATGTTTGAGGTACTGACCATCACAGATGTTATTGCTGAAATAGCATCTGAGGTGAGCAGGGAGGACATTTCTGATATTCCTCCAACCCAAACACCAGCTGAACTTCTCTCTCAATCTGAACCCTCCATCCAAGAACCACCACAGTCAAGCTCTTCCAAAGACAAAGGTAAAAGGAAATTGACTGCGGAAGAGCTTCAGGAGGAGGAGAGGATTGAGAAGCTCTAAAGGAAAGTTAGGTTTCCTACTGAGAAACTGCTAGCTGCTAGTTTTAAGGCAGCTGCAGCCAATCAGGAAGAGATCAACACCAAGAGAAGGACAACACTCATTGACCAGCTCATCAGCTTAGGAGCTGCCAATGAGGAAGTACTCCTGCTACCACTAGAGGAGTTGGTGACTTTGGAGAGGTCAACCAGGATAAGGCAAGAAGAAGAAGCCAGGTTGGCCTTGGAGAGGGAAGAAGATGAGCGAAGGGAAGCAGCCCTGAAGCTGAGAGAGGCTAGGATCAAATTCCTACTCTCAAGAGGCTTTAGTCTTCCTGAACTATCTCCACATGATGATGACATGATCCTGCTGCTCCACAACAAAGAGCAGGATCAAATGGAGAAGGAAAGGAAGAAAGCTGCCAGGGAGAAGATAGGGAGAGGAAGCGGAGGGAGGAAGAGAAGGGGGTCACTGCCACTAAGAAGTCCAATGACAAAGCCTGGATGAAAGACTATCTCCGGGCTCATGGATTCTCTGGTAGGCAGGTGGGACCTATGTCCGAAAGGACACTCCAGCGGATAGTCAGTGAAATAAAAGCTGACATCCGTATGAGACTGCTGCACACATCAAAAATCATATCAGCGGTCTCCACTTGGCTGAAGTAAGTAGAAGAGCCAATATTGAAGAAGAGTTGAAGTTGAAAAGATCGGAAGACAAGGAAAGACCAACCACCAAAGGCACAGCCTTTCTACGGATGGTGGAAGGCCCGGAATTGGAACCAATAGTTAGATGGGAATATGACTATAGTTCCTATCAACTAACTCTTTTCAGAGAGCCACAACAAAGGGTACACATAATCCAAGGTGACAGAGTAGAGGTTCTGTCTACCAAGGATTTGTACAAACTCCTCAGCACCATATCTGGAAAGAATGCATACATTGATAAACACTTACTTTCATTGGTGCTGAGAGTTTTGAGAAGAAGAGGGAAGTGAAGTTTTGGTAGCATCAGCCTAGGGGGAGTTTGTTGGGTCATGATAAGGCTGGTGCAACGAAAACCACTTCACATAGTCATTTTGGTGCTACATTCAAAGGGCTTCCGAAGCTAAGCATGAGATCTTCCGAGATTCTGAAGAACAACAGCTGAAGTCAACAACTGAAGACAACAGCTGAAGCCAACAGCTGAAGACTATCTTCCGAAGACAAAGTCTGAAAGCTTCCGAAGACAAAGTCTGATGAAAGAGCTGAAGACAAAGTCTGAGCTTCCGAAGACAAAGTCTGATGAAAGAGCTGAACACAAAGTCTGAGCTTCCGAAGACAAAGTCTGATGAAAGAGCTGAAGACAAAGTCTGCTTCCGAAGACAAAGAAGACTCCAAGCCTCGGAAGAAGCAGTCTTCCGAAGTATAAGTGGCTTCGAAAGAAGTTATTCTTCCGAAGCATTTTATCCTTCGGAAGACATTGCTATGTCCAGCAGATATAAGTATGGTCCCTGACAGTCCGCTACAGACCTCTGATACAGCATGACATCTTCCTAAAGAGCCATGTTGTTGACCATACTTTATTCTACTGTTCACCTTTTTATGATAGTACATGTTACCAACTTTAGTTAGTGACAAAAGGTAAGTCAGGGACATGTCCTGACTACCAACTCTCAGGCAAAATGTCTGAAAGACCTCACCTAGAATCTTGTAGTATAGATATTAGGTTAGAGGTGTCCAGCTGGTATCAAAGTATATCCGGCTGTAGGTAGTATTGTATATATCTTCTCCATGTAACTCTTTAGATAAGTGATTTAAGTCCAAGAGTCTTGCAATCCTTTGAGTTGAGAAGCAATATATAAAAGTACCTTGAAAATTTACATCTTGTGTTTATTTACTTACTTGTTACTTGTTATATTGTGATCAACTCTTCATAGACTCTTGCTGAGTGTTGTTCAAGGTGAGTTTGAGAGAAAAACCATGTGTTGAGTGACCAACAAACGATCCTGCAAAAACAAACCCAAAGTATGCAAAATGTATCATATGGCAAAACACGTGCCAACCAAATATTTGAAAACCATAGGTAAAAGACAAGTAATTATGTTTGTAGTTTAAATCTTTGAAATGCATACTGACTCGTGCAGTGCTCCTATCGGCAATCCAGATTATCGACCTGAGAATAACATACTAAAAGTCAACACAATGGTTGGTGAGTTCAAGAGTTTGCGTATAAACATAACAGTTTAACAATCGTGATATATATAAGCATGTGCATTGTAATAGATAGCTAGTCCATTAACAAATAAATATTAATATATATTGATTTCGCAATTGAAGCTGACTGTGATATGTTTGCCTCCTGTCATGACTTACCATGTCGTGACAAATGTACATAGGACAAATTGCACCCGGTTGACCTCGAGTCACACAGGTGGGGCTCGTCAGACCC
Source organism: Flaveria linearis (assembly GCA_024085815.1). NCBI lineage: Eukaryota > Viridiplantae > Streptophyta > Magnoliopsida > Asterales > Asteraceae > Flaveria > Flaveria linearis. The sequence goes on along the minus strand of CM044011.1, from coordinate 49,864,565 downwards.
AGTAGGACTACCTAAGTTTCCCCGCTATTCAATATTAACAATTCGAAAGTGTGAGGACTTCATAATGGTAAACAGCACTATATTAATATTATACACATCTTAAATAAATAAAGCGTTTGTAAAATTACCAGTATGCTATCTCCCCAAAAGAGGTTAAGTAAACAGTGGGGCATGAACTCACCTGATACGCGTATTGAGTACTTAAGATTTACTTGAAAGAATAAGTGGACAGTCAACCCTCAGAGGTTACCTAAATCATGTAAGTACATGAGTATGTGTAAACAGAGAATATGTGAACCCTAAGTGCACTACAACCAAGACTTAAGGCTTTAGAAGAATAGACATGTTTGACCCAGTTGACCCGTTTGACCTGTTGGTGACATTATGTGTTGTAAACCATTTAGACAGACATGATCACATATTATTCATGGTTAACATTCTAATGAATCACATATGATGCTACATTCTCAATGCATTGCTTAAATCATCTATACTATATTAATAAGGATATGTGAAGGGCAAAGATGTCATTTTACCTAAATCTCTTAAAATTAAGAGTTTTACAAGTTATAATGCATGTGGTACTACTCTTAATGCATGCTCCCCTCCTCAAGTGATAGTCCCTGATCTAAAATTCAAAATTCAAAGTTGGAGAGAGAGCATAGTGAGAAGAAAGAGTGTGTGTCACAATTGTACCTCTCACCGGAGTCCTGCCGCTCCGATTGAGCTGTAACAACGAAGAAGAGCTTGAATGTCTCCAGATCTTTAACAACGAAGAAGAGCTTGAAACCCTAGATTCCGACAACGAAGAAGAGCTTGAAAACACATCTGCAGTCTCTTGAAACCCTAGATTCTGACACCGATCGCAGGAGCTCCGGCTTCTTCACCGTTTCCACACTTGAATCTCTCGAAGGCAGCTGCTCAAGCCCCATCAGTCTTGCAATTACACTCGGAGACCTTCGTTGCTTATCTAAGCTTTCATCAATGGAGTCGGGTCCATTCTCGGGTCCGATCTCTCGCGGGTCCATTCATGGGTTTATTGTGTTTAAGATCTTGTTTCTTGTTAACTTGCAAAGTGATCTTGAAGGTAACCTAATATTTATGATTTGATATGTAGGCTTGGGTATTAATGTTTGTCTGATTTGGTATTGTGGTTTTGTTTTACCAATATTTAATGCTTATGGTTAACTTCTATTCGTTTCAGAGGTGCTTCAATTTGCTAAAAGTTTTCAGTTGATGTTCTATAATATTCCTGCGTAGGAGTGCTTCAATTTGCTCAGGTTTGAAGTGCAGATATGTTTGCGCTTAATTTGTTTAAGATTTAAGCAATTTCACTTCAATTTTACGATTTTTTTATTAAATGGCACCTGTTGATTGAATTCATTTAGGTGGATATGTTTTATTTATAAACTGTACTTATTTTCTTGATCTGCTATTGGATCTATTAAGTGTTATGCAGAAGTTAGTACCTTAACTTAGATATGATGGTAGCACTAAATTCTGAGTTTAGGATGCAATTTTTTTAGAATTTACACCACAAACAGTACTCATAGGCTCAGTTTTTACACCAAACAAAAAAATTTCTTGTTAAATTAACCAACCCACTATACATAAAACTAATATTGTTCACAAATGAGCTACTGTCCAGAGGCCACATATCATTACAGTTGTAGCAATGCTATCTGCAGTTACTGGATTGTTTAAGAACTCCAATGCAAGTTACTTTACCAAAAGTGTATATGTTGTCAAGGATAACCTTGGCCTTCGGATCCACCTACATCAAAAAGTGTAAGCATATTTGTCTTTGGAACTCATTATGTAGGTAAATAAAATAAATCACAGGATCCAATAGTTTGATCCAAAAGCCTAAACTATTGGATCTTTTAGGAAGGGACAAGAAATGTTGCCTAATGCCATTTCAAAAAGGTTATATATACATATTAATGTATCCAAATTGGTCAAACTACATGAACAACATGCATCCTTTCATGATTCATTTATAACTCAAGTCTTGATCCATTCATGCATGTACTTTTGGTAATATGACACCGTTACTTCTTGATGGTGCAGAGAATAAACAAGGTCTTTTGGTTAAGATTGCATGTGTGAGGGAGGTAGTGATGGGCCCCCCACTAAGAGTAATATACAAGCCTTTTATTTTTTATGTCTCCAGTCACAAGTTTATTAACAATTTGACATGTTTTTTTGTGTTTTTTTATTAATAGACAATGATGAGATTGATGACACAATGTGATGAAAAGGACTTTGAGCTTGAGGTATGCATGCTTATAAAGTTTGCCGCAATTTTGTTTTTCTGTATCACATACATAACAGCTTTTGCAACTGAAACGTATATCATTATGTTTCAGTGCATTACATGGTTTATGGGTTTCTCTATATTAAATTATAAGTTTTTATTGTGTCAACATGGTATTAAGCATTTTAATCCAGTTTTTATACAGCCTTCCTTATTCAAATTCTTTGTATCCACAGATCAAAACAGCAGACAATCGCATTCTCCAGGAACAATTGCAGAACAAGGTGTAACTAATTCATCTGAATTCAATTCATTACATTTGTTTCATGGCATTGCTAACTAACAATCACGTTGCAGATCATAAAAAATGAACACCTTACCTCTTCTACAAATTGATGTTACCCTGTTGGAATATCTTTCCTTATGTTGATGTTTTGTTTTAATTATAGTGTTCTGAAAATAAGGAGCTGTAAGAGAGAATTACATTACTTGAACAACAGTTGGCTGCAGCGCAAAGTGATAAAGCCATGTCATCATCTAGACATCATGGATCTGAAGATTACATTAATGAACTAAGAAAGAAAATTCAAATTCAGGTGATTGTTATCAAGCTAGGGGTGGGCTTGTAAGTTTTATTGTATTTACCTGATCATAATGGATATTTTGGTACAGGTCGGATTGATACAAAACTTTTTTTGCCCATTTTTAATGACCTATTATTTGTAATAACTAGCAGCATTCATTTTGTTGGTTCTACAGTATTGATAAAGGAGTCGAGTTGGATTGCCATTGGGTTGAATTTGATGACGTTCGTTACCATATCCAGGTTAGCGACAGACATCACTCATATGCCTTGTTGATGTATTGATTTGGTATGGTCATGTGTTTGTCTGATGTGTGTATGTTGATCGGATCTGTTCTGTGTAGGTTAGGTGGTTTGTTGATATGTGAATTAGATTAGATTAGTTTATAAGCTTTGTGCACAAGCTGTTGCAACTAATGATCAAAGAAGCGGAATTGATTTACTGAAACAAATAAGAGAACACGCGTCACCAACAGGTGATGGTATGCAAAGATTGGCTCACTACTTTTTTGCAGGGCTTGAAGCCCGAATGGTGTAGACAGAAAACTGTGAGTCGGGTTTGGAGTTGGATTCGGTCTCGGGTCAACTAGAGTTGAAAAATGTTGACTTTTCATACCCTTCAAGACCTGATGTTAAAATTCTAAACAACTTCACTTTAAGTGTTCCTGCTGGGAAAACCATTGCTTTGATAGGAAGCAGTGGTTCTGGGAAATCCACAGTTGTTCACCTCATTGAAAGGTTCTACGATCCCACATCAGGTAATCAAAATGTACAACTCTTCATGCACATTGTACACCACAGCGACTACAGAATGAAAACATCTTATTACTTTATGTTTTTTGTATGTTATAGGACAAGTAATGCTTGATGGGCATGGTATTAAAGGACTGAATTTGAAATGGTTAAGGGACCAAATAGGTCTGGTTAGCCAAGAGCCTGCACTCTTTGCAACCACCATCAAAGAAAACATACTTTTGGGTCGGCCCGATGCATCCATTGTTGAGATTGAGGAAGCTGCACGCGTCTCCAATGCTCATTCATTCATTATAAAGTTACCCAATTACTACGACACTCAGGTTAGTCAATTGGTCATTCACTCATAGTGTCATTTCAACATGTGGGCCATGTCACTCATAGTGTGGGCCCAGTGGCCCACAAGGTGGCTAAAGTTTAAACATTGGTGGTGATGCTCCTTGATTTATGAAAGATTGTCCAGTTAATCAAATACCATACCATATTTATGTTCTCATTCACCTTATCAAAAGATAGGCCTTTTACCATCCGAGCATAAGGGCAACTTACGGGCTTCAAATTTTATTTTGATAGCAACTTCTAGGCTTGAAGTTTATCCATTTCGCACTTCTGATTTGCGGGCATATTTACCTTGCCGAAGGGAACAACGCCTGTCGTCGGGTTTGTTGGATGGTTTCCGCTCATTATAATGCAATGGTGAGATCATAGAATACTTTACTTATTACTCTATTAATTTTTATTGTTAATATAATGTTGATCAAATATATGCGTTGCAATTGTTTGCATACTAATGCTTATGCATTAAAATCTGATTACACAAATAGAGATGTTTTTCTAATCAGAATTTTGTTAATATATGTTTTCAAATCCATGTTATGCATATTTTCTTTCATTGCAAAAGTAACTTTATAATGTGGTACATGGCTAATGATCTTGTTGGATCTCTTTGCGTCCTTGAGACTCTTGAGGCTATCGTTGGCAAAGACAAGCTTGTTGTGTCCACCTCATCATCACTCCAAGTCTCCAACACACTATTGTTGATCTTGTGAATGAGACGAAGTTGGATACAAACAAACAAACAAACAAACAAACATACCCAGTAAATCCTACTTAGGAGTAGGGTCTGGGAGGGGTAGGTGGTGGCGAGTCTTTCCTCTATCTTGAGAGATAGAGAGACTGCTTCCGAAGAGACCCCCGACTCACAAATTTATGTAACACACAAAATTGATAAACCGAATATGGTTCTCGGTCATGTCTGTGACTACATTACAGATTACGTCATACCAACACTCACGTCGGACTAAATGGGCAAAAGAAAATTATTCTCTTGAAAATTGTAACTCGGATTATTAGCAAATGCTAAATCCACAAAACTATATTACACTCACACTATTTGTATATTGTTTCGCCTGGCACAAAGTAGTTAACTGCAAGAATTATACACTCAACTTCTGTGAAGAGGTGAGAGCATTCATATGTTGAAGATGTAGACCAAGTTGGATGACGAGATAAAATCTTGGCTCGCATTTGCTGCTCAAAAGGTGGTGGAAGTTAGTGCTTTGGCCAAGGCTTTGGCAGTTCAAAAGGATGAGGCATTCCAATTGCAGCAAATGCTGCTGCTCTGGCCTCAAGGAAGTCATCCCCACGAGTCACCAATGAAGCTGTCCAGAAGGCTGCAGCGGCTTTGAGGGGTTCTAACCACCATAACCAACTCAACATATATCTCTAATAGGTATTCTTTACTGATGCTCTCTAATAGATCCATGATAAACTGGATGCTAGGATCAAAATTCGTTTTGACTATACAGTATTAGTCAACTCTTGAATAAATGATCCATTACTGTTTTGTTAATCACATTAGTTTGAGTAATTTAGGGTCACTATAATCAGACTTTGTTGATCTGTTAATGCTCTGATCTTATTATTTAAGATTACCAAATTCAGATTTCATAAGAAAGGATGAACCCGAATGCATTGGGTCAGGGGGTGTTGGGTCTGCTGCAAGAGGTGGCTTTCATGACTTGAATCCCTGACCTCTTGGTCACATGACAACAACTTTACTGTCGCTCCAAGGCTCGCCCCTTAAATACAGATTTCATAGAATGTATATTAGTTTTTTGAGTAATTTAGGTCAGTATAATCAGATTTTGTTTAACTGGTCATGATTAAGATCTTATTACTTAGGGTTTTCTGGCTTCCAAAATCTGATTTTAGTATCTTGAACAATAAGATCAGAATCACGATTACAGTTAGCATTACAAACATCTTTCAAGTTGCAACAATTAGCACTCATGATCTGTTAGTTTATGATGTTATTTGCTGCTGTTGAATTTTAGATTGTAATTAGTTATTATAAGATTAGTTATTATAAGACTTCGTTGCTCCTTTATAATTTTTGCATATATCACATCAGCCCACCTAGGCACGAGGTCTGTGAACCTGCTAATTTATAATAACAGTTGTTTCATTGTGCATTTTTGTTGTGACTTCATGATATTTAATAATTGATTTCAGATATTCAATTGTACTTAAATGGGTTGCAGGAGATGGGTTATAGATGTGCTTTTGTAAAGATGTAATAGTTCGATCACATATATTGAAAGTTTGTGCAATTATGGTTATTTGAAGAATAAATGGACAAAATGACTAAAAAAGATTTTTAATTGAGAAAGGAGGAGATGTTTTGTGAAGTTAGAGTAAACTTTCTTCCAAGTTTAGGTTGAAAAAGAGACATTAATTTTATGTGCTTCTTGAAATCTGATAATCACATGTTTGACTATTTGTTAATTTATAATTAATTTTTAAGAATATATCATTAACATAAATATTCTCTTCTGGGATTTGTACAAGAGTTGTTGCAGTTAGGAGCAGCAGCCATATGTCCAGATGATCCTGTTCTGTCTGTGGAGGATCTTTGTGATCAAATTCTCGAGGTCCTTAATTATTTTAGGTAAGCCGTTTACAGTTATAGTTGCTGGTCTTGATGGTGATTACTTAAGGTGTTTAGCTTAATTATGTATTTATATCATCATTATATATCCATTGTTTTACCTTTATCTAAATTACTTTCATTTGGCAGAAGGAACTTTGGTCCAGTACTTGATATAGTACCCCTTACTGATACAGTAACTAAATTAACTGCAAGATGTGAGTTATGTGGCAAACGGGCCCATTTCACCTTCAGGAAGACTAACAAGACAGAAACAGAGCTTATAGGTGGGGCTTATATGTATATCCCTATTTGTCGTCAACATTATGTTAATGGGCATATGGTGAAGAAAACCATCGCTTAATTGCATCAACAGTCTGTTAACAACTTGATGTTTGTTCTTTGGTTTTACTTGTTATTGTAGTTTTATACTATTATAAGTAGTTTCTGATTTTCCAAGGTTTGATGAATTGTAACTGTGTTACTCTTGTCTGTTGTATATATAAGAAGTTAAGAATCATGTTTTGAGTTTGAATTCTTTAAATATTGAAACCAGTTTTTAAAAGCAAAGATTCTTTCCTGCCCACTTAGTATGTTCTTTTTTTTCTAATCATGAGAAACCTGTGGCTTGTTTAATTTGTAAGTTTGTACTGTTTTTTTAGGTCGATGAGATGGTTACTTTGCATCATATTGTGCTTGTTATGAGTTGAAATGGCCATTTGATCTTCTAATCAGTGACGGATTGATTCTTCAGTGAATAAAAGTTAGTGTTATGCGTGTTTCCAGAGAAAATTAAGAACATAAGCTCTTAGTCAATATAATGGTGAAAGTGGATGAGGTCATTGAGATTTGTAAGGCTTATGACCAAAAATGATCTCATCAAATCCAAGTAGTTAACATGAACATATTTTTTTAACGTACTATGTTTATGACTTTTATTTTCTTATTCGTGTGTTTAGATATTTTTTTTAAAGTACTATGTCTATTGAAAACATTTTTTTATTCGTGTGTTATTATTTAATTGAGTTTTGTGATGCTCATGATATAAATAGACTATACAATAATAGTCATGCATGTATTCAGAAAACAAATATCGCATTGTGAAATATGTCGATGTCGTCGCCGCCGCATCGCGCGGGTCTCCTACTAGTCATATATATATACATATCATACAAGTCATGTAAGTTCTTAGCATCTAGCATACTCAGTGTGTTCATAACACAACCAGTGTATCATATAAAAGGCTAGATCATGCATTACCTACTTATATGACCTATAATCATGAATTAGCATATACAGGTCAAAACAGATAATTTACCAAATAATCATCCATACTAACCACAACACATTCAATATGTCCAATACCTACTACATACATCAAGATGATTGATTTCTAGTCCCAAACATGATGTCCTAGTTACTTATCAATATTCAAAACCAGACACGATCATCAAGGTAATTAAATCATCCAATAATCAAATAAACATTCCATACAACCCAATTAACAGATTCTATCACTTTAGGCATCCACAACAATAATTCTAGCATGACCCTAATGTCATGAACACGTCCAATTACCAATATCCAATGTTCATCCAAAATAAAGTTTCCCTTTTGGGAAAGTTCATCCCAAAATCTAATAAACACCCAATGTACACATAATTCATCAATAATATACTATTTCAAGCTCATAACAACAACTAACCATGATCAACAACATCAAGCTACCATAATTCATCAATTCATATCTAAAAAGTTTCTACTTTTGGCAAGATATGAACAACAACATCCAACCTAATATTTCTAGCATTCATATCAACAATCTAGCACCTAATCAACACTCTAAACACATCCATAACATCAATTTATCAACAATTCATCATATCATGCAAAATAAAATTACTATTATTAGTAACCTATGAACAAAGTTCTCAATTCACCAATTTCTTGCATGATTCATGTTTTGTAGCATTCATACTAACTAATTAACATCCCAACAACATCGAACAACTATCAATTTCATACAATTCACTTGAAATTCGAATTAGGGTTCATCTAGCATCAAAAGTATGAACAACCAATCAAAAGCATAGTTTTCTTGCATAATCATCGTTAAACAACATGTATAGTATCAAACTAACATACCAGCATCATCAATCAACATCAACATTCGACATACATCCTCTAATTTCAGATTTTCGGACCTAGAGGTTTGGCCATATTGAGTTTCATGCAAAAACACCAAAAACTAACCTTCTAAACGTGTAATGGCTTGGAATTGAAGGTTCTAACTTGTTGTAATGCTTGACATCGACCAAACCAAGGCACAATTGCTTGGTTGAAAGCTGAATTTCACAGGTATGAGGGCTGGGAAAAAGAGTTGTGGCCGATGGGGTGTGGGGGAGGGGTTTAGGGTTATTTTGTTTAGTTATTTTTCACTAATTACCCTTTAATCCTTGTGTTTTTGTATTTTTATAAAAAGTAAGCTTTAAACCTCCTTGTAAAGTTTTTAACCTAATAATATGAACATATAAACTAATGGTAACACTTATATATTTTATTTTATAAAAACACATGACGTACGAATTAACACACGCGTTTCCACACTACGCGATAAAATTTACCGTTAACATTTAAATCGCGTAAACACATAAGCATAACACAATAATCATCTAATCAACTAGATTATTATTAAATTAACATTATTAATTATTATGAGGTCACCAACGTCAAACGACAACTAGTGTGTGCTTATGACGCGTGTATGCAAAACTTAACGGAACTAACGGAGTTTGGTAACGAAAAATTACCGGATGTCACAGAAACTCAGGTAAGTGCTTTTTTATAAACATATGTATAAAAAGAACATATTTCATTTAGCTCCTTGATGCCTATCATAACTAGTTATTTTGGTTTTCTACTAACGGCTTTAACTATAACCTCAGCTCTATTTATTGGTCTGAGCAAGATACGACTTATTTGAAATGAATTGCACAACTCATAAAAGGAAATCTTTCCGCGAACGTTTGTGTATTTCTAGTTACTTATCATGTCAATTACTAATTCTTGGTCATTGAGATTCATGATAATTCGAATTAATATTTAGGTATAGATATTACCCCTTTTTTCTCCTTTCAAACAAATTGAAATGATTGAAGTTTTTCTATTTGGAATCGTGTTAGGTCTAATTCCTATTATTTTGGCTAGATTATTTGTAACTGCACATTTACAATACAGGTGTGGCGATCAGTTGGACCTTTGATTAATTAACATCTCTTTTTTTGATTGACCTCCTCCTTTCTTTAATATCCAGGAGGTCCAATTATCTAGTTCCAGTTAGTGTTTCAGTCGAATTCGCTCGAAGAAGATCCGAATCATGCTCTGTAGGATTTGAACCTACGACATCGGGTTTTGGAGACCCGCGCTCTACCGAACTGAACTAAGAGCGCTTTCTTATCATAAAAGATAAGACTGTAAAGAAAAGGATTGGTCCTAATCCATCCTGTATGCATACTATATAGTATCATAAGAATAAAAGATTCTATATGATATGTTCAATGTGAGTTGATCTCAAAAAATCCCTGGTTACTCCTCTGAGCAGTAATAGGTAGGGATGACAGGATTTGAACCCGTGACATTTTGTACCCAAAACAAACGCGCTACCAAGCTGTGCTACATCCCTTCCATTGGTCTACGGTGTCATTGTAGAGAATTCCTGTCTTGTTTTCCAATCGTTATCTCCTCTATAAAAATCTATCATTTTTTTTCCATTTCATCTTTTTGGTCTCATTTAACTTATAATAATAGTAAAATACTTCTATCTATATGAAATATGGAACGGAATCCCAAGAAAAAATAATTGAGTCTTCTTGGGGAATATTGGGGAAGAAAAGGACGTTTTTTTGTATTTAACAAAAAGTCAATCTTATTTACTTATTTACTAGATCATTGTACATTTCAATATGTATTATCTTATGTATTACAATAAAATGAAGGAGGTTTTTTAATGCGAGATCTATAACATATCTTTCCAACGCACCGGTACTAAGTACTATATGGTTTGGTTCTTTGGCGGGTTTATTGATAGAGATTAATCGTTTTTTCCCGGATGCGTTGACGTTCCCCTTTTTCATTCTAGTTATCGACGCGGGAAGGAATAAAGAAGATTAGAGATACAATTAAATACCAGCCCCCTCTTTTTTCTTTTTTCCCTTTTTAAGAATAAGGGAGGAAAGAGAAAGTGCATTCAACAGCTGTGAGACTCGGGGTCAGGTTGGAATTAAATGAATATGAAATTTCTATGTATTCAATTTCTATGGAAGTCGAATACAAACAGTGGTTCTAGGGAAGGAGTATTATACAAGATACTTATATGAAATGCTGTACTGTGATAAAGTTTATAAATATTTCTGTACTCTATCTTATTTCCTATATTGATTGTAGTGAAATCTTGCATAAGAGGATAGCAAGTTACAAATTCTAGTTTGTTTTTTCCTTCCTTTCTTCTTTTTCGTTTCGGATTGAAAGAGGAAGAGTTGAGTAAATGAAAAATCCAAAGGAGGTTCATGGCCAAGGGTAAAGATGTGCGAATACCGGTTCTTTTGGAATGTACCGCTTGTGTTCGAAACGGTGTTAATAAGGAATCAACGGGCATTTCTAGATATATTACTCAAAAGAACCGGCACAATACGCCTAATCGATTGGAGTTACGAAAATTCTGCCCATATTGTTACAAACATACGATTCACGGGGAGATAAAGAAATAGATTGAAGCGAGCACTTGCGCCCTTATCTTACAAGGAAAGGGAAAAATGACATTATATATATATATATATAAAACATATTTAACATAGTTAAAGATAATTATAAGCAAACCAAATCCTATTTCTTTATTCTAATTAGAGATCCCGCTGAAATAGGATTTTAGGGATAAGAAATAAACTAACCAAACCATGGATAAAACCAAGCGAACTTCTCTTAAATCCAAGCGATCTTTTCGTAAGCGTTTGCCACCGATCCAATCGGGGGATCGAATTGATTATAAAAACATGAGTTTAATTAGTTGATTTTGAACAGGGAAAAATATTATCTAGACGAGTAAATAGATTGACCTTGAAACAACAACGATTTATTACTATTGCTATAAAACAAGCTCGTATTTTATCTTTGTTACCTTTTCTTAATAATGAGAAACAATTTGAAATAACCGAGTCGACCACTAGAACTCCTAGTCTTAGAGCCAGAAAAATATAGGTTTACTCTTTATTCACTTGAATTCAAACCCCCATCCGATCTGAAACGTGGATTGAGATTTTGTTGGAAAAATCCAAGAATCCGGATTGAATTCTCGTGTCGAAAGAAAAAAAAGAATAATCTGGGAAGAAGAGATTTTTTTATTGAACGTGTTGATTCATATTTTTTTGACTACTTTCTCATATTTTATCATATTCTATTTATTTTATTCGACCTTCCCGTAGTTCATTCTCCGGGCAACTCCGGTTAACCGGTGGATTCCTTCCAACTTACTTCTTTTATGATCTTATTGGAAATCATATAAAGACAATTCCTATTTGATATAGCTATTTGTGCAAGTATTTTACGATTAAGAAACAACTGTCTCTTGTACAGATCATTTATTAATCTACTATAACTATAGCATATCCCCCTTTCGCGAATTGCTGCATTTATTCGAGTGATCCACAAACGACGAAAATTGATTTTTTGCCTATCCCTATCCCGATGAGCCGAAACCAAAGCTCTTATTTTTTGTTGAGTAATAGTTCGAGTAAGTCTTGAATGAGCCCCCCGAAAGCTTGATGCAAATAAACGAATTTTTGTTCTACGTCTCCGAGCGATATATCCTCGTCTAATTCTAGTCATTGAATAAATGAAACTTTAACGAATAACTAATAGATTTCCTTTCTTTCAGTTATTCTTTTGCCCATTTCCTAGTATATTAATAACAAAACTGATTTTTCCAATGTATAAACTAATAATTCCTATGGCTTTGGCTACGATAACCTTCCCAACCACAATTTTTTATTTTTTCTGGGCATTTCACCTCGAAATACGAAATTGACTATACTAGGTATTAAAAAATCAAACTAATGATAAAGAAATAGTGGATTCCATCGTTTCTATGGTTACTTCTTAAACAGTGAGGTCTTCTCTATACACCGGAGTCTTTACTTCATTTAATCAATGTTATTGCTAACTTGTATAGTTCACATTCTTCAGCTCTACCCATGAATTATCCAGTAATAGGTCTTTCACAATGAGCTCTACCTATAAAGTAACGGTATTTAATTATGAAGGTTGGCTGGGTAGCTGACCCTGTTAGTCCGTTCTTGCAAGAGGGGTCTATGTTAACTAAGATTTCCTCCGCTTAATGGATAACCATTTGCTACCAATGGAGAATTGCTTCTCATCTTGAATTGAGGTGAGTGGATTTACACCAACAGAAACCATAAATTTCATACACAATAAAAGGGATATCATCGATTTTTAGATAGGAAATGTAGTTCGTTTTTCCGTTATATCCTATTTGATCATTGATATTCGAACATTGTTCTCTTTCCTTTGTTCTAGTTCATGATCTGAACGAGTCGCACATACACCCTAGTACATGTTCCTCGACACTGAGGGCATCCCCGAAGCACGGGGGATTTTGTGACATTTCTAATTGGTTGTCTGGTATTTCTAATAAGTTGTTTAATCGTTGGCATGTTGAATCATATACATAATAGGCTGGTTTAGATCGATCCTAACCGGATGATTATGAATTACTTTTATTCATATTCAATAGAATAATAAAAAAAGTCATAGAATATTAAAGGTTAATTTCAGAATTGACGTAAAATCCAGGCTATTGTCATTCAACCGCTACAAGATCAACAATTCCATAAGCTTGGGCCTCTGTTGCTGACATAAAAACATCTCTTTCCATGCCTTCGGATACAACCCATGAGGGTTTGCCCGTTCTTTGTACATAAACCCTTGTCAGGGTTTCACGTAGTTTCAGCAGTTCTCCCACTTCCAGGATGAATTCTCCCGTTGCTACTTGAGAAAAAGAACCAGCAGATTGATGGATCATTACCCTGATGATATAAGATAATAAAAGGTTTCTCTATTTTTCATGATGAGGGGAAGATAAAAAAAGATAAAAGAATAACAAGAAAAAAAGATAGAATCGAACACCCGTACGGGCATTATGCATTGCATACGACTTTACAATAAAATTGACCCTTACCTTTAGATCGATCAGACCCCGATCAGTGAATGATCAACTTACCACCCTTCCTTTCGGAGGAATTCAAAAATACTATGATGGCTCCGTTGCTTTATATATTTATTATATTTTTTGGTCTTTGATTTGTTTGTCATTCAGCAATCCCAAAGTTGCTTTTTTATTTGATCAAATAAACTTAGGAAAAAAGAATTTTTTTTCGCTCTATAAATATTATTAAGAGACCTCTGGTGTGAAAATAGTTTGTGACGCTGAACTGGACTTCCAATAATAAAATAGGAAATACCTTTTTATCATATTACTCTCTCGATACATAATCTAATGTTTTGAAAACAAAATTTCGTATATCGAATTCAAAGTGCCATGCTATTATTACTTAATATTCTATTCATATTTCATATGGCGAAGGCATAGTCTTCTTTTTTCTCTCAAATAAAAGCCTCATTGGCGCCAAGCGTGAGTTAATGCTAGACGTTTGGTAATTTCTCCTCCGACCAGGATAAAAGGTCCCATTGAAGCGGCTGATCCCATGCACATTGTATGTACATCTGGTTGCACAAATTGCATAGTATCATAAAGAGCCACTCCCGGTATTACCCATCCACCAGGAGAGTTTATAAACAAATATAGATCTTTGGTATCATCCTCGATACTGAGATATATCATAAGACCAATAAGTTGATTTGAGATCTCACTATCAACCTCTTGACCTAAAAAAATAATCTTTCTCGATAAAGTCGGTTGATTAGGGTAAAATTATATCCCTTCGGAACCGTACAGGCGCCTTTTGACGCATACGGCTAAAAAAATCAATGTGTAGATTCCAATACTTTTTCTTTTTTCATAGCAAGTTCCTTCTAACTTATAATAAAAGGATTTTATTTTATTTTTCACTAAATACGAGTTTGTCTTCCTTTCCTTATAATGTATAATATAAAAAAAGAATTCATTAAACTTATCCAATTAACTTCTCATTGATGGATTGTTTCATCGAGATCAAATCCAAATCACGATGTCATTTTATTGTTCTTAAATGGGCCTCTTTAATGTTTTTAGGTTTATGCTCTACTCCGGGTAAAGATCCGCCCGATTTTGATTTGCACATGTAGTACAAATGCTCCCATTACTGCTTCTTTTTCTTATCCCTTCTTTTTTTTTAATTCACGCATTCCGTAAGAAAGTTGACGGATTCATGCATATTACTCAATTGATAAGAGTTTGAAAAAACTTCTACTTATACTTACAAAAAAATAGGATTCCTTTATGATATAAAATAGATATATTACCACTTGGTTTTTTTTAAACGGAGCCTGGATACTTCAATGTAGTAGTCCAACTAAGCCAACCATAAATTCTTATAATTGATAATAGTAATTCGAATCCCCCTCCCAACAAAAATGGATCTAATTGCACTTCACGCTCCAAAATTTTGATAATTCAATTAATCTTTCGTGGGCGAAACAGAGGATATCTCGATTGGGGAGAAAACGGGGAAATCCCATATGACCCAATATATCTGACAAGTCGCACTATATGTCAACCCAAGATGCATCTTCCTCTCCAGGACTTCGAAAATGTACTTTTGGAACACCAATAGGCATTAAATGAAATAAAAAAGAACTAAGTATTATATTTTACTTTGATGTGGAAACGTAACAAAGCCTTTCTTTTTCTTTATAATATTGTACTTTATCCTAATCAGATTTTATTCATCAATTCTAAAAAATTGATAAAGAAAGTAAGAAAAAAAGGGAAAATGATTACGAATAGTGTCCTCTAATGATGAACAAGTATGGGCACATTCGCTCATAGAAAATGGCATGAACTTCCCCATTGCGTATTGGTACTTATCGAGTATAGAATAAATCTGCTTCTCTTTGTTCCTACGAACAAAATTGTTCCATTATTACCAACAGAATAGAACAAATATGAACCCTTGCGTTGAAATAATCCACTAAATAGGGGGGTCCATAACATAGTCATAGTATAGTCTTTTCCAATGCAATAAAGTTACGTAGTGTCTTTTTTCTTTCATAAAGGGGTATTTCCATGGGTTTGCCTTGGTATCGTGTTCATACCGTTGTATTGAATGATCCCGGACGGTTGCTTTCTCTTCATATAATGCATACAGCTTTGGTTGCTCGTTGGGCCAGTTCGATGGCCCTGTATGAATTAGCAGTTTTTAATCCTTCTGACCCTGTTCTTGATCTAATGTGGAGACAGGGTATGTTGGTTATACCCTTCATGACTCGTTTAGGAATAACCAATTCCTGGGGCGGTTGGAGTATCATGGGGGGAACTATAACGAATCCGGGTATTTGGAGTTATGAAGGTGTGGCTGGAGCGCATATTGTGTTTTCTGGGTTGTGCTTTTTGGCAGCTATCTGGCATTGGGTTTATTGGGATCTAGAAATATTTTGTGATGAACGCACTGGAAAACCCTCTTTGGATTTGCCCAAGATATTTGGAATACATTTATTTCTTGCAGGTGTGGCTTGCTTTGGTTTTGGTGCATTTCATGTAGCAGGCTTGTATGGTCCTGGCATATGGGTGTCCGATCCTTATGGGCTAACAGGAAAAGTACAATCTGTAAATCCATCGTGGGGTGTGGAGGGTTTTGATCCTTTTGTTCCGGGAGGAATAGCCTCTCATCATATTGCGGCAGGGACTTTGGGCATATTACCAGGTCTATTCCATCTTAGCGTCCGCCCGCCCCAACATCTATACAAAGGATTGCGTATGGGCAATATTGAAACTGTCCTTTCCAGTAGTATCGCTGCCGTCTTTTTTGCAGCTTTTGTTGTTGCCGGAACTATGTGGTATGGTTCAACAACTACCCCCATCGGATTATTTGGGCCTACTTGTTATCAATGGGATCAGGGATACTTCCAACAAGAAATATATAGAAGAGTTAGTGCTGGGTTAGCCGAAAATCAAAGTTTTCAGAAGCTTGGTCTAAAATTCCTGAAAAATTAGCCTTTTATGATTCATCAATTTCAACATCAATACATTAACAATTCAACATTACATGCAAAATAAAGTTACTATTATTAGTAACCTATGAACAAAGCTTCCAATTCATCAATTTCTTGCAAGATCAATGTATTCTAGCATTCATCTAATCAAACTAACATCATGGAATCATCAAACAACCATCAATTTGATCAATTTTGAAATTTCCCCAAATCAAGTTTCTAGTTTGACCTAATATGACTAGAACATCAAAATCCATTGTAAAACATGAAATTGACACCTAATCTAGCATCAATACAATCATACTAACATGGAATCATCATCAATTTCATATTATCATCAACATTTTCAAATTAGGGTTCCTCAAGAGCCTAAAAATCGCAAAAATCATATGTTACATACCTTTAGATGATGATTAGCACTAAGAATCAACTTGTAATACTTGATTAGCACTTGAAATCGAATTATTCTTTATCTATTGGCTTCATTTTGCAATGAGGGAGGGTGTGGGGATTGGTTTCGGCCGAATGAGGGGGTGGGAGTTAGGGTTTGGGTTTATTTTTGATTTAATTAACTTAATTATCCATAATTACCCTTTGAATCGTTGTGTTTTATATTTTTATGAAAGAACTCTCATTTAAACACTTTTATATGTTTTTTAATCACAATACTACACATATAAACCCATAGTAACAATTGTATATTTTTATCTTTATAAAACACAAACATACGAATTTACACATGCGTTTCCACGTTACGCGATAAAATTCACCGTTAACATTTAAATAGCGTAAACACATAAGCATAACACAATAATCATCAAATCAGCTAGATTATCATTAATTTAACATTATTAATTATTATTAGGTCACCAACGTTCTACGACAACTAGTGTGTGCTTACGACACGTGTATGCAAGACTTAACGGAACTAACGGAGTTTGGTAATGGAAAATTACCGGATGTCACAGATCAACCAGAAGATGTATGCATAAAAGTATTTGCCCCAAGGAGGGATCCTAGAATCCTGTCTGTTTTCTGGGTTTGGAAAAGTGTGGATTTTCAAGAACGGGAACATTATGATATGTTGGGAATCTCTTATGATAATCATCCACGTTTGAAACGTATCTTAATGCCTGAAAGTTGGATAGGATGGCCTTTACGTAAGGATTATATTGCTCCTAATTTTTATGAAATACAAGATGCTCATTGAATGATAAAAAACTAATCTTCACTTCTACAATTCTATAGATTCAAGGTTCTATTCTAGATTAAACAGAGTAATTGAAGTCTCGTTTGTATTATGGTTTGTATTTTATTATGTATAGAATAAAAAATACAATAAAATTAGGGATTCATTGGGATTCTCAAATTTCCAAAATACTTAACGAATATGTATTCATATCAATTAATTGGTAGAATAGAGACTCATACAAATTAATCATGTGTCAGGAACCAGATTTGAACTGGTGACACGAGCATTTTCAGTCCTCTGCTCTACCAACTGAGCTATCCCGACTATTCCTGATGTCTCATCCTCATTTTCATTTTACTAGAGAACGTGGGTCTATGTCAATTGAACGGGTATTACAAAGTCTCATCCAGTTACTAGAATTTGCCAAAAGAACAACTTTGTAAGTTTCAATATGAATAAAAATATCGATCGTGTATCATTCAAATGGGGATTCCTTGCTCAAAGATGTTCATTTGTACATGTATCATATATGTCACATGTGACATGTGATGCATTTCCGCTCAGATCCATTTGTATAAAGAGTAGTGAATAAGAATGATAAGTACTTTTGAACCGCTAACGAAAAAGGATAAATAAAAAGGATACGATAAAGAATTAGGGAGTCAAATTGGGGATAGAGGGACTTGAACCCTCATGATTTTTGAAATCGATGGATTTTCCTCTTACTATAAATTTCATTGTTGCCGGTATTGACATGTAGAATGGGACTCTATCTTTATTCTCATCCGATTAATCAGTTCTTCAAAAGATCTATCAGATTATGCGTGAATACTTTGATCAATGAATCCTTGATTCTTTCTTCAATATGGAATCGATTCACACCAATTCTTCTATGTATACAGGCTTATCCTTCATTTTTTCTGAAGTTTCGATAGAAGGATTCCTCTACCAATGTAAGACAATCAACTCCATTCGTTAGAACAGCTTCCATCGAGTCTCTGCACCTATCCTTTTTTCTTTTCGCTTTCTGAACCTTTGTTTGTTTTCGGAAAACGTGATATGGCTCAAGATTGCCATTTTTCTTCATTCCAGGGTTTCTCTGAATTTGAAAGTTATCACTTAGTAAGTTTCCATACCAAGGCTCAATCCAATTAAGTCCGTAGCGTCTACCTATTTCGCCATATCCCCCTTTTTTAGATGAAAATCTCATTGCGATCTCGTTCCCTTTTTTCTTTCATTTATACCGGAACCGTTGAATTCATTAGATAGATGCTGATTCCTGTCTCAAAAAAGTGTTTTCTCCTCTTTGTCTTTGATTTCTTGTCTCTCTTCTTTCATCTTCTATAGGAGGATCATATTCGATCCAATCAAAAACGATTTTATCATTTCTGCATCCGCAATTCAATATAGGTGGCTACATACCCTATACATCTGTCTCTCTTCCACTCATTTTCCCCTGAGATTTCGAATACTTGAACGATCAATTTTTTTTATTGAATCGTGATAAATTAATCGTGATCAAAAAAATTAAAATTCTATATCGCTAGATTAATCGTTATGTTCTATAATATTTAACAGTTATGTGAAATTATATATTCTATTCTTGAATATATTCATATTCATTATGAATAATATGAATAGCCAAGAATTCAAATAGTAAATAGCAAAGATTCTAAGAGTTTATTGAATTCCTATGCATTTCGAATTTATGTTATGTGAGCCTGCTTAGCTCAGAGGCTAGAGCATCACATTTGTAATGCGATGGTCATCGGTTCGATTTCGATAGTTGGCTTTTCTCTATTTATTTTATTTTTATTTGATGTTTTACATGATTGATAATGCATCTTTGAAATCAAAGAATATTGCAAAAAAAGTGTCTTCCTCTTTTCGCAAAAGCCATTGATTTATTATGTTATAGGAATCTCCACCTATCTCATGAAAAGAATCCTTTTCTTTTTTTATATTTTTTCTATATATAGAATAGAAAGATCTGTATATTTATCCAACTAATCTCATTATTATTTAATAGAATAATACTTCAGTTTAGTAAATTTGGCTTTATTTAGAATTTAGTTCATTTTTAGTTTAGGTTTATTCTGTAGAATGAAATTTCATCAATAAGAATTAATAATTAAATAGAAATAAGAAGAAGGAGTCTTTATGTCGCGTTACCGAGGTCCTCATTTCAAAAAAATACGGCGCCTGGGGGCTTTACCAGGCTAACTAATAAAAGGGCCAGAGCTGGAAGTGATCTTAGAAACCAATCGCGTTCCGGGAAAAAATCCCAATATGGTATTCGCCTAGAAGAAAAACAAAAATTGCGTTTTCATTATGGTCTTACAGAACGACAATTACTTAAATACGTTCGTATCGCCGGAAAGGCAACGGGGTCAACAGGTCAGGTTTTGCTACAATTACTTGAAATGCGCCTGGATAACATCCTTTTTCGGTTGGGTATGGCTCCGACTATTCCGGGAGCTTGCCAATTAGTTAACCATAGACATATTTTAGTCAATGGTCGTATAGTAGATATACCAAGTTATCGCTGCAAACCCCGAGATACTATTGCGGCGAGGGATGAACAAAAATCTAGAGCTCTAATTCAAAATTCTCTCGATTCATCCCCTCATGAGGAATTGCCAAACCATTTGACTCTTCAACCATTCCAATATAATGTAAGGCCCCGCTCTCGGGCGTCTCACAGTTGCTCATTCATCTCACTTCAAACATACTGTTTGCATATACTAAATAGAATAACGCAGCGGAATAGATAAGAAGTACGTTCTCATTTTATCATAAAAGCTTTTACAATGCATTACATTGTTGATTATTACAAAATACATACTTTCTATACATTACGTACTCTACTAGGATTGTTGCGGAAACATATGAAACCGAGGATTCCTTAAATAATCCTGTTTATCTGAATCCTCAACAATCCCAAAATGGTCATAAACAGTGACCTCTAGTACAAATATATTAAAAACTATATTTAAAGAAGATTCCTTAAGTAATCCCGTTTATCTGGATCCTTAAGGAAGGTTCCTTAGGTAATCCCGAATATCGGGATCCTCAAGGAACACTTTACACTTCCATGCAACATAAGTTGTTGCATGCATTATGCGCCTGCATCCCATTGCGTGGCAGCATTATCAAAAGGAGAATGCCATCCCAAAAGAGCTGAGTAGCCGCCTCGTGCCATCCCTAGCAACGCTACCTGCCAACTGGAAACACATAAAAAGTCAGCGTTGCTGAGTGAGTTCTAGTTTTATAATAAACATACCTTGTTTTCATTAAAACCATTCTTTTCTTTATACGTGATCATGCTTTATACATACATGTAGATAATATCTTTATTATCTCTTTCATTCATTCATTCATTCGTTATACATCATTATCTTTCACTTCATATCTAGATCCTGTCAGGCTTTACCCACTTCATGGCACGCAGCCATGATTACTGTGGTCGAATGACAAGGATCCCGTTACGTTCATTCGTTATATGTTTCGTTCGTGAACATACATCATACACATATACAGATAATATTTATTATCATCTGTCTCATTCATTCGTTACGTCTTTATCATTCAGTTCTCATATGGATCCTGTCAGACTTTACCCACTTCATGGCATGCAGCCATGATTACTGTGGTCGACTGACAAGGATCCCGTTTCGTTCATTTGTTATACGTTTCGTTCGTGAACATACATCATACACATATACAGATAATATTTATTATCACCTGTCTCATTCATTCGTTACGTCTTTATCATTCAGTTCTCATATGGATCCTGTCAGGCTTTACCCACTTCATTGCACACAACCATGATTACTGTGGTCGAATGAAAAAGATCTCGTTTCATCCTTTTCTTGCACATTGGATATCTTTTGTACCACTACCATATGCTATACCTCGATCAGTCTTAGCTACCGGGCCGAGGTCATTAAATGAACAACAAATCGTGTGCCACGGTACTAGAGGTAAGCGGTAGGGGCACCATACATATGGTCAATCACCAAGAAGGACCCGTTTACCTTATCCAATGCTTGCAAGACTTCTTTTGTTCGTTCGTTAATGCATGTATTCATCATCATATTACCCATTCATTCATTCATTACTACATGCATTCATCTTCATGTTCCTCTTTTTTATCTTTTACTTTACGTTACATAATACTTCGTTCATTCGTTGTCATAATGCGTAAAGTCATGGAAAGATATACATACATCATCATAAGGAACACACATATATCAATCATGCCTCATCATACATGGCATCATACATACATAGCCTACATCAACAGTCATCTACAGGCACTTACACAAACTTCCATGTAAGGACTTACTCCCGTATTTTTCCAAAAGCTGGGACTCGACTATGCATCTTCTCGAGTGCAGCAGCCCTAATTGTCTCTCCTAAACCTTGCGGACTCATACTAGGACCTCATACAACACGCCCAAGTCCACAATTATACCTTAAACTTACTACACGGTATTACACCCAAATAGGTCAAACATACACATTTCAATAAACAGGTTTATATGTGTTCCAGCCCCAAAATCGTTTAAAGCAAGTAAATGAGGGGTCCTAGAACTCACCTGTACTTGATAAGTAGCTTCTCAATCAAGCTTTAAAAAAGAGGGTCACACTACACCGCCTGCAGATAAGTTAACACTCAAAAGAGTTAATTTCTGCCTAAATTCGCTGCTAATTTCGCCTTCAGTTTCGCTAAGTAGCAGTAGTTTCGCGGCTAAATTCGTTAGCAGTTTCGCTGCTAAATTCGCTGGCAGGTTCGCTGGCAGTTTCGCTACCAGTTTCACCGCCAGTTTCGCCCAACTTTCGTTGGATAGCATTGCCGGCGAACTTATCATCGAAACTGTAGTTTCGCCCTAGCGAAACTATAGTTTCACTCGAATTTCTCTTAGTTTCGCTGGACGAACTTATAGATTCGCTGGATGATTGCTTAAATTCGCAGAACGATCTGAAATTACGAATCAGCCCATTTTAACCCAAAACTTCAATCTTTTACACCCAAAACCTTGGGTTATCATCCAGGAACCTATATCTAAGCTTTTTACATGTTTTCTTACATAAAAACATGGGTTTTTGGGCGATTCTTACCACTTTCAAAAACTCAAAAACTAGAATCCGGGTTTTCACCAAAAAGGAACAATTAAACGATGTTTCTTACCTGGATTCTTGTTGTTTGGAAGCCCACAAACGCCAATCTTCGATCTCTTGACCAACCGAGCCTCGAATCAACACTTTCTCTCTCTACACTCTCTCTCTAGAAATTGAGTGTTGGGTGCAAATGAGAGTTGCTCAGCTGACCCGTCTATATATATGTATCAGGCGTTTCCGGGACTTTAAACTCGTCAAGCTCACGACCCGAAGCGTTAACTTGGTCTAACACCCATAACCAGCCTATTTTATTAAATGGTCTCGTCTGAGCCCATTATTATTCTTTGACTTGCTTAGAAAATTTTCCGGGTGTTACATATAAAGGATTAGTCAATCAAATAATAGATAGTAAATGGGTCGGCTTGAAAATAAATGAATTGCTAGTTGTAGAATATTATTCTCGTCAGACTTAAACCTAACAAAAATAAAATAAAAACTAATAAGGGTTCGACAAATTTTGCTCCCTTTCGGAGAAGTAAATTAACCTAAGGTTAAGATAAAAAAGGGTTTGATCTGGATTTTTCTTCCATTTAGGAGACTGGGAGGGATATTTTCATTCCTTGTCCACTCTTTTCTTTAACAGTCTTTTCCGTACCATAGCCATTAGGAATAGAGAATCCATATCAAAGAAAGGTCTAACCGTTGGAATAGTCGTATCCATTTCTGTTTGATCTATTGTGGTTAGTAAGATCGGTAAATTAGGTGAAAGTAAGGAAAGAGAGGGATTCAAACCCTCGGTAAGCAAAAGCCTACATAGCAGTTCCAATGCTACGCTTTCAACCACTCGGCCATCTCTCCTACATAATGATTATGACCCAAAACCCGAAAATAGAGTGAATAGTGAATCATTCATATTAGATTATTGGGTAGGTACAACCAATCAATTCTAACTAGAAAGCGATAAGAATAGAAAATTTTTCATCATAGTAAAAGTAGGATCTTTCCTTCTAGGATGGGGGGATAAAGAGAAAATTGTTTTCTTACAAAAACTGTTCAAAAAATTCTATTCATGTTTGCAAAAACAATGTTTTCTTTTTTTTTCTGATTATCTATTTATACTATACCGACCGGACTAAATCAATAAATTATAAATTCTAATGAATTGACTGAGCGAGGGGTCTATATTTTATGGTTAATGGATATCTTTTGATCATGATTCTATTTAGACTATGATTCCATATCAGAAGAATAATCAAATTGATTTATAGGCCCGTTTTAGAGTTATCAACAATATCTATATTCTATTAAATAAAAATACAAATTGATAAACAATTTTTTTATAGTTGATTGTATAGTGTATACCCGTAAATACACAATGGGCGGTTATTCTATTTTCATCATACAATGAATCTTTTTCTTCTTTGGATCATAATTCCATCAACTGAGGTTATTCTAAGCTGTAACTTCAATCAAATAAGAATAGTTTCTTTCGTTGGTAGACTATTCCAGTAAGATGGAATCGAATCTGGTTCCCATATTTATTTCTTAGTTCTTATCAATTCTTGTAATTAAAAAAGAACAATTTGAATATTTCATTTTTAATACTGAATAGACGGACCATATCGTTTTTTTAGAATGAATATGTTTTTATGTTATTTCGTACTGTAGATTTCTTTTCCTTGTGGGATCATTTTCCCGCGAGAAGTAATGAGAACAATGATAGAATGGATTGATACCTATGTCTAGATCGCGGATAAATGGAAATTTTATAGATAAAACCTTTTCAATTGTAGCCAATATCTTATTACGAATAATTCCGACAACTTCAGGAGAAAAAGAGGCATTACCTATTACAGAGATGGTGCGATTTGATTTTTTTATTACTCTCAGTCTTACGAGAAATACACATGATTCGTGATCGGGAAAAAAAAAAATAAAAAAATCTACGCTTGTTGAAGGTAATGTTTGGAAATAGAACAATTCCTTCTGTCGTGTATACTCGATTAATGCAGCCTCAGATGCTATATTTCAATTCTCGATTCTAGTATTGAGCGAAAGGTTATACCTATGGTTCGGTATTACAGGTCAATCCTAGTCCACTAATACCAATAGGCAGCATAGGGGAAGAAGCACTACATCTAGGAATCAACAACACTAAAACTTTGTTATAAATTGTCCCTTTCTTTAGCAGGCTTGGGACTAAAGAATGGTAGGGACAACAAACATCCATCTCGTTTGTATTTTGGATACCCATATAACCATCGAAGGCTGTTGAAGTGACTAATTTCTGGAAATTGGGAAGCGTTGAGAACAAAGAAATTATTGGAGTTATCATTTCTCTCTATTTGATGTTAAGAAAAGATCTCTTGCAGTAAGGTTGGCTAGAGATTTCTTGTAAAAACACTAGCCCTACTCAGTTCATAATGAGAATATTTTAATCTTCTTTATCATTTTGTCATTATGCACATAAGGGAGGAGCCGTATGAGATGAAAATCTCATGTACGGTTCTGTAACGGAGATTCTTTGAATTGAATGACGACCGTAACGGATGTCAGCTCAATCCGAAGGAAATTATGCTGAAGCTTTACAGAATTATTATGAAGCTATGCGACTAGAAATTGATCCCTATGACCGAAGTTATATACTCTATAACATAGGACTTATCCACACAAGTAACGGAGAACACACGAAAGCTTTGGAATATTATTTTCGAGCGCTCGAGCGAAACCCATTCTTACCACAAGCTTTTAATAATATGGTCGTGATCTGTCATTATGTGCGACTATCTCCACTATAGAAAGAAAAAAGTAAAGAAAGATAAAATTCGCTAGTAAATACTAGAAAAAAGGGCTTTCTACATATGCATCATCTAAAACAACGATTTTTATTAGCTGTAGAAAAGAAAGAAACTTCATAGAAGTTGAAATATGAAGAAATAGATATGCCTAGCTATTTTAGTCTATGGGTAAAAGATCTAATTGATAGAGTAAGCACCATAAAGATCAATTAGCAAGGTTTTGGCCGATACAATAAGAACTGCTTACTTATGTCATGATGTGAGACAAACGTTAGGAATCCACTTATGTAATAGAGTCGATCCACTAAGGTATTGAGCAGCGGTGTAGGATCAGATCCCAAAGATAGTAAGTCTTTCCTTTCGAAAGTCTTTTTCAAAAATTCTATATAATATCAATTTCTATATGATATGAAACTGAGATAGTTACCTTTCAAAAATTCTAATGATAGGCGAAATGTTTATGTTTTATTCTTCTGAAGGTGGGAGAAAAGATAAAACTAAAAGAAACCGGATTTTTAATCCAAACTTAAGATTTAAGTTTGAAACTCATTTTATTAACTTCTTTTCGCTAACCCGAAAAAATGGGATAGATCTATGAGAAATCTTATTCAGTTAGATATGGTAGATTCAAATGGGATACAAAAAGAGTTGACTAGCGAGCCGTATGAGGTAGGAAACTCTCAAGTACGGTTCTAAGGGAAGGAATTAACCCACCTATTTCGACCGGGGAGAACAGGCCATTCGCCAGGGGGATTCTAAAATTGCGGAGGCTTGGTTCAACCAAGCCGCTGAGTATTGGAAACAACCTATAACACTTACTCCTAGTAATTATATTGAAGCTCATAATTGGTTGAAGATCACTAGACGTTTCTAATAGAAGATCAAACCTTTTCTTTATTTTAGTTATTATTTAGATTTAGATTGTTTTAGAGATTTTTTGATTTGTTATAATGAATTGTTTGTTGGCCCCATCAGTCAAATAAAATAGATCATTCCTTTGGGATGAACCAATCAAAGAATTTCTTTATATCCCTTCTAAGCGTTCTATTTCGTATGGTATTTTGTAGGACTAAAGGATACATGGATAGTTTACGAAATCTATTTTTTCTTGTCGTTCTTTTTTTTCTATAAAAAAGCCTATTAAAACTAATACTAATCAAAAAGACTTCGAATCACTGAATATATCAAAATTTCTTAGTAATAGCTAATGCCTGCTCGCGTGATTTGGAATAGAGTACTATTACTCTATCTAAAAAACATGAAGCAGCTCCATCTAAGAACTTTTAATTGATATCTGAAATATACTAGGTTGCACAAAAAGTAGTTTTTGTATCAATCTAAAGTCAGAAAGGGTTTTATAAGATCCAAAAGGTCCGTTGAGCGCCTCATGGCTATGTCATAATAGATCCGAACACTTGCCCCGGATCGACTTCCAGATCATAATTGCTCTAGTGAATAACTAAAGAAAATAGATAGATAGGAGATAGAAAACTAGAAGAGAAAGAAACTAATTATATAATAGAAATATCTCTTTGAGATTCACTAATCATTTGACTGTTGGCGGGTCTCTTTGTATGTGTTGTTTGGAAAGAGGAGGACTCAATGATTATTCGTTCGCTGGAACCAGAAGTAAAAATTTTGGTAGATAGGGATCACATAAAAACTTCATTAGAAGAATGGGCTAGACCGGGTCATTTCTCACGAACAATAGCTAAAGGCCCTGAAACTACCACTTGGATCTGGAACCTACATGCGCTCATGATTTTGATTGCCATACCAGTGATTTGGAGGAGATCACTCGAAAAGTCTTAAGTACGCATTTCGGTGAACTCTCCATCATCTTCCTTTGGCTAAGTGGCATGTATTTCCACGGTGCTCGTTTTTCCAATTATGAAGCATGGCTAAGCGATCCGACTCACATTGGGCCTAGTGCCTAGGTGGTTTGGCTGATAGTGGGCCAAGAAATATTGAATGGTGATGTGGGTAGGGGCTTCCAAGGAATACAAATAACCTCTGGTTTTTTCAGATTTGGCAAGCATCTGGAATAACTAGCGTATTACAACTCTATTGTACCGTAGTTGGTGCATTGATCTTTGCAACGTTAATGCTTTTTGCTGGTTGGTTTCATTATCATAAAGCTGCTCCAAAACTGGCTTGGTTTCAAGATGTAGAATCTACGTTGAATCACCATTTAGCGGGGCTACTAGGACTTGGGTCACTCTCTTGGGCGGGCATCAAGTACATGTATCTTTACCTATTAACCAATTTCTAAACGCTGGAGTAGATCCTAAAGAAATACCACTTCCTCATGAATTTATCTTGAATCGGGATCTTTTGGCTCAACTTTATCCCAGTTTTGCCGAGGGAGCAACCCCATTTTTCACCTTGAATTGGTCAAAATATGCAGACTTTCTTACTTTCCGTGGAGGATTAGACCCCGTAACCGGAGGTTTATGGCTAACTGATACTGCACACCATCATTTAGCTATCGCAATTCTTTTTCTAATAGCGGGTCACATGTATAGGACCAACTGGGGCATTGGTCATGGTCTAAAAGATATTTTAGAAGCTCATAAAGGTCCATTTACGGGCCAGGGCCATAAAGGACTATATGAGATCCTAACAACGTTATGGCATGCTCAATTATCTCTTAACCTAGCTATGTTAGGCTCTTTAACCATTGTTGTAGCTCACCATATGTATGCCATGCCCCCTTATCCATATCTAGCTACTGACTATGGTACACAACTATCATTGTTCACACATCATATGTGGATTGGTGGATTTCTCATAGTTGGTGCTGCTGCGCATGCAACCATTTTTATGGTAAGAGACTATGATCCAACTACTCGATACAACGATCTATTAGATCGTGTTCTTAGGCACGCGATGCAATCATATCACATCTCAACTGGGCATGTATATTTCTACGCTTTCACAGTTTTGGTTTGTATATTCATAAGACTGGTGAGTTCACAGGTTTATCAGAAAACAGTAAGTATCAGTAATGAAATTCCCGGATTTTGTAATCAAAGCATATAATGGGTAGCTAGTCCATAATGATCACTATGTGTATGAAGTCACGACCGAGCTGACAGGTAATCAAATAATAAAGTAGGCCCGGCTGTGGATTCCCCACCACAACACTGTAAAACAGGATAACCGTTCACCCGTTTGACCAGCTAGCGCGACTAGCCCGTGCGGGGTATGTCAATCCCAGTAGTTCTACTAACAATCACCTCGCTACTTGCGTATTAAAGGTTCGAAGGGCAAAGTATACAAACATAGTATCATGTATATGCAGTATCACAAAAACCCAATGTAATGTAACGTTTATGAAAACCACATGTTTCTCTCCCCTAAAAAGAGTATAAAGTAAAGGTGGGGCTGTAAACTCACATGATGTATAAGTATGTATATAAGAGGATTAAATAGGATGACAATAGATGTTCCAATGAACTCCTTCACGAGGTACCTAAACACGTATATATATATTTTAAGATCTAGGTTAATAATAAGGTTTAACGATTAAACACGAACTAGGGTTTCAATAAAAATTTGGGGTTTTTAATATATAAGTAAAATTTTAATAATGTAATCTCTTATATTTTAATTCCATGAAAAATATTATTTCATTTGAATATTTTCTTGTATTTGAAGTATTTATAAGAACGGGTAAACCTTAAATATAAAGTGTAAATAATTTCTGTAATTATTTTAAATAACAAGATTAAACTATAATTAAGAGTAACATTTGGCCAATAATAATTTATTAATTTAAACCGTAAATTAAAGTCCATTTTACATGAAATATTCAAAAATAACATTTGTTATAATGTTTTAGAAATATTAAAATTTAAAGAAAAATTGCAGAAAATTAAGTTTGATGATTAAAAATAATCAGAGTTCATAAAATGATTTTTATAATTTTTAGGAATTTTTTTGTAATTTTTAGAAGCTTAAAAAGGTGTTAAAAAATAAGTGTAGGTGCCCGGGTTCGAACCCGGGACCTCCTGAATTGCAAACGAGGGTGGAACCGGTGAGCTATGGCATACAGCCGCGGTTATTACCCGCTTCGAAATGATTTTAAACAGGCTAACCCCATTCCCCCCAATTCCCCTAGAACCCTAATTCGATTTGATCCAAATTGAACCCCAAATCAGTGTTGTTAATCGAATTAAGTTTAGGGCTATTATTCCTTATGTAAAACCGAATGTATGGGTGTAATAGCTTACCTGATTTGAAGTTAAATCGATGGTGAACACTCAATGAGCCAGTCGCGACTATCGTGGCACTGATTAGGTACTCAAATGATGATGTTAATCGAATTAATTGCACAGGTAGCTTCTAATGAATCTAATGATCGAAAGCCCTATGTTAATTGCAAGTTATAAGGTTCGGAGCAGGGCCTTTGAATAGGTTGCAGGTCGAGAGAGAAATGGGGATGGAATCGGGTTGTTTGTGTGTTTTCAGATCGAATTACAAGTTGTATTAGATTGGGATTAAATAGATGTTTGATTAGATAGGATTAATTTGTTTATTGTTAAGATTTGAGTGGGTTTTTGAGTTGTAACCGATCTGGAATAAAGTGGTTGGATTAGTGGTCCACTAATCAAGAAATCCGGATAATTTTTCCTCAAATTAAGCATGCATTATTGTTGGATTCTATCCCACGATCGTTTTGGTGCGTTGTGGGGTTCGAAAAGCCGGTTTTTAGGTGGATTCGGGGGTCACCGGCGCCGCGCCGGAGTATCGCCGGCCGGCGACCGGAAACGCGGGGTGGGCGGGGGTTTGGGTTGAAACTTTTGGAATTTTTCACAAATGGTCCCTCAACTTTAAATTACTATTATTTTATGCTAAACTTGTTATTTTAAGTTTATAAAATGACAAAACAACCCCTGGACTTTATTATTATTATTATTATTATTATTATTATTATTATTATTATTATTATTATTATTATTATTAAATTAATTTGTTAACCAACAAATTAATTATCACGCATAGCAAGTCCTCAAAGTTTCAAAATAGCATAAAAGGTCCTTATAAAACTTAACAAAGTTAACTTTTGATTTAACGAAAATTACGAGGTGCTACAGTATGCCCCAGTTGAGAGGATTTCGTCCCGAAATTCAGCTGGAGTTAGGTCCTGAAGTTGTATCCGCGAACAAATACGGATATTTGGATTTCATTCGGTCCTCGTGTTTCCAGGTGAATTCTGGACCTCGCTTAGAGTTCCATCTAACGCGCACAATGGGAATTTTGCTACGCTTTAGTGTTTTGACTTCTCGATCCATAATCTCTACTGGTTCTTCAATGAAACGAAGCTGTTCATCGAGTTCCAGTTCTTCTAATGGAACAACAAATGATTCATCAGCAATACACTTCCTTAGGTTTGACATGTGAAACCCATTGTCTATTCCATTGAGTTCATCAGGTAAATTCAGTTGATAAGCCACCACGCCAATCCGTTTGACAATCTCAAACGACCCCACATACCTAGGGTCTAGTTTCCCCCGTTTTCCAAAGCGTATGACACCCTTCTAGGGTGAGACTTTCAACAGTACTTTGTCACCAATCTGAAACTCCAATGGCTTACGACGCTTGTCGACGTAACTCTTTTGTCGATCACGTGCTGCTGCCATACGGTTACGAATTTGCACGATCTTCTCAGTTGTTTAGTGCACAAGTTCAGGTCCTGTAAGTTGGCTTTCTCCTACTTCTGCCCAACGGATAGGTGATCGGCACTTACGTCCATACAGTGCCTCAAATGGAGCTGCCTTGATCGAGGTGTGATAACTGTTATTATAGGAGAACTCAACCAATGGTAAATGAGTTTCCCAGCTGTTTCCAAAATCAATCACACAGGCACGCAACATGTCTTCCAGTGTCTGGATTGTATGCTCACTTTGACCATCGGTATGCGGGTGATACGCGGTACTCATATCCAGCTGCGTTCCCAATGATCGTTGTAATGATTGCCAGAAATGAGAAGTGAACCGAGCGTCACGATCAGAAATGATAGATATCGGCATGCCATGCCGAGAGACTATTTCCCTTAAATAGATACGTGTCAGCTTTTCCATTCGATCAGTCTCTCGGATTGCCAAAAAGTGTGCGGATTTCGTTAAGCGATCTACTATAACCCAAATGGTATCGCATCCGCTGGGAGTCCTAGGTAACTTCGTGATGAAGTCCATTGAGATTTGCTCCCATTTCCACACTGGTATTTCCGGTTGTTGGAGTAAACCGGATGGTTTCTGGTGTTCTACCTTAACCTTGGAACAAGTTAGGCATCTGCTTACGTATGTGGCTATCGCCTCTTTCATTTTCGGCCACCAGTAAAATTCTTTCAGGTCCTAATACATCTTGTCTGAACCTGGATGGATCGAGTAACATGACTTATGAGCTTCATCCATTATCAGCTCTCGCAAATTCCCGTACTGTGGTACCCAGATCCGTTCCATAAAATAACGGATTCCATCAGCTTTATTCTCCAACTGTTTCTCCATGCCTCGCATGGATTTTGCTTTCAGATTCTTCGTCTTCAAGGCCTTAGATTGAGCATCTTTGATTTGTACTGGTAGGTCAGAGTGGATAGTCATTTGCAACGCGCGCACCCGACAAGACTTTAGGGTTTCCTTACGACTAAGGGCATCGACAACCATATTATCCATACCCGGATGGTACTTGATCACACAATCATAATCATTGAGTAATTCTAACCACCGTCGTTGCCGTATATTCAGTTCCTTCCGGTTATATATGTGGTGGAGGCTCTTATGATCTGTATAAATCGTGCACCTGGTTCCATATAAGTAGTGCCTCCAGATCTTCAAGGAAAACACTAAGGCTCCTAGTTCCAGATCATGCGTTGTGTAGTTCTTCTCATGCACCTTAAGCTGTCTAGATGCATGAGCTATGACTTTGTCATGTTGCGTCAATACACACCCCAAACCCTGGATGGATGCATCACAGTAAACAACAAAGTCATCGGTTCTTCTAGGATTGCTAGAGTTTGTCGCGCAGAAACGCTGCTTCCTCTTTGCTGCCCCACTTGTAAATTGTGCCCTTATGAGTTAGGGCAGTCAAAGGTTGTGCCAATTTCGAGAATCCTTCGATAAACCTCCGGTAATAGCCTGCCAAACCAAGGAATTGTCGCACCTCAGTAGGCGTCTTTGGTGCTGGCCAATCCTTGATTGCTTTAATCTTTGAAGGATCAACATGTATACCCCTTTCATTCACTACATGCCCAAGGAATTGCACTTCACGCATCCAGAAGTTGCATTTTGAGAACTTCGCGTAATGTTGTTCATCTCTCAGCAATTCCAGTATGGTCCTCAAATGCCCCTCATGATCTTCCTTATTACGGGAGTAGATCAGTATGTCATCAATGAAGACAATGACAAACTTATCCAAATAAGGTTTGCAGACACGGTTCATGAGGTCCATGAAAACTGCTGGGGCATTGGTCAGCCCAAAAGGCATTACGGTGAATTCGTAGTGCCTATAGCGAGTCCGGAACGCAGTCTTGGAGATGTCTTCCTCTCGAACCCTCTACTGATTTTAACCTGATCTCAAGTCAATCTTGGAATAGTAGCTAGATGCTTGCAATTGGTCGAACAAGTCATCAATGCGTAGAAGTGGATACCTATTCTGGATTGTCACCTTGTTCAGTTCGCGGTAGTCAATACACATCCTGAAGGTTCCATCTTTCTTTTTAATGAAAAGCACTTGAGCTCCCCAGGGTGAAGAGCTGGGACGTATGAATCCCTTGTCTAACAACTCTTGCAATTGTTTAGACAGCTCTTGTAGTTCGTTCGGTGCCAGTCGGTACGGTGCCCGAGCGATCGGAGCTGCTCGAGGTGCTAACTCAATTTGAAATTCCACCTGTCTGTGTGGAGGAAGGCCAGGTAGGTCTTCGGGAAATACTTTAGGAAAGTCTCTCACAACTGGAATATCTTCGACTCGCCTTTCATCCGTCTTTATTTCAGTAACAAGTGCCAACAAGGCAAGGTGTCCTTTCCTGAGACATTTCTGAGCCTTCAAATATGATATGATGTCGACCACGCACCCACCTTTTCACCTTCCACTGTAAGAATTTCATCGTCCGAAATAGGTAACTTGATCAGGTTCTTCTTGCAAATGATCTCAGCACTGTTCTTGGATAACCAATCCACCCCGACCACTACATCAAAGCTACCGAGTGTGACAGGAACAAGATCTATGCAGAAAGTATGTCCAGATAAGCCTAGCTTACAGTTTCTAAACACCTGGATTGTTGTTATCGTCCTACCATCGGCTATTTCTATGGTGTACTCAGAAGTCAGGTTAGTAGGTACCATTCCTAGTACTTTTCTAAATTTTATGGAAACATAACTTTTATCAGCACCAGAGTCAAATAAAACAGTGGCATAACATCCATTAATAGAGAATCTACCAGATACTACAGCAGGGTCGTTTCGAGCCTCACCCGAGCCAATGATGAAAGCTCTGCCTCTACCACTGCCACCACCATTGTTGTTATCTTTAGGCTTATCAGTAGCACCACTATTTCCATTCCTTTTTAGCTTTGGACATTCCCTTTTAAAGTGACCGGGTTGACCGCATTCATAACACCCGGTACGGTTATAGTGTTGCTACTGCTGTTGAGGTGCTTTTCCCGAGAGGTTTACCCTGCAATCCTTGGCAGCATGCCCAAACTTTCCACACCTCTCACAAGTGTTCCTTGTGCATTGTCTAGTATAATGAAAGTTACATTTATTGGACTTCGGAAGAATTCCATGATAGCCACCTGATTTCCCCATGTCATTAGAAGATTGGGACGGGTTAAACTTCTTGTGTTGGGGTTGATGAGTAGAGGATGAAGATTGCTTTCTGCTGGCAGATGGTTCCCATTTCCTCTTGTTATCATTGAAACCAGATGCAGCACCACGCGGGGGCAGTTTACCCTGCGTGACAGCCTGGTCAGTCAACTTGTGGGCCAGTTGGACAGCTTCCTGAATGGTAGTTGGTCTAGCAGTGGTGACCATGCTATGGATTTCAGGTACTAGCCCATCGATGTACCTTTCAACCCATTGGTAAGCCGGGTTGACCATAGTGGGACATAAGGTGGCCAACTCATGGGAACGAGTAGTGTAGGCTTCAACCTCGGAACCCACCATTTTTAAATTCCAGAATTTAGTTTCTAGTTTCTGCACTTCATCTCTGGAACAGTATTCCTCTTTCAGCAACCTCTTGAATCCTTCCCAAGTCATGGCATTTGCAGCTTCAACACCCAACATCTGGACTTGCGTATTCCACCAGCTCAGTGCGGCACCATCCATAGTACCAACAGCATATTTCACCCTACTCTCGGCAGGGCAGTCACAGATTTCAAACACCAACTCCAGTTTTTCGAACCAACAGAGCAGTCCCACTGCTCCCTCAGTTCCCCTGAATGGATTTGGTTTGCAGTCCATAAAGGACTTGTAGGTGCAAGCCGGTTGTCCAACGGGATTTCGTTGTGGAGGGTGTTGGCTTGCCAACGCTATGGTAATACTCTGATTTATTATCGCCGCCAATTCTGCAGGCGTCATGGAGATGCTACCTCTCCCGCGTCCACGTCCTCTTCCAGACATTCTTTAAATTACCACATACATAAATAAGTAAATATCCAACCAGATATCAGAATTCAAATCTATCAGTCGCATGTAATTAACCCCTTTGTTTTGGAATGAGAAGGAAAAGAAGTCCAGGAATTTAAAGTAACAGATAAACTAGAGGATCAGTTCGAATCCAAGGGATTAAGACACACGTCATGGTTTGAATTTCATCTGAATTTGAGGTAAGAGTGAACATTCATACAAGTAGAATTGAAGGATAGTTTTCACATTAGTATCTATGTTCTATAAAAATTGAAAATTTCTTGCTTACGGTATAGAAACGATGACTTATACCGACTCAATGTTACCACCTGACCAAATTCACCGGACTTGGCATGCACGACAAATTACAATTACGTGTGCACCCGCAATGGTAATTTGCTTTGCATGATCATCCCCGGTTCGTCTTATCAGGCTAACATATCTTGTCAAGTACAGTGGTCATCAACGATAGAAGTACCAAATATGTACATGTTATATCAGGTTCGATCAATCAAAGTATACGAAAGGATCAGTAAAGTTTAGGAATCGTTGACACGCCAAGGTAATTTGACCCATTTGCCTTAGAGACCTGTGTATTGACCATAGTTTATCACTCATCCCAGAAATCCCCAGGTCAGCATAACTAGTCTCACAATGAGATTTATACGATATGCTTGCCTTAGCCCGAAGGCCTTTTGCCAGGAAATCCAGAATACAGGTGTCTATGTGTCATAGGGATATGTTAAAGCAAAAGTTTTCAGGCAACCAAAAGTTTAGGAAATTCGTAAGTAACCCTTCCCGTGACTCACAGCAACTCAGAGTCACCATCCCTGTAGTCGTAACCTCACAGGGATATGTTAAAGCAAAAGTTCTCAGGCAACCAAATTAAGTAAGCACAACTTAATAATCTATGTGTGTGTAACTAAGGCAAATCCAGCTATAGTCTAAAATGCAATGCAGATGAGATGCAAAGTTCATTTTAGTTCGCTATAACTAATGCTCTGATACCAATCTGTCACACCCTCAATTTCCATGAACGGTCTTTCACCGTCAGGCGTGTGACATAACCAGGATCTCAGATAAGCATCAGTTACACCAAACGACTCGATAATTACAAATCATATAAGTTGCTTAATTTTAATGAACCAAACCAAATATATTTAAGTATTGCGGAAGCAAAAACAGGAAAACATTTAACAACGGTTTTGGAACACGCAAACACGCGTCCAATCCAATTTATGTAAAGTACATGAAATTAAATCTTGAAAACAGTTTGGGATGAATGCGGAATGACATGCAGTGGATGCGGTGCTCCTAAACGTGCCACATCAATGTCCTGAGAGAAAACATGCAAAAGTCAGTACAAGACTGGTGAGTTCACAGGTTTATCAGAAAACAGTAAGTATCAGTAATGAAATTCCCGGATTTTGTAATCAAAGCATTTGATGGGTATCTAGTCCATAATGATCACTATGTGTATGAAGTCGCGACCGAGCTAACATGTAATCAAATAATAAAGTAGGCCCTGCTGTGGATTCCCCACCACAACACTGTAAAACAGGATAACCGTTCACCCGTTTGACCAGCTAGCACGACTAGCCCGGGCGGGGTATGTCAATCCTAGTAGATCTACTAACAATCACCTCGCTACTTGCGTATTAACGGTCTAAAGGGCAAAGTATACAAACATAGTATCATGTATATGCAGTATCACAAAAAACCCAATGTAATGTAACGTTTATGAAAACCGTATGTTTTTCTCCCCCAAAAAGAGTATAAAGTAAAAGTGGGGATGTAAACTCACAATGCGTATAAGTATGTATATAAGATGATTAAATAGGATGAAAATAGATGTTCCAATTAATTCCTTCAAGAGGTACCTAAACACGTATATATATATATTAAGATCTAGGTTAATAATAAGGTTTAACGATTAAACGTGAACTAGGGTTTCAATAAGAATTTGGGGTTTTTAATATATAAGTAAAATTTTAATAATGTAATCTCTTATATTTTGATTCCATGAAAAATATTATTTTATTTGAATATTTTCTCGTATTTGAAGTATTTATAAGAACGGGTAAACCTTAAATATAAAGTATAAATAATTTCTATAATTATTTTAAATAACAAGATTAAACTATAATTAAGAGTAACATTTGGCCAATAATAATTTATTAATTTAAACCATAAATTAAAGTCCATTTTACATGAAATATTCAAAAATAACATTTGTTATAATGTTTTAGAAATATTAAAATTTAAAGAAAAATTGTGGAAAATTAAGTTTGATGATTAAAAATAATCAGAGTTCATAAAATGATTTTTATAATTTTTAGAATTTTTTTTGTAATTTTTAGAAGCTTAAAAAGGTCTTAAAAAATAAGTGTAGGTGCCCGGGTTCGAACTCGGGACCTCCTGAATTGCAAACGAGGGTGGAACCGGTGAGCTATGGCATACAGCCGCGGTTATTACCCGCTTCCAAATGATTTTAAACAGGCCAACCCGATTTCCCCCATTTCCCCTAGAACCCTAATTCGATTTGATCCAAATTGAACCCCAAATCAGTGTTGTTAATCAAATTAAGTTTAGGGCTATTATTCCTTATGTAAAACTGAATGTATGGGTGTAATCGATTACCTGATTTTAAGTTAAATCGATGGTGAACACTCAACGAGCCAGTCACGACTATCGTGGCACTGGTTAGGTACTCAAATGATGATGTTAATCAAATTAATTGCACAGGTAGCTTCTAATAAAGCTAATGATCGAAAGCCCTATGTTAATTTCAAGTTATAAGGTTCGAAGCAGGGCCTTTGAATTGGTTGCAGGTCGAGAGAGAAATGGGGATCGAATCGGGTTGTTTGTGTGTTTTCAGATCGAATTGCAAGTTGTATTCGATCGGGATTAAATAGATGTTTGATTAGATAGGATTAATTTGTTTATTATTAAGATTTGATTGGGTTTTTGAGCTGTAACCGATCGGGAATAAAGTGGTTGGATTAGTGGTCCACTAATCAAGAAATCCGGATAATTTTTCCTCAAATTAAGCATGCATTATTGTTGGATTCTATCCCACGATCGTTTTGGTGCGTTGTGGGGTTCGAAAAGCCGGTTATTAGGTGGATTCGGGGGTCGTCGGCGCCGCGCCGGAGTATCGCCGGCCGGCGACCGGAAACGCGGGGTGGGCGGGAGTTTGGGTTGAAACTTTTGGAATTTTTCACAAATGGTCCCTCAACTTTAAATTACTATTATTTTATGCTAAACTTGTTATTTTAAGTTTATAAAATGACAAAACAACCCCTGGACTTTATTATTACTACTACTACTACTACTACTATTATTATTATTATTATTATTATTATTAAATTAATTTGTTAACCAACAAATTAATTATCACGCATAACAAGTCCTCAAAGTTTCAAAATAGCATAAAAGGTCCTTATAAAACTTAACAAAGTTAACTTTTGATTTAATGAAAATTACGTGGTGTTACATATCATATCTCATTTAAGTTGGGCCAGCCTCTTTTGGGTTTCCATACCTTGGGACTTTATGTTCATAATGATGTCATGCTTGCCTTTGGTACTCCGGAGAAACAAATCTTAATCGAACCTATATTTGATCAATGGATACAATCTGCTCATGGTAAAACTTCATATGGGTTCGATATACTTTTATCTTCAACGAATGGCCCGGCATTCAATGCGGATCGAAGCATATGGTTGCCGGGTTGGTTAAATGCTGTTAATGAGAATAGTAATTCACTATTCTTAACAATAGGTCCTGGAGACTTTTTGGTTCATCATGCTATTGCTTTGGGTTTACATACAACTACGTTGATCTTAGTAAAAGGTGCGTTAGATGCACGTGGTTCCAAGTTAATGCCAGATAAAAAGGATTTTGTTTATAGTTTTCCGTGCGATGGCCCAGGACGAGGCGGTACTTTTGATATTTCGGCTTGGGACGCATTTTATTTGGCAGTTTTTTGGATGTTAAATACCATTGGATGGGTTACTTTTTATTGGCATTAGAAGCACATTACATTATGGCAGGGTAATGTTTCATAGTTTAATGAATCTTCCACTTATTTGATGGGCTGGTTACGAGATTATTTATGGTTAAACTCTTCACAACTTATTAATGGATATAATTCTTTTGGTATGAATAGTTTATCAGTCTGGGCATGGATGTTTTTATTTGGACATCTTGTTTGGGCTACTGGATTTATGTTTTTAATTTCCTTGCGTGGATATTAGCAGGAAT
>CM044011.1:49502316-49819816 GCA_024085815.1 Flaveria linearis | reverse complement strand
TCTCCCTTGGTTTTTTATCAAACACCACCACCATCAAACTGCTCTCTCTCACTCTCGGGTACCAAACAACAACCGCAAACACCAACAACAACAACACCCGACAACAAAACAACCATACACCACCAACAACCATCATTATCCACCACCATCCACGACCTTCGCTGCCCTATTCTTGAATTCCAGGAGTTGAAATACCATCAAGCACATCATTCAAAGGTGATAAAAGGTTTAGTTAACATATATGTTACAAAACATACATACATATTGATACGTATGTATATAAATGGGTTTAGTCACCTGAAACCAATTTTGGGAGACTTAAAACTATTAATTTTGAGTAATAAAGTTCCAAAATCCAGGAACTTATAATTTAGAAGAATATATTTGAATTTTACAAAACATATATCATAAATATTAAGAAAAATCAAGTAAATATTTAATGAAAGAAATTGTGGGAATAAACATTTAAAAATCCTTGTTTTTATACTAAGATATTAAACTGAAAACTTTGATAAATTTTTGATAAGTAAAATAATTTATATAAATTATTTTATAATAGAAAATAGAAGAAAATGTCAAAAATATAAATAAATTCGAGAAAATTCTGATAAAATTTCAGAATGATTCTTTGAGGTATAAAAGCCCCTGCAATTAATTCAGATTTTTATTCCTTGTTATAATGAGGATATGAATTTTTATATGTTCTGCAATAAATAAATCGTAATAAATACTTAAAGTACATAATAAATGTTATGTTACGATTTGGACTCTGGAATAATTATATGATGTTTGGTTTCTTATAAGTAGTCTTCTGTGAAATTTTGGAAATTTTTCATGGACAGGAGATATTTTTAACTATTTATGGAAATATTATGAAATTTATAAAAAATAGTCTGTTAAGATTTGGATGTTATGAAGATGATGAGATGTTACTGTATTATTGGACAAATTCCTATGAAATTTTGAGGAATTATTGGACAGCAAAAGGTGTTATGATAAATTTTGGGAATATGGTGATGCTTATGTAATATAATTTGTTAAGGATTTGAAGTTGGGAAATTTAGGAGAAACTATAAACTGCTCAAACTGATGTTTTACGAAATTTGGAAATTTTTG
This sequence comes from Flaveria linearis, assembly GCA_024085815.1. Taxonomy (NCBI): domain Eukaryota; kingdom Viridiplantae; phylum Streptophyta; class Magnoliopsida; order Asterales; family Asteraceae; genus Flaveria; species Flaveria linearis. Next base: position 49,818,700 of record CM044011.1, on the reverse strand, counting down.
GACTTCAATAGCTATTTTGTGTGATTTTGAATAAATCACAAACTATTATGAGTTAATAATTTTGGAGGCTCGAAGATGTTTCTATTAACCTTTTACAGTCAATGAAAACCAGAAAAAAATATTTGAAGTATTTTCTGACACTGTGAACTATCTTGTTAGGTTCAAGTGGGAAGACACGGTGAGTTCATAGCCCCATTTTCAACCATTTGGTATTCCGTAACGTTTTGGGGGAAAAGTATACTTGTGGGTTGATGTGTTACTTTTGAAAATATTTTTGTTTGCTTACTGTCATTTGCGACACAACCATTAGTTCGAATGAGGAACCGGTCGATAATATTAGTAGCGTTACTTAGGAGGATATTTGTACCAACCGGATGAGGGTTGCTACTATTTTCCTGCATCTAACCGAATGGGGGTTAGGATGTAATATTATCTGATTTTTATTATTTCGTGACAGTATGATTATGTTATGAGCAGGTTTGTTTGTAATTGACACATCAACAAAATATTTGTTTGGATTAAACCTATGTTCTCACCAACATTTTTGTTGACTGGTTTAAGTGTACTTTTCAGGAAACGATGACTAACACATTTGACTTTAGTTTTGAAGTCCACAACGGTTGGGGAGAAGTTGTGGGAAGGGTTTGTGTGACACTAACAGTCAACACCGTTGACTTTAGTGCGTATGTGGATGCTCATTTCCACCGTGTTTGAAGGCATGCTGTAGTTTAATCCAGTTGTAGTTAGTTACATCAAATTTTGATATATTATGTAACAAGATGTAACCTCGAATATTAAGAAATAAAAGCATGTCTGTATTATGTTTCTATTTAATATGTGTTTATTTAATATAACCACTGCACTCTGATAAAAGCTAGTCACATTCCACCCGTCTCGTTCACGCTTCCGCCGGGATGTGACAGGTTGGTATCAGAGCCATTGGTTATAGAGAATTAGTTATTTTAAGTAAATAACTAGACTATAACCATAAGCTCCAAAGATACTTTATGATTTTATGTGAAATTACATGGATTATGTGAAAATTCATGATTTTATGTTTAAGATTTTAACAAAACCTATTTGACTAACTCTTTTTATGAAACCTTGTTAAGAAATTTTGGAGTATGTGTCCAGATAGTATTCATTATGAAACCGACCCTTCAGAAAAACCATACCATAGCAGCCCTAAATAAATAGTGCCTGAATCAGAACCACAGCAGGATATAAATGTTTCCCCAACTAGAATGGAGAATACCTCAAGGTTTTATGTTAGACGTGCATCAGTGCAAAGGGGAGGATATACAATTATAACTCCTAGGAAAAAGGTAAAACGTGGAAACAGGTTTAGAGCTATACCAACTGAGGATATAGAGACACAACCTCCTGATTCTCCCATAAATAAAGATAAAGTTATTAAACCAGAGTTGGATCAGGTAAAAACAGCCCGACAGACTCTTAAGAAACTTAAGAAGATACAGCTAGGAATCTGGAAAATCCAAAAACACATTAAGAAGCTCAAGACACCCAAGCAGAGTCTTTTTACCAAGATATGGAAATGGTTCAGTAGAATTTAATTAATATAGTTCAACTTGTTAGAATAAAAGAGAAATAAGAGCTTAACTGATATATGTATTTTGTGTTAACATATGTTAAATAATTTTGTGTTAAGATATTTATTTACTAACATTAAAATTCACTATAGTGAATCATGCCGCCAAAAAGAAACACTCAGCCTGTCAGGAGAACAGCTCGAGTAGGACGACCCAGGACCAGACTTGGGGAAGAAACACTCGTGAACCCTGTGAACCCTGATACCACTGAGAATGATAGGATATCTCAGATAGTACCCTAACAACTAGAAGCTACTTTGCCTACCCTAATTAATCAACTTCAGCAAAACCTGAATTTTGGAACTACCTCAAACCCACCAACCGGGCCTGAAAACATAAACATGGAAGAACAACAGGAAGAAGAGATCCTAAATGGAATGTCAAAAGGATGTTCCTACAAAACTTTTATGTCCTGTAAACCTCGGGAATTTGATGGCAAAGGTGGAGAAGTACAAGCTTTGAGATGGCTAGATGACATAGAAGGAGTTCTGGAAATCAGCAACTGTGCTGAAAATCTCAAAACACTGTTTGCTTCACATTCCTTAAAAGGAGAAGCCCAATCTTGGTGGAAAATGGAAATACATACTAGGGGTAGGAATATTATGAATAAGCTGAGCTGGGAAGAATTTAGAAACCTAGTGATAGAAAAATACTGCCCGTACAATGAGATAGAAAAACTGGAAGCTGAATTCCTAGCGTTAGAAATGAAAGGATCTGCACACCGGGAGTACACTGATAGGTATAATAAACTATCTAGGTTAGTACCACACCTGATAACCCCGGAATCCAAAAGGATAGGAAGGTATATTTGGGGATTAGTGCCACAAATAAGAGGATTAGTGAAATCAGCTAGAACCAAAACCTTTCAGGAAGCAGTAATCCTGTCAGGAAGTCTGACAGACCAAATGATCAGGAACGGATCATTGGGACACCAATAGGTAGGAGAAAAGAGGAAATGGACTGAAAACCATTCGGGAAGGAGATTTGGTGAAAATTCCCAGAAAAGAGTAACCCGACCTCCACCAAGAAACTTTTTGGGAATAACTCAAGGGAAGAAAATAGAAAAACCACCATAGTGTAATATCTGTCAGAAATATCATACAGGAAATTGTATGACAGTGGTGTGTTATAACTGTAAAAGGAGGGGACACGTTTCCCGAGACTGTAGAAACCCTACCAGCAACAAAACCGTCTGCTTTCAATGTGGAAGTGAAAGTCATTTTCAGAACGAATGTCCATAACGAAAAGGTAAGGCTCCAGCTAACCAGAACAACCCTCGGGGAAGAGCTTTTGTGATACAAGCTAATGAAGCTCGCCAAGAGCCAGAAGTAGTTACGGGTACGTTCCTTATCAATAACCAGTACGCTAAAGTATTATTTGATACAGGAGCAACCCGCAGTTTTGTCTCGCATACTTTTAGACCATTAATTAGTCTAACATCTGAAAAATTACGTGACAATTATGTGATAGAAATAGCTGATGGTAAAATAATTGAAGCTGACGAAATCATTCCTAATTGCATCTTAAATTTAGATGAGTACTGTTTTGATATAAATCTGATACCTATTAAATTAGGAGGATTTGATATCATAGGTTAGGAATGGATTGGTTAAGTGCAAATCATGTTGAAATCATTTGTGATAAGAAAATGATTAAGGTTCCTTTGAATAAGGAAAACAAAATTCTCTGCATTTATGGTGATAAGCCATGCAATACGGTGAAACTAATTACTTGTGAAAAAGCACGAAAATACCTTAACAAGAATTGTTTAGCATTCTTGGCTCATATTGTTGATACACAACTTGATAAGGAAAATTTGGAAAGTGTTCCTGTTATAAATGAATATGCTGATGTGTTCCCTGATGAATTACCTGGATTACCACCCTCTCGTCAAGTAGAATTTAAAATAGAATTGATACTAGGAACAACCCCAATTGCCAAAGCACCTTATCTATTAGCACCAACTGAGATGAAAGAACTTATGACTTAGTTACAGGAATTGATAGATAAAGGATTCATACGTCCTAGTGTATCCCCTTAAGGAGCACCAGTATTATTTGTTAAAAAGAAGGATGGAACCTTTAGGATGTGTATTGATTATAGAGAACTTAATAAAGTTACTATAAAGAATATGTATCCACTCCCTAGAATTGATGATCTATTTGACCAACTACAAGGATCTAGTTATTTCTCAAAAATAGACATAAGATCAGAATATCATCAATTAAGGGTACAAGAAGATGACATTTCTAAGACTGCTTTTAGAACTAGATATGGTCATTATGAATTCCTTGTGATGCCATTTGGGTTAACCAATGCTCCAGCAGTATTTATGGACTTAATGAATAGAGTGTGTAAACCTTACTTAGATAAATTTGTTATAGTCTTCATTGATGACATTCTAATCTATTCTAAGAGTAAGGAAGACCACGAATAACACCTCAGGTTAACCTTGGAATTATTACAAAAAGAAAAGTTGTATGCAAAATTTTTAAAATGTGAATTTTGGAAAAGAGAAGTACAATTCTTTGGATACATAGTTAACCAAGATGGAATTCAAGTTGATCCAGCAAAGATAGAATCAGTTAAGAAATGGGAAATTCCAAAGACCCCGACAGAAATACGTCAATTCTTAGGTTTAGCAGGATACTATAGAAGATTTATAGAGAACTTCTCAAGAATAGTTCAATCGTTGACTGAATTGACTCAAAAGGATAAAAAGTATGTATGGGGAGAAAAGTAGAATGAAGCCTTTGAACTTCTTAAGAATAAACTATATAGTGCACCTGTGTTAGCTTTACCTGAAGGAACAGATAATTTCATAGGCCATTGTGATGCCTCTTGTCAAGGCTTTGGATGTGTTTTAATACAGAAGAATAAAGTGATTGCATATGCATCTAGACAACTTAGGGGTAGTGAGAAGAACTACACCACCCATGATCTAGAGTTAGGAGCTGTAATATTTGCACTGAAAATTTGGAGACATTACTTATATGGAACTAAGTGTATAATATATACGGACCACAAAAGTTTGCAACACATCTTTGATCAGAAGATGTTAAAAATGAGACAAAGAAGATGGGTAGAATTATTAAGTGACTATGACTGTGAAATTAAGTATCACCCAGGAAAGGCCAATGTAGTAGCTGATGCATTAAGTAGAAAAGAAAGGGAAAAACCTTTACGGGTACGAGCAATGAAAATGGAATTACGTTCAAATTTGTTAAACCAAATCTGGGAAGCTCAACAAAAAGACATGATGACACTGAAAGGGCAAAAGAAATATTTAAAAGAAGAAGCAGATGGAATTTTGAAATTCAACTGAAGAATCTGGATACCCGACAACAAACAAATTAGGATAACTGTTCTGCAAGAAGCTCACAAATCAAGGTACTCTGTACACCCAGGGAATAACAAAATGTATAAAGACTTGAACAGTCAATATTGGTGGCCAGGTATGAAGAGATCGGTTGGAGAATTTGTGGAACAATGTGATGTTTGCTCCAGAATAAAAGCTGAATATCAGAAGCCCTCAGGATATTTGCAACAACCGGAAATCCCAGAATGGAAATGGGATCAAATTACCATGGATTTCATAACTAAGTTACCCAGAACCAGAAATGGATACGACACAATTTGGGTTATAATAGATAGGCTAACTAAGTCTGCTTATTTCTTACCTATTCGGGAAGATTACAAAATTAAGAGATTGGCAAGGATTTACATAAAAGAAATTGTGTCTAGACATGGAATACCAGTATCCATTATATCCGATAGAGATAGTAGATTTACTTCCAGGTTCTGGCAAACTTTATAAAAAGCTTTAGGAACTCAAATAAACTTAAGTACAGCTTATCATCCACAAACTGATGGACAGAGTGAAAGAACAATACAAACTCTATAAGATATGTTAAGGGCTTGTGCTATAGACTTTGGTGGAAATTGGGATAGTCATTTGCCTTTAATAGAATTTTCATACAATAATAGTTATCACTCTAGTATTGGGTTAGCACCATTTGAAGCTTTATATGGAAGAAAATGTAGGTCACCTTTATGCTGGAATGAAATAGGTGATAAACAACTCACAGGTCCTGAACTAATCCAAGAAACCACAGACAAGATCACTGAAATTAAGAACAAGTTGGAAACAGCTCGTGATCGACAGAAAAGCTATGCAGATAGACGGAGGAAACCATTAGAATTTCAAATTGGAGATAGAGTATATCTGAAAGTATCACCTTCTAAAGGTATCTTTCGATTTGGAAAAGCCAGTAAACTGAACCCTAGGTATATCGGTCCATTTAAGATTATAGATAGAATTGGTCCTGTAGCATATAAGTTGGAATTACCACAGAAATTAAGTGAAGTACACAACACATTTCATGTGTCCAACCTCAAGAAATGCTTAACCAATGAAGCCCTAAAAGTATCAGTTCAAGAAATACAGGTAGATAAACAATTGCATTTTGTAGAAGAACCAATAACCATTGTGGGAAAAGAAATAAAGAAGTTAAGAAGAAGTAAAATTCCCATAGTGAAAGTCAAGTGGAATGCAAAAAGAGGACCAGAATACACCTGGGAAAGGGAAGATGAAATCAAGAAAAAGTACCCTCACCTGTTCAGAGGTAATACTCAATTAAGATTTCTAAATACACTCCACTGAATTTCGGGACGAAATTCTTTTAACGGGGGGAGAATGTGACAACCCTAAAAATACTTTATTATATACGTCGAAAAATTTTCTTTATTTTATTTAATCAAGATTATAATTGAATAAACTTATGCATGGTTGCATGAATGTTTATATGTGGAAATTTACGTATGCATGTTTGCATGCATAAATATAAGTAGAATATTCTCGTATGCATGTATATTATATATCCAAATCTCACACCTACGGGTATATATATAAAGATTTTTTACGGATGCATGTTGTATACGTCTAAGTATATGCAAAAAATTTTGAAATGCTTGTATATATGTACGATTGGTATGTATATATATATATGTTTACCTATTTGAACGTGTATATATATTATAAATACACACATTATAGACTTGTGATTAATTATGTTATATATATAAACTATGAATACCTATAGTCGGGTACTACAAATCTACATATACATGTATGATATACATCTATATATATGTATATATAAACCTACTAAAACAAAACTTAACTAAATCAAATCCACAACAACCAAAAACCTAAAAACTAAAACTAAAAACCCAAACCACCCTTCCCATACCCTCGGTTATCACTCAAAACCACCAACCACCACCTCCTAAACTACCCTACTCTGAAAACCACCACACCACAATCAAGCCTTGGTTTTCTTTCTTACCTCTCCCTCTCGGTTACTCCTAAACCACCAAATACATTGAACCCGTGAGCATGGGAGCTTGTTTATTCAAAACCTTGTGAATCTTCATTATTACGAGGATATGGCAATTCCAAGAGCATATTCCATTCACACCTTGAAGTCGATATTGCAAACCTATCTCTTGGAAATCCCATGAACCCGCCACCTTGCCTTGACAATTGCCACCTCTCTCTTGGTCTCTCCCTAAATCGCCACATAGCAAGGCTAGAGAGATGACTCACCTTAGCTATGGAATAAACATAATGATGATGTTGGAGAAGATGGTCGATAAAAGGGGCTATATACACCCTTTTCATTTTGTACTTACAAACACAAATCATCTAAATCTTCTTGCTCTCTCTCAGGATATCATCAAAGCACCACAAACCACCATCACTTCAGCTTCTGCTCTCCTCTCCATCGGTTGGTTTATCAAACACCACCACCATCAAACTGCTCTCTCTCACTCTCGGGTACCAAACAACAACCGCAAACACCAACAACAACAACACCCGACAACAAAACAACCATACACCACCAACAACCATCATTATCCACCACCATCCACGACCTTCGCTGCCCTATTCTTGAATTCCAGGAGTTGAAATACCATCAAGCACATCATTCAAAGGTGATAAAAGGTTTAGTTTACATATATGTTACAAAACATACATACATATTGATACGTATGTATATAAATGGGTTTAGTCACCTGAAACCAATTTTGGGAGACTTAAAACCATTAATTTTGAGTAATAAAGTTCCAAAATCTAGAAACTTATAATTTAGAAGAATATATTTGAATTTTACAAAACATATATCATAAATATTATGAAAAATCAAGTAAATATTTAATGAAAGCAATTGTGGGAATAAACATTGAAAAATCCTTGTTTTATAGTAAGATATTAAACTGGAAACTTTGATAAATTTTTTATAAGTAAAATAATTTATATAAATTATTTATAATAGAAAATAGAAGAAAATGTCAAAAATATAAATAAATTCGGGAAAATTCTGATAAAATTTCAAAATGATTCTTTTGAGGTATAAAAGCCCCTGCAATTAATTTAGATTTTTATTCCTTGTTATAATGAGGATATGAATTTTTATATGTTCTGCAATAAATAAATTGTAATAAATACTTAAATTACATAATAAATTCGGATAAAATCATAGACGAAATATTACAACAAATAATGTAGAATATATTATTTTCATAAATTATGAAGCAGTATGAATATTTTTACTAAATATGTCAATTATTGTAAAAATTACAGAAACTGTTATGTTATGATTTGGACTCTGGAATAATTATATGATTTGGACTCTGAAATTTTGGGAATTTTTCATCGACAGGAGCTATTTTTAACTATTTATGGAAATATTATGAAATTTATAAAAAATAGTCTGTTAAGATTTGGATGTTATAAAAATTATGAGATGTTACGGTATTATTGGAAAAATTCCTATGAAATTTTGAGGAATTATTGGACAGCAGAAGGTGTTATGATAAATTTTGGGAATATTGTGATGTTTATGTAAAATAATTTGTTAAGGATTTGAAGTTGGAAAATTTAGGAGAAACTACAAACTGCTCAAACTGATGTTTTACCAAATTTGGAAATTTTTGGACTTCAATAGCTATTTTGTGTGATTTTTGAATAAATCACAAACTATTATGAGTTAATAATTTTGGAGGCTCGAAGATGTTTCTATTAACCTTTTACAGTCAATGAAAACCAGAAAAAAATATTTAAAGTATTGTCTGATACTGTGAACTATCTTGTTAGGTTCAAGTGGGAAGACACGGTGAGTTCATAGCCCCATTTTCAACCATTTGGTATTTCGTAACGTTTTGGGGGAAAAGTATACTTGTGGGTTGATGTGTTACTTTTGAAAATATTTTTGTTTGCTTACTGTCATTTGCAACACAACCATTAGTTCGAATGAGGAACCGGTCGATAATATTAGTAGCGCTACTTAGGAGGATATTTGTACCAACCGGATGAGAGTTGCTACTATTTTCTTGCATCTAACCGAATGGGGGTTAGGATGTAATATTATCTGATTTTTATTATTTCGTGACAGTATGATTATGTTGTGAGGAGGTTTGGTTGTAATTGACACATCAACAAATATTTGTTTGGATTAAACCTATGTTCTCACCAACATTTTTTAAGTGTACTTTTCAGGAAACGATAACTAACACATTTGACTTTAGTTTTGAAGTCCACAACGGTTGGGGAGAAGTTGTGGGAAGGGTTTGTGTGACACTAACAGTCAACATCGTTGACTTTAGTGTGTATGTGGATGCTCATTTCCACCGTGTTTGAAGGCATGCTATAGTTTAATCCAGATGTAGTTAGTTACATCAAATTTTGATATATTATGTAACAAGATGTAACCTCGAATACTAAGAAATAAAAGCATGTCTGTATTATGTTTCTATTTAATCTATGTTTATTTAATATAATCCACTGCACTCTGATAAAAGCTAGTCACATTCCACCCGTCTCGTTCACGTTTCCGCCGGAATGTGACAAAATGTAACCAATGTTTATTGGAAAAAGCAACCCCAAATATTTGGGACCAAAAGCGATTAGCAGTGACCATTGAATATGTTTCTTCAGCTTGAGTCGGGTTAAAAGCACGGAATGTATTTGCGCCATCACCGTCTTCAAATAAAGTATTTTCTACTGTAGCACCATGAATAGCGCATAGGAAAGCAGCACCCAATACACCGGCAACTCCCATCATATGAAATGGGTTCAATGTCCAGTTATGAAATCCTTGAAAAAAGAGGATAAATCAAAATATAGCTACTACACCAAAACTAGGAGCAAAGAACCAACCAGACTGACCTAGTGGATAAATCAGGAATACAGAAACAAAAACGGCAATTGGACCAGAGAATGCGATTGCATTATAAGGTCGCAATTGAACAGATCGAGCAAGTTTGAATTGACGTAACATGAAACCTATTAGTCCGAAAGCGCCGTGGAGAGCAACAAATGTCCACAGACCGCCTAATTGACACCAACGAGTAAAATCTCCTTGTGCTTCAGGCCCCCATAGTAATAATAAAGAATACGCTAAACTGTTAGCAGGAGTAGAAACTGCGGCAGTTAAGAAATTGCAGCCTTCCAAATAGGAACTGGCCAATCCATGGGTATACCATGAAGTTACAAAGGTTGTACCTATGAACCAACCCCCTACGGCGAAATAGGCACAAGAAAAGAGCAATAGGCCGGACCAGCCTACAAAAATGAAACGGTCCCTACGTAACCAGTCATCCATAATATCAAACAAATCATTTTCGTCTTTGGTAAATTTACCAAGGGCTATAGTCATCGTAATCCTCCTATTCAACTACTTCGACCATTTCCGAACACCTCATAGTATTTTCGGGGCGTCCAAAGAGTCGATCATTTCTGCATGATTTTTTTCTCGTGCACTACCCCCTTACAATGGGTTTCGAAGATAAAAATCCTTTATTGGCCCATAAATTGACGACCCAGGTAAATTAATGAATTCAATTTGATTATTCCTTCTTATTATTAAGCATCTGAATCATAAATTGTCTTCTTATGACTCATGAATCAGATATATTCATTTTTTGAAAGAACTGTTCAAGGAAAAAGAAATCCCCTCGCCCACTACCGGTTGATCCTCAGACTTGTCCCCATCTTTTTCCATCAACTAAATGGATTCTTAGATCTTGTTCGTGAGATTAAGAAAAAGAACTCTCTTTCTATTCTAATTTTTATGTATACTAAATTACTAAGCTTTTTATATTTCTTTTTCTTTGTTAGAAAAGAGATAGTTTCCAATTTTTTACTTCACTTCAATACTCAATACAATAACAATATTAAATAAAATAAATAGGAGACTGGAAATGAGAGTATTTATCCCGGATCCATTCTTCATACGATTGTCGGAACAAAAATATTGGATGCAACAAATGGAAATTTTTGGTACATCAAGTCGCGATCTGATAGCTATAAATCTCAATAGAAATATTATATCATATAGATATATTAATCTTGATCCTGTAATCAAATAATCAAAGAAAGATAGTGAATTCTTATCTTGTGACTTAGAATAAATGGTTCTCTGTGAAGGAACGAAATGACAATTTATTCCTATAAGACCTATAGAACAAGACGATTGAATTGGAAATATCGACAAATTCTTGCGGAGTCCAAAGAAATGAAAATAAATAAAAAAGGGTCGACTTGTTCCAATTTAATCTCTATTGAATTTGAATATCAGAATAGTAGATATAGTCATAATTCAATGGGTCAGGTCCACTTATTTTTCCTTTATTAATTTCTAATCATACAATGGATTTCATTGCCCTAATTGAAAATAGGAATATTTGGCGAATCAACACATGACTTATCATGATTCGTGATCACTAATATACTATAACTCATTAGATGATTATACAGTTTGTTAGTTTTTTATTCCTATTTTTTATTCCTATTAAGAATATTGCTATTCTTCATATGAATACTACGACTGAAAAAAACAATCAAACAAAGCCCCTTGGCGGGTTTGAACCGAGGGCTTACGCGTTACCATGGGATTACTCTACCACTGAGTTAAAAAAAAGGCTTGGTTCATTGAATTCCTGAATGGGTCGCTGTACTATGTACGTAAAATAGATCTTCTTATATAAGATAAGAAGTCTAGCTACATATATACAGAAGCGCCTCGACAAAAGGTCCATTTATATATAATAATTGCATTGTAGCGGGTATAGTTTAGTGGCAAAAGTGTGATTCGTTCTATTAACCCCCATAATAGTTAAGGGGTCTTTCGGTTTGATTCATATTCCGATAAAAACTTTATTTCATTTAAAGGATTAAATCCTTTACCTTTCAATGACACATTCAAGGAAAATCAAAATTTACGGTATTTTTATCCAAGGTCAATTAAAAACTGAAAACTTGGATTATGAAATTGCGAAACAAAATTTTAAATTGGATCAATACGTCCAATTGAATGAGTATGAATAAAGAATCCATGGATGAAGATAGACAAGTAGATTTCTAATTTCTAATCGTAACTAAATTTTCAATTTTTGTTTTGATTTGTAGCGAATAAATTGAAGCAAAATAGCTATTAAAGAATGTCTTTAGTTTACTAGAGACATCGACATATTATTTTAGCTCAGTGGAAATAAAATACTTTTCCTTAGGACCCTTTCAAATATAAATAGAGAACGAAGTAACTAGAAAGATTGTTAGAATCGCCTTCTTCTAGAGGGATCATCTAGAAAGCGAGTCGTTTTGAATTGAATATATTCAAACAAAAAGCTGACATAGATGTTATGGCTTTTTTTGTAAGATGGGTATCATTTTTTTTCTAAGTTGGTTCACATTTTAAATCTAGCAATTTATCCATTTTTCATAAAGGAGCCAAATGAAACCAAAGTTTCATGTTCTGTTTTGAATTAGAGACGTTAAAAATGATGAATCGACGTCGACTATAACCCCTAGCCTTCAAAGCTAACGATGCGGGTTCGATTCCCGCTACCCGCTCTATATCCTTATTTACTTAGTCTATTTTATTTTATTACTATATTTATCTTAAATACTCTAACAGACTCTAATTAACACATCATTCATGATTGAATATACAATTCAATGATTTTTCTTACATAAATCCTACTATATTCTTCTTTTTTTTCAACTAAAAGATCAGAAAGTAAAAATACCCAAAAATCACAATGAAAGCTTCCATTGTCTAATGGATAGGACAGAGGTCTTCTAAACCTTTAGTATAGGTTCAAATCCTATTGGACGCAATTTTTTTCTAGATATTTTTTTAGATTTTGAGATAAAAAAATAAATTTTGAATGATGTGAATCCGAAACGCTTGAGTACACTTTTTATTTTATTGAAAAAATTCTTGAAAAGGTTGATCAATTTTTTAGGCTGCTTGTTCCTGAAGTATAAAACGTTCCCTCTGTTCCTGAATAGCTTCTTTCAAAATGGCTTCCGCTTCCTCGGTGAATATCTTGGTAGATGATATTATTTCTTGAAACTGTGGTTCATTGGTTTTTAAGTAAGTATGTAACTCAACCAGAAATTTCCTTACCTGTCTAATTTCTAATGAATCGAGATAACCGTTTGTCCCGGTATAAATAGTAAGTACCTGTTCTTCTACCGCGAGAGGGGCGGATTGGGATTGTTTAAGCAGTTCACGTAATCGTTGACCTCTTGCTAATTGATTCTGAGTAGCTTTATCGAGATCAGAAGCAAATTGTGCAAAAGCTTCTAAATCTGCGAATTGTGCCAGTTCCAGTTTTAATTTACCGGCTACTTGTTTCATAGCTTTAATTTGAGCTGCAGACCCCAATCTGGAACAGAGATAGCCACATTAATAGCGGGTCGGATTCCAGCATTGAATAGATCGGCAGATAAGAATATTTGTCCATCAGTAATCGAAATTACATTAGTGGGAATATAAGCCGAAACGTCTCCCGATTGGGTTTCAACTATTGGTAAAGCGGTCATACTTCCTTCACCTAAAAGAGAACTTAATTTAGCAGCTCTTTCCAAAAGGCGTGAATGTAAATAAAAAACATCCCCTCGATAAGCCTCGCGCTCAGGTGGTCTTCGTAAGAGAAGAGACATTTGGCGATAAGCTTGCGCTTGTTTAGAGAGATCATCATAAATGAATAAAGTGTGTCGTTCACGGTACATAAATGACAGGATCTCAGCCTCTCACGTTGATCAATTAGATTATGTTTGCAGCGGATTTAGCACATTAATTAGCAATTAAAGCAAGAATAAAAAGATATTTCAAATTAAAGCATGAACATAGAGAGAAGAGTTTCTGCAAAACATTAAATGTTCTATTGGTCGCACGTTTCGGCAATTAAAACAGTATGGTTACCCATCCTTTTATAGGCGGCAAAAAGGATAGGCGTGATGTCCTTTTTCTGACATCACTGAATATTCAAATTACAACTGACAAAACATAAAACTACTGAAGATGTCAACAACTGACATCTTCTAACAAAAGTTCCTAAGAGCTGACAAAACTACTGAAATCCTACAACGACTGAAGAACAAACTCTTCAGTCGTTTATAACTACTGATACTATAACAACTGAAGAACATGCTCTTCAGTTGTTGTACAACTACTGAAACAACATAAACTACTGAAAGGGAAAAACCATCACAACAACTGAAGAAGACTTCTTCAGCTGTTGTGAGAAACTCTGAAACTTCAGCACTTGGTCTTCAGACTTTGGTATTCAGATGTTTCATCAGCTGATGACTTCAGTAGTTGTCATCAACTGATGTCTTCAGTCGTTGTCTTCAGACTTTGTGCATCAGCAGTTGTTCATCAGTTCTTCAGTTCTTCAGACTTTGATCTTCAGCACTTGTCTTCAGTACTTGAAGTCTTCAGTACTTGTGTTTCAGTACTTTAGACTTCAGTACTTGTCTTCAGTACTTTGGGATCATCAGCTGTTGTACTTCAGTTCTTTGAACTTCAGCTGTTGATTCTTCAGACTTTGTCAGAACAGCTGATGGGAGTCTTCAGCAGTTGTTGCAGTGGCATGTGGGACTTAGAGGTTTTCCTGATCTTGGCTCATTGGTTCTTTTGGTCCAACAAACTCCCCCTGAACCAATGCAGCCAAAACCTCTAATTATTGGATGTCCCACTTATTGATGGCATAAAGATTGGTCTATTTCCTTCTAGATCAGATTAGAAGTTGACCCAGATAAGCACTGGCCAGAGAGGTAGTCTCAAGTGTTTGTCTGGCTAATTATGGATGGGAGCTCTGTCTTGGGGAATTGGACACAGAGCTGTTACCCCATCCATGAGATCTACCTCCCACGTACAAGCCGGTAGGATTCTCTACAGTAAGCCTGAAGAAAGATCAATTGTTCTTCTTTGGACAGGTCTTCAGGCTCACCTTCGAATAACCCTCCCGACCGTACAGCTCTGAGAGGTACTTGACCTGTCTTCCATTTTTGAGCTCAAGTGTTGTGATTTGCCTATATGCAAACTCATCAGGGTGTTTACCCTCTAACAACAAAGTGAGCTCATTCCGATGAAAATTCTCAAGCTTCTTATAGACCAGACCCTTCCTAACCACCCTATTATCTAGCATTGAAAAGGGTGATTGGCCGGCTCTATAAGCTTTCTCGAATTCATCTACTATTTCCCAGGGTGTTATTACAATAGCCACCGAGATCTCTTCATCTACGATTCTCTTTAGTTGGCTTTTGTATCTCACAGGCATGTCCTTCTTGACTATCCTGCGAGCCACCCTTGGGTCAGGCCAAGTTCTCACCCTCTCCCTTTCATATTGAAAGGTTTGTCTAAGGGTGAATAACCTCAGAGCTTCTCTCTGCATATTTATTATAGAGGTGGTAGCGGCATAACATTTGTCAATGCTTTTCAGCATTTCCTCATCATGTCTTTTCTGCTGCTCCTCCTCTTCTAACTTAACCTTCACAGTGTCCTGCTGTGAGGTGGGATTGATGGTTTGTGGTTTGGCTTTGGGTAGAGGTATAACTGCTGAGAGTGGCAGACTATCCTCCTCATCATCCTCTTCTTCATCTTGCAGCCTCAGCACCCTTCTCTTCTTCTTCAAGGGTGGATCATTGGCTGCGGGTTTTGGTGGTAAAGGAGTTGGTTTTGTGGGTTGTTGTTGGGTTGTTGGTGTGGGAGTGTTGGCAGGCACTGCTAGCAGCCTAGAGATAAGGGCTGGTTTGGTTAGCTTGACTAGCAGTGTCCTGTTCCCAGCACCGGCTTCAGATAGGGCCTCTGCGACCAGTCCCTTAGTAAATTCACCAGCCGAACAGATCTTGGTGGTTATTGCCAAGATTCTGTCCCTGGTCCATGCCTTGACATCAAGGACTGGTCTGCCCAGGTACTTCGAAATGAATCTACTCATAGCCTCGAGTTTCTTTTGATCCTCTTGGCTATAAGTAGACCATCGGTAGTTTATCTCCTTTCTCTCCATGTTCCTGATCTCTTGATCTAGCAAAGCAGTGTCCTTGTCAAAGCCTTGCCTGAACAGCTGTTCAATGACTTTGTTCATTGAACGATTATGTTCAGCATCAGCCTCCTTGACAAGGGCTGCTAGATCAGGATCAGCCACCTTCTTTCCCTCTCCCTTATTCTTATCAGTGATACTGAAATCCTTTTGGATTTCAGCTACTTCTATATGCTCTACCTCCCTCACTTTCCTCTTCCCCTTCTCCCTCACCCTACTGGTCTCCTCAGCCATCTCCCTCTCTACCACCACCTCTTTCTCTGCCTCTTTCTCCTCCTCACCCCTCTTCCTCTTGTCTTGCACTGATGTCTCCCCCTTTTTGGGTGCATTGGTTGGGGTTTGACTATCAGCAAGAGCCTTAGTGATGGCAACCTCCATCATGGGTTGGATATATGTGGGAAGCCTCTCATCAAGGGTTTGAATAACTATATCTTTAAGCATGGGTATGATGAGAGGTAGGGATTTCTGGAGGATAGCATCCAGCTGCTCAGGGGGGTTCTGTCCCTGAGAGCTAGTGCCAGAAGCAGGGGCTGGTGGCTGAGTTTGTGGAAGTGGCTCAGTGTATGTGAGACCTTCAGGTGAAGGTGCCATCTGTGGGGTAGTGGTGGCAGATGGACTTCTATCCTGAGTCATCTGAGCAAGCAGCTCTTTGAGTCTGCTTATCTTATCCTCAAGGATAGTGTTTTGAGCAACTACATCAAAGAAGAAGCTCAGGTCATCATCAGCATAAGCTGAATCACCTGACCTCCTGACATTGGCAGGATGAACATGTCCTGAGTGTGGCTCAGTAATGACATGTGCCCCTTGTTCTTGGTACTGGGGACTTCTGGCCTCCGGATTGGATCCATCATCGGCTATTGCCTCTGGTGAGGTCTTAGAGATGTTACCAGCTTCACCCTGCTCAGATGTTGATGCAGGGGAAGTGGCAGCCTCACCAGATTGTTCTCTCTCCCTAGCCACACTGGGAGAGTGAACTGATTCTCTGTGCTGTGGGCTCTGATCAGCACTTGTGCCCACCCCCTCTTCGGATGGAGTCTCCCCAGTTGTAATAGGTTTCTGGGGAGAGGGTGGAGTGCTCAGATCAGTCAGCACTTTGGCTATTACCAATGTTGAGCTTAGTGGGGCAGTCTCCTCAGTATGTGGGCTAGAAGCAGTATGCACATGGGGAGGACTGTGCTCTTCAATGGCAGCCTCCTCAAGTGAGGAAGACCCCAGTAATGTGGTTGCCCCAAAATTGGTTGCATCAGGCTCCTGTTGAGAGGAAGCCTGTGCGGTTGTGGTGGGTGGAGTCTTGGTACCTGCTGGGAGAATCGAGCCAGCAGGCACATCCTGCCTTTGTGTGGTAGGGGCATCCTCAGGGGACTCATCTCCCTGAGTAGCCTTTGTGGGCTTCTTTTTGGCTTTTGGCTTGGTGGGGACTTTGGATTTGGAGGTGGAGGCTGTGGGTTCCAGCTGCGTGGGTTTTCGCAGCCGGCCAGCCTGTTTGAGTGTGGGGTCAGTGTTGTGCCTGGAGTATACCTCAGCTTGAACAGCCATGGCAGGGACCCCAGTGCCAACTAGTCCCTCAGCCTGAAGCTGGTATTCGATCATGGCCATTATGAACCGTGGATATAAGTTCCAACGGTTAGAAAAGGTTTTGTGGCCATGTCCTTGAGTTCCAAAAATAAAAGTTCAGAAAATTTAAAGGTTGTTCCTCAAGGATAGAATACAATACCTGCTGCCACCTTGTGGACATCTGGTCCCACGAAGAGGTCTTGGGAGCCAGACATACATTCACCATGTGGAAGATCAGTCGTTGAGGATCAGGAAAGTGTTTCTTCAACAGGGTGGAGGCGGAGAGGTTACCCTGATAGTCGTGAGATGTGAAGGAGAGATCAAGGGTACCTTTGGGGTAGGAAGTTGGGTGAGTGGCATCCTCCAGCTCTAGGGTTTGTCGTATGGTGGCTGGAGTGATAACCACGGGTTTTCCATTGACGGAGGACCGGAGGGAGACCTCGGCATTCTGCTCTCTGGTTTGGACGGTGACATTGGTCCAAAACTCCGTCAAGGAGTCGGTGTATAGTGTGGGGTTCAAGAGAAAAGCCGTTTTGTATGGTGAGTCGTGCATGAGATCGACGGCTTGGTGAAATTTGGGCCATAATGGCGACTTGGTGAGATGGGCGACACAGTTGTGTCGAGGTTTCAGTTGCATGTTCGCCATTAATGGTGTATGGGAATTTCAGAGGTTTGTAAGGATTAGGTCAAGTGAGGAGTAAATGCTCTGAAGGGGTATTTATAGGGTAGGGCAAAGGTTGAAAGAAAACTACTGAAGGTATTGGTGTTAGTTATCAGTTGTTGTAACAACTGATGACGTGGTTTTAACCTTCAGTGGTTGTAACATCTGAGGACTTGGTGTTGGACTTCAGTAGTTGAAACTACCGAGGCCTTGGTTTTGTCCTTCAGATGTTGTGAACGACTGAAGAGTTACTGTCAGTCTTCAGTAGTTATGAACTACTGATGACCTAGTATTCTTCTTCAGACGTTGGAACAACTGAAGACTTGGTGTTAGCCTTCAGTAGTTGTAAACTACTGAGATCAGTAGTTGTGAACTACTGAAGACACGGTATTGCTTCAGCTGTTGTAAACAACTGAGGACTTGGTTTTTAGCCTTCAGTAGTTGTGAACTACTGATGTCAGTAGTTATGAACTACTGAAGACATGGTCTTGTCCTTCAGTTGTTTGTGTATGAAACATCAGCTGTTGTTATCAGTTAATGAGAAATGACTCATCAGCTGTTTCCGTCAAATCAGTTGTTTCATACTAGCCTCTACACTTACTCATCAGCTCTTTGGCTGATTTTCAGATGTTTCATTGACCCTTCAGCTCTTGTAAATATTTATGCCTTCAGCTCTTGTGATCAGATGTTCACAAGTGCTGATGAAATATTCTTCAGAGCTGGTGAACAAATTTTGTCTTCAGTATTTGTGTAAGATTACACATCAGTACTTATGACCAAAATTTGTTCTTCAGTACTTATTTAGTTGAAAATCATACATCAGTAGTTGTAATCCACCTCACTACATCAGTTGTTTTTCAATAAATAATGTACATCAGTACTTTAAGTCATTTTAGTCTTCAGTAGTTGTGAAAGTGCTGAAGACTAAATTACTCATCAGTACTTGTATTTGACTATTGCTTTTCAAGAAACAGCATAGGTCAAATCAATCAAGCTGCAGCATACCAAGCCTTAGTACCAAATTTTGGAATGTGGCACTATCTAAAGGCTTAGTAAAAATGTCTGCAAGCTCATCAGCACTAGGCACAAACTTAGGATCAATCAGACCTTTCTCATAGCAATCCCTGATAAAATGATGTCTGATCTCAATATGCTTGGTCCTAGAGTGCTGGACTGGATTCTTAACAATACAAAGAGCTGAAGCACTATCCATTAATAATGGAGTCTTAGTCTCAGTAATGCCATAATCCAGAAGTTGGTTCTGAAGCCAGAGTATTTGAGAGGTACAACTTGCAGCAGCAATATACTCAGCTTCAGCAGTGGATGTAGCAATGGATGTTTGTTTCTTACTCTGCCAAGAAACTAAACAATTGCCTAGGAATTGGCAACCACCAGAAGTGGATTTTCTGGTGACTTTGCATCCTGCATAGTCACTATCAGAGAAAGCAACTAATTTGCATGAATGCTCAGCTGAATACCAAAGTCCTAGTGAATGGGTACCTTGCAGATATCTAAAGATCCTTTTGACTGCAATCAAATGGGATTCTTTAGGTGCAGCCTGAAATCTAGCACAAGCACATGTTGAAAACATGATGTCTGGTCTAGAAGCTGTAAGGTACATCAAGGACCCAATCATACATCTGTAAAGGGTTTCATCAACCGCTTTACCTTTCTGATCAACATCTAGTTGTGTGATGCTGCTCATGGGAGTAGAACATGGCTTACAGGATTGTAAATCAAACTTATTCAGCAACTCTTTGGTATACTTGGACTGATGGATGAAGATTCCATCATCCAGTTGTTTGATTTGCAAGCCCAGAAAGTACTGTAATTCTCCCATAGCACTCATTTCAAATCTCAGCTTCATAAGCTTTGTAAATTCATCACACAACTTTGGATTAGAGGATGCAAAGATGATATCATCAACATAAATCTGAACAAGGAGTTTATGTTGTCCCACAGTCTTGATGAATCGGGTTTTATCAATGGTGCCTCTAGTGAATTTATTCTCCAGAAGAAAGGTTGAGAGTGTTTCATACCAGGCTCTAGGAGCTTGCTTCAGCCCATAGAGAGCCTTATCAAGCTTGTACACCCAATCAGGATGTTTATTGTCCTCAAAGCCTGGGGTTGACACACATAGACCTCTTCTTTTATTTTTCCATATAGGAAGGCACTTTTGACATCCATTTGATAAACCTTGAGACTGTGAAAGGCAGCATAAGCTAAAAATAGTCTGATTGCTTCCAGTCTGGCCACAGGTGCAAAGGTCTCATCATAATCGATGCCTTCCTCCTGTGCAAACCCTTGGACAACCAGTCTGGCCTTGTTCTTGACAATTTGGCCCTTCTCATCTGTTTTGTTCCTGAATACCCACTTGGTGCCTATAGCACACTTATCTTTGGGTAATGGAACAAGCTCCCACACTTGCTGTTTCTTGAATTGAAGAAGCTCAAGCTGCATAGCTTCCACCCATCCATTGTCTCTTAAAGCAATATGATAGTTCTTTGGTTCTTGCTGACTGATGAAGAGAGCATAGAAGCAGAAGTTGGACAATTGATTCCTGGTTGAAACTCCAGCATGAATATCACCAATGATTTGTGAAGTGGGGTGATTCTTGAGCTCTTGATAAACTATAATATCTGTGCAAGTGTTTGTAGACCCATCAGCAGCAACAGATGGTGATGGAGATTCCTGAAACCATGTAGAGGATGGTAGCTCAAATGAAGTAGAGCAAGCAGAAATCTCATCAGCATTTGTAGTGGATGGAGCTACTGAGGCTACAGGAGCATTAGGTTCAGTGAACTTAGGCAGATTGTCACTGATCCTGAAGAGGTGAGTACTAACTTCATCATCAGTACCACCAGGTGGAGATCTGTTGACAGGCTCAACAGATGGAGGTTGATAAGGAACATATTGCAGTATGTCCAGATCAAACAACTCCACAGGGTTTTATGGAATCTTGTCATTTGGAGATTCATTGAACTTAACATGCAAAGTTTCTTCAACTCCTTTGGTTCTACAGTTGAAGACTCTGTATGCTTTGCAAGTTGATGAATAACCAACAAAGTACCCTGCATCCACCTTACTAGCAAACTTATGGAGTGGGTTGCTAGTGTTGAGAATGAAACAAGGACACCCAAAGGCTCTAAAGAATGAAATAAGAGGGGCCAAATGATGAAGAACTTCATAGGGAGTCTTCATCAACCTCTTATTTACTAAGGCTCTATTCTGTACATAGCAAGCTGTATTGACAGCTTCAACCCAAAAGGTCAGTGGCAGCACAGAATCAGCCAACATTGACCTTGCTGCTTCAATGAGGGTCCTGTTCTTTCTCTCCACCACTCCATTTTGCTCAGGAGTTCTAGGAATGCTAAACTGCCTTCTAATTCCCTTGGACAGGTAGAAGTCATCAAGTGTGTGGTTTCTAAATTCTGTTCCATTGTCACTCCTCACACACTTGACCTGTAGGGAATACTGCTTTTCTACTTGTAACACAAAGTTCATTATTGTCTTTGCTGCTTCATCCTTGGAGTGCAAGAAGAAAGTCCATACAAACCTAGAGTAATCATCCACAATTACCAGGCAGTATTTCTTCTTTGCCATGCTCATTACTCTGACAGGACCAAAGAGATCCATGTGCAGAAGTTGTAAGCAGGCAGTGGACTTTGGTTCTTCTATTGAAGGAATGAAACTTTGTGTTGTTTTCCTTTCAAGCAAGCAGTGCAGTCATCTTCACACTTGAACTCCTTCAGAGGCAATCCTCTTACTAAACCATGGCTTATAAGCTGATTCATGTTCTTGAAATTAACATGACCCAGCCTTCTATGCCATAGTGTAGACTCTTGAGGAGATGCCTTGGAGAATAGGCAAGGATGGCCTTTTAGATCCATCTTTTTGGAAAGATCTAAGGCATACACTCTTCCTGTCCTGTTGGCCTTCAGGAGAGTGTGTTCATCCAATGCCTTGTCAATCAAACTCAGAACTTTGGATGACAGAATCCTACAGTTCTGGCTTGTGAAAAGGGCAACATGGCCTTTGTCACACATTTGACTGACACTCAAGAGGTTGTACTTGAGATTCTCCACATGGTTAACATCATCAAACCTTATTTCCCCGTTGGAAACAAGCCTTTTCCGACGATGTAACCCTTTGCATCATTGCCAAAAGAAACAAATCC
This sequence comes from Flaveria linearis, assembly GCA_024085815.1. Taxonomy (NCBI): domain Eukaryota; kingdom Viridiplantae; phylum Streptophyta; class Magnoliopsida; order Asterales; family Asteraceae; genus Flaveria; species Flaveria linearis. The sequence goes on along the minus strand of CM044011.1, from coordinate 49,796,304 downwards.
CTTCTTTCCTTGAGAGTAGTCATTAAGAAGGGAGCTGCTTCCAGTCATATGCATGGATCCTCCACTGTCTACATACCAGATGCTTCTATGGCATGTTGAAGAACCCTGCAAACACAACCATGTGTTAGTTAGTCTTGGAGACCCAAACCTGCTTGGCTTTGGGTCTGTTCTCAGCTACAGGTGTAGCACTAACAGGTGTGTTGTGAGTGACAGCTTGAGGTGAAGAAGATGGTACAGAAGAGGAACCCTTTGGCTTGGACTTCCTTTTCTGTGGTTTCAACATAGGAGCATCTAAGTGGTTGACTCTTCCCACTAGTTGCTGAACCATCATCACCAACTGTGTCTGATTTTGTGATAAAGCCTTCAGCTCTTCAGACACATTGGAGTTTGCTGATGATGAGTTTCTATGTTGTACCATCTTTTTCTGAGCAACCTCAGCTGTTGCCTGAGTAATCCCTACCTTCTTGGATTTAACTTTAGGCCTAGGGATTTCAGGCTTGGATGTTGCCAGTACAAACTTGGTTTCAAACTCATTCTTCATTTTATTGATGCTCTCAGTAATTTGCTCCTTCTGTTTGAGTTTGGAACCCCTTTTGTACCAGCATTCATCAGTAAGATGATTGAACAAGCCACATATCTCACATGGCTTTTTCTTCATCTTATGCTGATCATCAGCTGAAGAGGATTTAACTGCTGAAGACTTGTTCTTCAGCTGTTTGTCATCAGTACTAGCAGTTTTCTTCCTAGTGCCTGCTTTCCTGGTATCCTCTCTAGCTGTATTCAAACCTTTCCTACTGTTAGTTTTCTTCTCTTTAGTGCTAACAGTATTTGAGGTTTGAACTTCAGATGTTGTCACTTGCTCTCCAGTACCTTCAGTACTTCTAGTGACAACTTCTGAGTTGATCAGCCTTTTGGTCATGTGATAGTCTATCTCTGATGATGCTGATTCAGAGGATAGTAAGTCACATGATGAGAAGGATTGGTTATTGCTCTCCCCATCAGATTCAACTTCTGCTCTTGAAATGAAGTCTGTGGGAGGAGCAGTGTGATTATAACCAATGCCAAACTTCACATTGGAAGCTGTTTGCTTGCTAAGAAGCATTTCAAAACCCTTGCAAGATTGCACCCATCGATCACACTCAACTTGGGTGGTTGCAAGAGTTTCCTTGAGGTCCTTGTACTTCTCTAGAAGTACATCTTCCCTAGCTTTACTATCTTTGATTTGGCAGTTGAGCTTGTAAATCTCATCATTTTTATCTTTTAGAACAACCTCAAAATCAGCTTTTCTTTTGGAAATAGTGTGCTCAAGCTCAAGATTTTTATCTATTAAAGCTACATTTGCTTCTCTAATAGAAGCAAATGCTGCTATGCATGACTCTGAACAAAGCTTGGCTTTTGCCTCAGTGGATACCTGAGATGAGGCATTAGATGATGACCCTTCAGCAGAATCAAGGGCCATCAGAGCAAGATTTCCAAAAGGTTGGTCACCACCATGTTGACCAGCACCTTGGAGTAGTGGTTCCTGACCAGATAGCTCTTCTGGTAGACCACTCCAGTCAACAGCAGTTGGGGTGAAAAAGCTTTGTTGTTGAGATTGTGTGTGGTGATGAGATTGGGAAGAATGAGGCTCTGGAAGAGCATGAGGTGGTTGAGCCGGGGGTGCTTGAGGTTGACCAGGCTGAGGCATGTAGTAACAGGAGTAAGGATAAGGCATATGACCCTGTGGCACAAAATAGCAGGTGGTGATTGTGCTTGAGATGGATGGGGAGAACTGTAGGAAGGTTGCCCTTTGTGCTGTGAGCTATTGCTGGGAAAAGTCACAAAGGGTGCAGATGAGTTAGATCCAGATGATCTACACTCTCTTGCAAAGTGTCCAAGCCTTTGGCACTTGTGACACCTCAACTTGCTCTTGTCAATGCCAACTTTGGTTTTGCCAGAGAGTCCTGGGAATTTCCTACCAGTTCTTTTGTAGAACTTCTGAGAGCGGATATTTATCATTGCCATTTGGTTCAAAATATCCATCTCTTCCAGATCATCATCTGGAATGCCCTTCAAATCCTCCATCAGAAAACACAAGTTGTCACCACCACCTCCTGAACTACTAACACCAACAAAAGCTTGTTCTGAGTTGGTAGAGAAATCGATATGCTCATCATAAGAACTTTCAGATGAAGCATATTCTGACTCATGACTTATCAAGGCAGCATTACCTTGGACAAAGTCATCAGCAAGTTTGCCAGAAGATGACAACTTCCTCTTTTGCTCTACCTCTCTCTCAAAAGTGAGTAGTTTCCCATGAAGTTGGGTGAGAGATAGAGTGTCAAGGTCAGCACTAGAGCGTAGGACAATGGTATATGTGTCCCATCTCTCAGGAAGTGACCTGAGGAACCTGTTGTTCATCTGGCTGTTGGTGTACTCTTGTTTGACCATCTTTAGCTCTGAGATCAAACAAGAGAACCGCTCAAACTGCTGGGTCAGAGTCTCACCCTTTCTATATGAGAAAGTCTCATATTGTTGGGCGAGGATTTCCCTATTGTTTGCTAAGACCGAATCAGTTCCTCCAAATTGTTCCTTTAGAGCAACCCATAGGTCATGAGCAGACTCATGATGCAAGAGCCCTGAATATATCTCGTTTGGAATGGCCATGGCTAAAATTCCATGGGCTCTGGCATCAATTTCGAACAGCTTTAGATCTTCGTCCGAATATTGTTCAGGTTTCTTGGCAACCTGTTCATTAGACTCCGGGACGTTCACCATAGGCTTGTATGGCCCATGCACCACTGACTTCCAACAACCAGCACTGTTGACAGCCAAGTGGTGCAGCATACGTCTTTGCCATATGTTATACTCGTTCCTAACCAGCATCGGAGGCTTGGTTGCGGAACCAGTATTGTGAGGATCATTAGTTGGTGTTGTCATCTCAGGTTTTGGTCAAAAACAAGTTTAAACACGACAATCGTAACTCAAAACCACCAAAAGACATTTTGGCCGGAAACAGCAGAAACTCACTCTCTATGACTACCTCTTGCAAATTGCTAATTCGATCAAACTGAGAGATCAAAAGAGCAGTTTCAAATGATCAATGGTAAGATCGATCAATGATTAACCTGCTCTGATACCATTTGACAGGATCTCAGCCTGTCACGTTGATCAATTAGATTATGTTTGCAGCGGATTTAGCACATTAATTAGCAATTAAAGCAAGAATAAAAAGATATTTCAATTAAAGCATGAACATAGAGAGAAGAGTTTCTGCAAAACATTAAATGTTCTATTGGTCGCACGTTTCGGCAATTAAAACAGTATGGTTACCCATCCTTTTATAGGCGGCAAAAAGGATGGGCGTGATGTCCTTTTTCTGACATCACTGAATATTCAAATTACAACTGACAAAACATAAAACTACTGAAGATGTCAACAACTGACATCTTCTAACAAAAGTTCCTAAGAGCTGACAAAACTACTGAAATCCTACAACGACTGAAGAACAAACTCTTCAGTCATTTATAACTACTGATACTATAACAACTGAAGAACATGCTCTTCAGTTGTTGTACAACTACTGAAACAACATAAACTACTGAAAGGGAAAAACCATCACAACAACTGAAGAAGACTTCTTCAGCTGTTGTGACAAACTCTGAAACTTCAGCACTTGGTCTTCAGACTTTGGTCTTCAGATGTTTCATCAGCTGATGACTTCAGTAGTTGTCATCAACTGATGTCTTCAGTCGTTGTCTTCAGACTTTGTGCATCAGCAGTTGTTCATCAGTTCTTCAGTTCTTCAGACTTTGATCTTCAGCACTTGTCTTCAGTACTTGAAGTCTTCAGTACTTGTGTTTCAGTACTTTAGACTTCAGTACTTGTCTTCAGTACTTTGGGATCATCAGCTGTTGTACTTCAGTTCTTTGAACTTCAGCTGTTGATTCTTCAGACTTTGTCAGAACAACTGATGGGAGTCTTCAGCAGTTGTTGCAGTGGCATGTGGGACTTAGAGGTTTTCCTGATCTTGGCTCATTGGTTCTTTTGGTCCAACAATAAAATATTCAGCCAGAGCTGCTCCAGTATAAGGAGCGAGGTATTGTAATGTAGCACGGGAATCCGCTGTTTCGGCTACCACAATAGTATATTCCATCGCGCCCCTTTCCTGGAAAGTAGTCACTACCTGAGCCACAGAAGATGCTTTTTGACCAGTAGCTACATAACGCATATTACATTTTGGCCTTGTTGATTTAGAATTGTATCTGTTGCTACTGCTGTTTTACCGGTTTGTCTGTCCCCAATAATTAATTCTCGCTGACCACGTCCTATAGGAATCATTAAATCAATAGCAATAAGCCCTGTTTGAAGAGGCTCATATACAGAACGTCGAGAAATAATCCCCGGAGCGGGCGATTCAATTAACCTATATTCAGAAGATGAAATATCACCTCTACCATCAACAGGTTTAGCCAGGGCGTTTATAACACAACCCAAATAGGCCTCACTCACTGGTATCTTAGCAATTTTTCCTGTTGCTTTTACAGAACTCCTTTCTTGTATCAGCAAACCATCACCCATTAATACAACACCAACATTAGTTGATTCCAAATTAAGAGCAAAGCCTATTGTACCCTCTTGAAATTCTACTAATTCACCCACCATTACTTCATCAAGACCATGAATACGAGCAATGCCATCACCTACTTGTAGTACGATACCGGTATTTACAATCTTTACTTCTCTATTATATTGTTTAATACGTTCACAGATAACATTACTAATTTCATCGGCTTGAATGGTTACCATGAGTATTTCTTAGTTCTTTTTTGAAAAAAAATAAATAAAATAAATTAAAATAATGCCTAAAGTAAAAGGACTAATCCCTTATTTGTTTCATCGCCACCAATATGCCAATATTCGCACTGATAGTACATAAATGTAACTCGTTGTTTAAACAACAATTCAAAGTTCCTAGAGCTCCTTGTAAGGCTTGTTGGAAAACCTGTTGTCGGACTTGATTATTGGCCTTTTGTTGTTCAAAATTTATAGTTTCATTTTTGTAATTTTCTAGTTGTTCCAAAGTCTTATAAGTTGAATCAATCAAATTCAATTTTTCTCGCTCTATCTCAGAGTATCCATTCATGCGAAACTCATCTCCTTCTATTTCTACTTTCCGTAAGCGAGCCCGGGCTTTTTCCAGCTGTTCGATGGCCCCTTCGCGCAATTCTTCTGAATTTCTAATAGTATTCAAGATTCTCTGTTTTTGATTATCTAATAAATCACTTAATGAAAGTAGATTATCTTTCCATACATTTCAAAAATTCCATGATCCCTTCCTGAACCAAACATGAATCTTTCGATTCATTTGGCTCTCACGCTCAATGTAAATTCCCATATTTTTATTGTTAATGTAATGAGCCTATCATCTATTCTCTTTTCATATTTAAAAAAGAAATCAAAATTTCAAAAGGAATCACTAATCCAAGATCAAAATATTCGGAGGACTCTTCTGACCAAACAAAAAATATGTAATTGTCAGCAAAGTTGTTTACTTTTTTTAATCCAAGAAGTTTTTCTTACTTTATACACAATACATAGGTCATCGATTCAGCATTGGCTAAAAAGGGGAGAAAACCCCCAATAAGTAGTTCAAATCATTTTATCGATATGAGTGTTCTATATTGATAAAAATTTATTTTGAAACCATATCTATATTAACATAATCGAGCCGGGGGTCTCTTTGGAAGCGGTCTCTCTACCTATCTGGATAGAGGAAAGACTTGCCACCACCTACCCCCCCAGACCCTACTCTTGAGTGGGATATACTGGGTTTGTTTGTTTGTTTGTTTGTTTATCTATATTAACATAGTGGTAGAAAGAGTACCATGCTGCGTGTGGACTTCAAACAGTTTAGCTTTAACCATGTGAATGGTCCCACATTATTGGTTGATAGAGAATCAAATTGGATTTTCCAATAAATAACGAAATGCTATAGTTCTTACATATGATTTCTGAATTGATTCAAAAGTAATTCGCGAGATCATGCACTCTTCTTTCTTAGATATAACTTTCCTAGTTATAAAAGAAAAAGTACATCTGGTTGGATCCAGCCTATTCTTGAAATAAACAACTCGCACACACTCCCTTTCCAAAAAAGATCAAGACCCCAAGCACTACACTTAGATTTATTAGATTTGTTGGTGAAATATTGGTATTAAACCCGAAATTCCCGGCGGATGGCCAGTGGCCCAAAGAAACGAAAGAATCGGTTACATTTTTCATATGATCTCCTCGTATAGATAGACTAAAAATCGAACAGAGTTCTTTTTGTATTACTTTGTCCTCTTTATATATATAGTTATAGATATATATATAGTTATAGATATATATAGTTATAGTTTCCTACTTTCTAAATCGAATAAAAATCTATTCAATTTAGAAATCATGAATTACCTCCTTGGTTGCACCCCCTCTTAAAAACTAAAAAGGCCTACGAACACAAACGGAAGGATGAAAGTGAGTTGGTATGCTAATTCCTCATCTGCAAATCAGCCCTTCCTGTCGGTTATTTTCTCAACGAATAAGTAATTCTAGGAATGAAATCTTTATATAATTCAAAAAACAAAGCACAAGTCCAGGGCAATAAATATGAAAAATAAAAATTTTTCATATTTCTAATATTAAACAAAAGGATTAGCAAATAAATGTGCTAATGCTACAACCAGGCCATAAATCGTTAAAGCTTCCATAAAAGCTAGACTAAGCAATAAAGTACCTCGTATTTTTCCCTCCGCCTCGGGCTGTCTCGCAATACCTTCTACAGCTTGACCCGCAACAGTACCTTGACCAACTCCAGGTCCAATAGAAGCAAGCCCTACAGCCAATCCAGCAGCAATAACAGAAGCGGCAGAAATCAGTGGATTCATGATAAGTTCCTCGTACCAAAAAAAGTGGTTAATGATACATTCAACCAATGAACTATGACTTAATTATTCCATTGCTACGATTCATCCAGTCGAAGTAACTACGAACTTCGAATTCAAGTAATAACATTCTTGAATCATCAAGATGACTTTGATAGTTCTTTTTTAGTTTCTCTCGATAAAGTATTTGTGAATCCATACAACTTTAGTTTTTCCATTTCTTTGTCCCGAATCGCTCTCTGAATTCTTCGATTTTTTTATTGACTTGATCTGTTTATTCATTCAACTCACAGTCACAGATGAGACAGAAGGATTTCTATAGAATCCCCATCTACATTCACATTTGATTAGTAGGGAAAATGAGATATATCTTTAGCTCGTATATAACTAGTCAATATCTAATAGCACATATACATGTCTTTCTTCCACAATGTAAACCAACTCTTCCTTCATCTTCAATTCAATTTGATAAGGATGCGTCTAACCCGTGACAAGAGTTAACTTATAGCCATTCAATTCCACATACCTAGTTCGACCTCCCCTGTATGAACCTTTTATGACAAGAGATTTTTTGATTTGTTATAATGAATTGTTTGTTGGCCCCATCAGTCAAATAAAATAGATCATTCCTTTAGGAAGAACCAATCAAAGAATTTCTTTATATCCCTTCTAAGCGTTCTATTTCGTATGGTATTTTGTAGGACTAAAGGATACATGGATAGTTTACAAAATCTATTTTTTCTTGTCGTTCTTTTTTACTATAAAAAAAGCCTATTAAAACTAATACTAATAGAAAAGACTTCGAATCACTGAATATATCAAAATTTCTTAGTAATAGCTAATGCCTCCTCGTGTGATTTGGAATAGAGTACTATTACTCTATCTAAAAAACATGAAGCAGCTCCATCTAAGAACTTTTAATTGATATCTGAAATATACTAGGTTGCACAAAAGTAGTTTTGTATCAATCTAAAGTCAGAAAGGCTTTTATAAGATCCAAAAGGTCCGTTGAGCGCCTCATGGCTATGTCATAATAGATCCGAACACTTGCCCTGGATCGACTTCCAGATCATAATTGCTCTAATGAATAACTAAAGAAAATAGATAGATGGGAGATAGAAAGCTAGAAGAGAAAGAAACTAATTATATAATAGAAATATCTCTTCGAGATTCACTATTCATTTGACTGTTGGCGGGTCTCTTTGTATGTGTTGTCCGGAAAGAGGAGGACTCAATGATTATTCGTTCGCCGAAACCAGAAGTAAAAATTTTGGTAGATAGGGATCACATAAAAACTTCATTCGAGGAATGGGCTAGACCGGGTCATTTCTCACGAACAATAGCTAAAGGCCCTGAAACTACCACTTGGATCTGGAACCTACATGCCGACGCTCACGATTTCGATAGCCATACCAGTGATTTGGAGGAGATCTCTCGAAAAGTCTTTAGTGAGCATTTCGGTCAACTCTCCATCATCTTCCTTTGGCTGAGTGGCATGTATTTCCACGGTGCTTGTTTTTCCAGTTATAAAGCATGGCTAAGCGATCCGACTCACATTGGGCCTAGTGCCCTGGTGGTTTGGCCGATAGTGGGCCAAGAAATATTGAATGGTCATGTGGGCGGGGGCTTCCGAGGAATACAAATAACCTCTGTTTTTTTTTCCAGATTTGGCGAGCATCTGGAATAACTAGCGAATTACAACTCTATTGTACCACAATTGGTGCATTGATCTTTGCAGTGTTAATGCTTTTTGCTGGTTGGTTTCATTATCATAAAGCTGCTCCAAAACTGGCTTGGTTTCAAGATGTAGAATCTATGTTGAATCACCATTTAGAGGGCTACTAGGACTTGGGTCTCTCTCTTGGGCGGGGGATCAAGTACATGTATCTTTACCTATTAACCAATTTCTAAACGCTGGAGTCGATCCTAAAGAAATACCACTTCCTCATGAATTTATCTTGAATCGGGATCTTTTGGCTCAACTTTATCTCAGTTTTGCCGAGGGAGCAACCCCATTTTTCACCTTGAATTGGTCAAAATATGCGGACTTTCTTACTTTTCGTGGAGGATTAGACCCCGTAACTGGAGGTTTATGGCTAATCGATACTACACACCATCATTTAGCTATTGCAATTCTTTTTCTCATAGCGGGTCACATGTATAGGACCAACTGGGGCATTGGTCATGGTCTAAAAGATATTTTAGAAGCTCATAAAGGTCCATTTACAGGCCAGGGCCATAAAGGACTATATGAGATCCTAACAACGTCGTGGCATGCTCAGTTATCTCTTAACCTAGCTATGCCTCTTTAACCATTGTTGTAGCTCACTGTATGTATCCCATGCCCCCTTATCCATATCTAGCTAATGACTATGGTAAACAACTGTCATTGTTCACACATCATATGTGGATTGGTGGATTTCTCATAGTTGGTACTACTGCGCATGCAACCATTTTTATGGTAAGAGACTATGATCCAACTACTCGATACAACTATCTATTAGATCATGTTCTTAGGCATCATGATTGACAGGATCTCAGCCTCTAGTTTGATCAATCAGATAGTTTTTGCAGCGGATTTAGCACAAAATTAGCGATTACAGCAAGAACACAAAAGATATTGCATGTAAAAGTACAAACATAGAGAGAGAGAAAAGTTCTGCGAAAAGATGTTTCTATAACTTTGCACGTTTCGGCACCTAATACAGTATGGTTCATTGTCCCTTTATAGACGGCAAAGGACGATTGATGATGTCACTTGACAGTGACATCAACCGATTATTAAACTAACTACTAATAGAACATAAAACTACTGAAGATGTCAACAGCTGACATCTTCTTACAAAATCTGTCTACCTATTACAAGTACTGAAAAAGGAAACTACTGAAAGCCTACAACGACTGAAGAACAAACTCTTCAGTCATTTATAACTACTGAACTATAACAGCTGAAGAACAAACTCTTCAGCTGTTGTACAAACTACTGAAAAGATAAACAAAATAACTGAAAGGAAAGACCATCACAACAACTGAAGAAGACTTCTTCAGCTGTTGTGACAAACTCTAAAGCTTCAGCACTTGTTCTTCAGACTTGGGCTACAGATGATGTATCAGCTGATGACTTCAGTAGATGTCATCAGCTGATGTCTTCAGTCTTTGTCTTCAGACTTTGTGCATCAGTAGATGATCTTCAGTTCTTCAGTTCTTCAACTTTTGATCTTCAGCACTTGTCTTCAGCACTTGAAGTCTTCAGTACTTGTATGTTTCAGTACTTCAGACTTCAGTACTTATCTTCAGCACTTTGGGATCTTCAGCTGTTGTACTTCAGATCTTTGATCTTCAGCTGTTGATTCTTCAGACTTTGTGAAACTGCTGATGAAGGTCTTCAGCAGTTGTTGTGATGACATGTGGGACTTAGAGGTTTTCCTGATCTTGGCTCATTGGTTCTTTTGGTCCAACAAACTCCCCCTGAACCAATGCATCCAAAACTTCTAATTTATTAAATGTCCCACTTATTATTGGCACATAAGTTGGTCTATTTCCTTCTGGATTAGATCAGAAGTTGACCCTGATAAGCACTGGCCTGGGAAGTAGTCTCTGATATTTGATTGGCTGAGTATGGATAGGAGCCCTATCTTGGGGAACTGGACACAGGGCTGTTGTCCCATCCATAAGACCTACCTCCCACATACGAGCCTGTAGGATTCTCTAGTGTAGGCTTGAAGGAATATCATTTGTTCTTCTTTGGTTAATTCTTCAGCTGCACCATCGAATAACCCCTCTCGGCCGTACAGCTCTGAGACAAACTTGGCCTGTTTGCCATTTTTGAGCTCAATGGTTGTGACCTGCCTGTAGGCGAATTCATCTGGATGTTTGCCTTCTAAAAGCAGGTTGAGCTCATCCTTATGGAAGTTCTCAAGCCTCTTATAGACTAAGCCCTTCCTCACCACCCTATTGTCCAACATTGTTTGAGGTGACTGCTTAGCTCTATAGGCTTTCTCGAACTCCTCTACTATCTCCCAGGGTGTTATTACAAGAGCCACAGAGATCACTTCATCTACGATTCTCTTAAGTTGGCTCTTGTATCTCATAAGAATCTCCTTCTTAATTATCCTGTGAGCCACCCTAGGATCAGGCCAAGTTCTTACTCTATCCTTATCATATTGATAGGTTTGCTTAAGAGTGAATTGTCTCAGAGCCTCCTTCTTCATGTTCATAATAGAAGTAGAAGCAGCATAGGATTTGTCAATGCTTTTTAGCATTTCTTCATCATGTAATCTCTGCTGCTCCTCTTCTTCTAACTTGACCCTCACAGTATCCATCTGTGAGGTGGGAGTGATGGTTTGAGGTTTGGCTTTGGGTAGAGGGATGACTGCTGAAAGAGGCAGTCTATCCTCCTCATCCTTCTCTTCTTCTTCTTCTTCTTCTTGCAGCCTCAACACCCTTCTATTCTTCTGCAAGGGTGGATCACTGGCTGTGGGTTTTGATGGTGAAGGGGTTGGTTTTGTGGGTTGTGTTTGGGTTGTTGGTGTGGGAATGTTGGCAGGCACTGCTAGTAATTTTGAGATAAGGGAGGGTTTGGTCAGTTTTGCTAGTAGGGTCCTGTTCCCAGCACCGGCTTTTGAAAGGACCTCAGCGACCAGCCCCTTGGTAAAGTCACCAGCTGAACAGATCTTGGTGGCTATAGCCAAGATTCTGTCCCTGGTCCAAGCCTTGACATCAAGGACTGGTCTGCCCAGATACTTCGAAATGAATCTACTCATAGCCTCGAGTCTCTTTTTGTCCTCTTAGCTATAAGTAGACCATCGGTAGTCTATCTCTTTCATCTCCATCTTTCTGATCTCCTGATCTAGCATGGCAGTGTCCATGTCAAAGCCTTGCCTGAATAGCTGATCAATGACAGAGTCCATTGATCTGCTTTGTTCAGCATCAGCCTCCTTGACAAGGGCTGCTAGATCAGGATCACCCTTCTCTCCCTCCTTCTCTTCCCTTTTCTTTTGATAAGTGACACTGAAATCCTTTTGGATTTCAGCCTGTTGGATCATAAGAGGCTGGTGCAACCAAAACAACTTGACATAGTCACTTTTGGTACTACATTGAAGGGCTTCCGAAGCCAAGCAAGAGATCTTCCGAGAGTCTGAGGAACAACAGCTGAAGATATCTTCCGAAGGCAACAGCTGAAGCCAACAGCTGAAGATATCTTCCGAAGACAAAGTCTGCTTCCGAAGACAAAGTCTGATGAAAGAGCTGAAGACAAAGTCTGAGCTTCCGAAGACAAAGTCTGATGAAAGAGCTGAAGACAAAGTCTGCTTCCGAAGACAAAGAAGACTCCAAGCTTCGGAAGAAGCAGTCTTCCGAAGTATAAATGCCTTCGAAAGAAGTTATGCTTCCGAAGCACTTTATCCTTCGGAAGACACTGCTATGTCCAGCAGATAAAGTATGGTCCCTGTCAGTCCGCTGCAGACCTCTGATACAGCATGGCGCCTTCCTAAAGAGCCATGTTGTTGACCATACTTTATTCTACTGTTCACCTTTTTATGTTAGTACATGTTACCAACTTTAGTTGGTGACAAAAGGTAAGTCAGGGACATGTCCTGACTACCAACTCTCGGGCAAAATGTCTGAAAGACCTCACCTAGAGTCTTGTAGTATAGATGTAAGGTTAGAGGTGTCCAGCTGGAATCAAAGTATTCCCGGCTGTAGGTAGTATTATATATATCTTCTCCCTGTAACTCTTTAGATAAGCGATTTGAGTCCAAGTGTCTTGTAATCCTTTGAGTTGAGAAGCAATATATAAAAGTACCTTGAAAATTACTTGCTGTGTTAATTTTCCTACTACTTGTTACTTGTTATATTGTGATCAACTCTTTAAAGACTGCTTGCTGAGTGTTGATCCACGGTGAGTTGAGAGAAAAACCAACCAGAAATCGATCCTGCAATTGGTATCAGAGCTCCAGGCTCTTGATTGTGAGATCTTACCATCCTAATCAACCTGTTTTTCACTCCTTACCACAATCCACTCACTCAAATGGCCACTCTCTCCAAGGCTGATATGGAAACCGGTACCTTGACCAAGTCCCCCATGATCACCCCTGAAGATTTTGACACATGGTGTATCAGGATGGAAGGCTTCATCAAGTGTCAAGATTCAAGGATGTGGGACTCCATTGTCAATGGTCCTTTCATACCAAGCACTACATCTGCCACTGGTAATCGCATCATTCCAAAAGATGTTGATGATTACTCAGAGGAAGATAGGAAGAGAATAGAGCTAGATCAAAGGGCTATGACTTCTCTCCAAATTGCTCTCCCCAACTCTCTCTACAGACGCTTCAAGAAGTGCAAGACTGCTATAGACTTATGGGAAGCTTTGAAGCTGATGTATGAGGGATCTAAGGAAACTCAAGAGAACAAGAAAGATCTCTTGAAGCAGCAGTTTGAGAACTTTACTTTCAAGGCTGGTGAGACCTTGACTCAACAATACTTCAGGTATGTTGAGCTAGTAGATACTCTGGTGGATATTGGAGTAGCTCTTGAGAACAGAGACATAGTTAGGAAGTTCATGTCTTCTCTTCCTAAACTATGGACTCACTACTGTGTTGTCATCAAGAGAACTTCGGACCTTAAGACTCTTTCTCTCACAAAGTTGTATGGTATCCTAAGTGCATTTCAGATGGAGATGAACATGCATAACTCCTCTGATCACTCCAATAACCAACTGAGTTCAGCCCTTCATGTGGTTGAGAGGGAAAGCATAGAACCACAGCATCAGTTGCTATGCTACCCTGACAACTCACATACTGGACCCTTCATTACTCTACCTGAGACTCCAAAGTCTCAAAAGGTTCAACACAACTCCTTTCAGGATAGTTGTGCCTTTGTCTCTGGAAGTGGACACTCTGGTGATTTTCAATACTGCTTTGATGATCTTGAGTGCTTCAGTCCAGATGATGTGGAGTATATGGACATTGTCCAGCAAATGGCTCTTTTAACTTACAGAGCGAAGAAGTTCTTCAAGAGAACTGGAAGGCAATTCCCTCAAAACCCAGTCAACAGCAAGTTTGGGTTTGATAAGAGCAAAGCAAGGTGTTACAACTGCAACCAACTTGGTCACTTTGCTAGGGAATGCAAGGCTCCCAAGAACAACCCGGGAACCCCACAGGCCTCCACACATCCCACTACTCCCAAGCATGAAGAAAAGTCAACTGAAACAGCTACTGTTGCTCAGGAAGTTGACTGGAGCTTCATGGTACAGGATGTGACTCCCGCTCAAGCACTCATGGCCGGAACAGATGATGATCAGGTATATGAACATCTTTGTACTGCTGCCTGTATTGCTAAAGTTAAATTATATAAGGATTACGTTTCGGAAATCAGATCTGAGGTTGAGTCTTTAAATGTGCTAAAATCTGACTTTAAGAGAGCTGAATCTGACTATCAAAGGAAGATTGATGAGTTAGAGAAAACTGTGTCTCTTTTAAAACATGAAAAGACTAACTATAAGACTCAAATCAAAGATCTGATCTCCAAACTTTCTGAAGTTCAAGCCCAGTTAGTCACAGCTGAGGCTCAGGCCAGGAAGCAAGCTATTGCTGAGCAAAGCTTCCAAACTATTCTTGCATCAACCTCTCATTCCAAAATGTTTTATCAAAACAAAGAAGGGTTGGGAACCAGTGAAATAGCTCCACCACACTCCTATGATTCTATTAGACTACCTAGATGTGGTACTGAAGAGCAAGAGGTTCCAACTGCTGACCCTTCTCCATTGGAACTAGAGGATGAAGCAAAAGTAGTGGCCTCTACAGGGGAGAAACTGGAGGATACACTCATCTCCACCTGTGATGACCAAATCCTGACCACTAAGGCAAGAAGAAGCAGAGCTAATGCTGCTAGAAGGACTGCCAAGAAGGTTGCAGAGTCCAAGCTTAAGATCGACCCTAAGCAAAGGGGTGTCTTCATCTCTGCCGGATTTCAAGTGGTAGGTACTCCTGATTCAGGAAAGGAGTGTAGTACCAGCACTCCTGTCCTACTGAAGGATCAGAAGTTGAAAGGGAAAGTTGCTGATGAAGAGAAGAAACCCAAGAAACAACAACCTGCAAGTTCCCAGAAGACTAACATTGCATGCATAATGTGTGGTTTGCACAACCACATGGCTAAAGATTGTTACTACAATCCAGCAAGCACACATTATGCAAATAATGTTAGAAAAGAAGGAGTCAGAGAAGGTTTCTCAGCTGGACCATCTCAAATGGTCCAAATGATGAAGAAGGGAAAGTTGGTCTCGGAAGCCAATTTGCTTTCGGAAGGAAGTACTCCTTCCGAAGGGAAAATGGCTTCGGAAGCCAAACCTTCTAAGGTTCGGAAGAACAAGAAGGCTCCCTTTAAACCATCTCAGAAGAAGACTACTTCGGAAGAGAAGGTGGTGAAGACTTCTTCCGAAAAGAGAGAAGCTTCGGAAGAAGACCATGCTGCACAAGCTTCAACAAGCTCATCCTCAAAGATCATCCAAAGGATGGATTGGAATATCAAGGAAGATGCTGCAGCCCAAACCTCCTCTTCAACAACGACCTCTATTGAACCCCATTGCATATCTTTTGGTTCAATTACGTCACTATTTTTGGAAGAGCCCAAGACCTGCAAGGCTTGGGCTTCCAAACAAAACTAACCATCTCATCTTATGTGCAGGGACATCCATTTGACAAGAACAACAATATCTGGATTGTAGATAGTGGATGCTCCAGGCACATGACAGGGAACAGATCTCTCCTTCAACAATTCCAGAACTTTGATGGAGGGCCTGTCCAATTTGGAGGTGAGGCCGGAGGATATATTTCTGGCAGAGGAAGTATATCCAATGGCAGAATAAACATTGACAAAGTTCACTTTGTCAAACAGCTTGAACACAATCTGTTAAGTGTTTCTCAATTCTGTGACCAAAAGCATCAGATGCTTTTCACAGAACATGAGTGCATTATCCTCAGACCAGGGATGACAATTTCTCCAGAATTGGTGCTTCTCAGATCTCCCAGGAAAGGGGATATGTACAAGCTAGATATGAACAATGCTTCTCCTATGGGTGAAGTATCATGCTTTCTTTCCAAAGCTGATAGTAATGAGTTAACACTATGGCATAAACGCATGTGTCATGTGAATTTTAAAACAATGAATAAATTGGCTAAAAATAACTTGGTACATGGTTTGCCTAAAAAGGAATTTTTTTGCAAAGATAACTGTGTTGCATGCCTGAAAGGGAAACAACACAGATCATCTCATAAATCCAAATGTGTTAACTCTATCACTACCCCATTACACTTATTGCACATGGATCTCTTTGGTCCCACAAGTATAATGAGCATTGGAAGGAAATCATACTGCCTTGTGATCGTTGATGATTTTACAAGATTTACATGGGTATTCTTTTTAAGAAGTAAAGATGAAACTGCTGAAACTTTAAAATCCTTTATTCTTAAAATAGAAAATCAAATTGATCACAAGGTTAAGATTATTAGAAGTGATCAAGGGACTGAGTTTAAGAACTTCGTTCTTGACTCATTCTGTGACTCAAAAGGGATTGCCAGACAATATAGTGCTCCCAGAACTCCTCAACAAAACGGTGTTGCTGAGAGGAGGAACAGGACACTTATTGAGGCTGCTCGGACTATGTTAGCTGATTCAAAGCTGCCTCTAACATTCTGGGCAGAGGCAGTCAGCACTGCATGCTATGTGCAGAACAGGGTTCTTGTAGTTAAGCCCCATGGAAAAACCCCTTATGAGTTATGGAACAAGAGGCCACCGTTCATTGGCTTTCTAAGGTCCTTTGGCTGCAGGTGTACCATACTTAACACAAAGGAAAACTTAGCAAAATTTGCTGAGAAGTCGGATGATGCTATCTTTATTGGATACTCTTCTAGCTCCAAAGCTTATAGAGTATACAATATCAAGAATCAACAATTTGAGGAGTCATCCAACATAGTTGTTAATGAGCACACTCCTTGTGTTAGGGGGAATGGACCTGAGTATATTTTTGATTTAGAATTGTTTCCAAACTATTCTAAACAATCTTATGAGAATGTTTCAGCTGGAACAGGTGCTCAAACTGATGCAGGTCAACTATATGAGCTTCCTAGACCTCTTCCAAATTCTCCAAGAACTGAAGGGCAACAAGCTTCAACTATTCACAGATCTGACAGTGTAACTATCTCCAAAAATAGTGAAGCTTCAACAAGTGAATCACTTGATCAACCTCAAAGTTTTTCAGGTGATCCATTACAACACCAGGTTGAGGGAAGTAGTATTCTGAAGGAACAGGCAACTGTTAATACTACTTCACAACCAACCATTGATGATGTTTCTCAATCATTCAATCAGTCCTCATTGAATGACTCTGAAACAGCAGTTGGACAAAGTGCTCCAGTTCCTGATCAGAATATGTCTAACATAGACTTATCTCTGCAACTGGAAGTGATTCCTCGACTTAGGATTCACAACACTCATCCAACTGAGAACATCATAGGGAATGTCTCTGAGGGAGTGAGAACAAGAGGACAAACTCATCATGGGAATGTCTGCTTGTACTCATGCTTCTTGTCTCAGATGGAACCAAAGAAGGTAGAAGATGCCTTAAAGGATAGTAGTTGGGTTGAATCGATGCAGGAGGAGCTGCTTCAATTCAGAAGACAGAAGGTCAGGAATCTATGCCCACTACCATCTGGTAAGGTACCCATAGGCACTAAATGGGTATTCAGGAACAAGAAAGATGATCGAGGCTTGATCATCAAGAACAAGGCAAGACTAGTAGTTCAAGGATACACCCAGGAGGAAGGAATCGATTATACTGATGTCTTTGCACCAGTTGCAAGACTTGAGGCAGTTAGGATCTTCCTTGCTTTTGCTGCATCTAAGAACTTCACAGTCTACCAACTTGATGTCAAGTGTGCTTTTCTATATGGGGATATAGATAGGGAAATCTATGTATGTCAACCTCCAGGATTTGAAGACCCACAGCACCCCAACTATGTGTGCAAGCTGGATAAAGCTCTATATGGGCTGCACCAAGCACCTAGGCTGTGGTATGAGACCTTGTCTCAGTTTCTCATAAAGAATGGATACACTAGAGGTACCATTGATAAGACTCTTTTCATCAGAAAGAGTGGAGAAGACATTTTGCTTGTACAAGTCTATGTTGATGACATCATATTTGGTTCTTCAAACGACCAAATGTGCAAGGACTTTGAAAGCATTATGAAGCAGAAGTTTGAGATGAGTTCCATGGGAAAAATGGACTTTTTCCTTGGAATCTAGGTGAAACAGATGAAGGAAGGGTTCTTCATAAGTCAATCTAAGTATGTCTCAGACATCTTAGAAAGATTTGAAATGAAGGACTGTAAACCAGCCAAGACACCCATACCCAGAAACCATAATCTTTGCCCTGACCTTGAGGGGGAGGATACTGATCAACATCAGTATAGAGCAATTATTGGTTCTCTGATGTATCTCACTGCGAGTAGACCAGATATCATGTTTGCCACATGCATTTGTGCAAGATATCGGGCTGCTCCAAAGGTGTCTCACCTAGCTGCTGCAAAGAGAATCCTCAGATACCTCAAAGGAGCACCTAAACTAGGTCTCTGGTATCCAAGAAATAGTGATTTCAATCTCTATGGATACTCTGACAGTGACTATGGTGGCTGCAACATTGACAAGAAATCAACATCAGGAGGATGTCAATTTCTTGGTGGAAGGATTATCTCATGGCAATGCAAGAAGCAATCCTGTGTCTTTACATCAACTGCTGAAGCTGAATACATTGCTACTGCTAGCTACTGTGCTCAACTGCTATGGATTCAAAATTAGATGTTAGACTATGGATTCAACTTCATGACTACTCCTATCCATATTGACAACAACAGTGCTATCTCCATTACTGAGAATCCGGTGAAGCACTCCAAGACAAAACACATTGATATCAGGTATCATTTCATTAGAGATATTCATGAGAAACAACTGATAAAGTTAATCAAAGTTGACTCAAATTAACAATATGCTGATTTGTTCACAAAGGCATTTGATGAACAAAGATTTAAGTATCTTATATCAGCAATTGGGATGATAAACATTGAATAACTACCTCTTTTGAAAACCTTTTTTTAAATGAGTAATGTCTTGTGTCAATACAACTTAAGCCCTGTTACAAAAGATCTTTAAATTATTCCAAGTGTTAATTCCTTCCGAAGTGTTTTTGGTCTCGGAAGAAGCGATTGATTTCATATCAGATCTACTTCCGAAACTTATACAACTCTCCATTCGGAAAGACAACTTTACCTTCGGAAGCAATGCCTTGCTTCGGAAGATAAAGTGCCTTCAGAAGACAATTTATCTTCGGAAACAATATCTTGTTTCGGAAGAGGAATTGCCTCGGAAGAAAATTACCTTCGGAAATGTTTTACCTTCGGAAGTAAAGGTTTTTATATGTAACGAATATCTTTTGGGCCCCACTCTGTAAAAAGTAAAGATTTTGTTCATGATGGTCAGATTATTTAAAATTATCCTTGCCGCCAACATCATTTCACCACCGTAAACCACCATACCACCCACAGTAACCCCAAAACAGTTACCCTATTACCACCACTACCCCAAATCATCCACTTTAAATAATCTTGACTGATCAAATTCATCTTCTTTTACAATTTTACTGCCCTAACTATTTCCTTCACTGTAAAACCCTCAAATTCACCCAAATTTCAAGCTTACCTTTTCATCAATGGCGCTAAACCCTCAGCACAACCAAGTCGCATTACTTGATTCGTCAAGGGATGCCGACTTCACCCAAATCATCACCTTTCTCACCGAATCCACCTATCTCACTGCACTAACGGTTAACCCCACCGTATACTCCAACCATATGTCCGAATTTTGGAGCAACGGTGAAACTGCAGTTCTGAATGGGGTTCGAGTCCTGAGAACCCGAGTTTGTGGCCAAGAGTTGGTCATCAATGAACAGATCATCAGGGAGCATCTCGAGCTTCACGATGATGGGGCTCCTACTGAGTTCCCCAAGGAAGACTTGGAAGGCACCTATATCCTCATGGGATATGGAGGCGATGTCAGCAGGTCCACAGTATACAAGTTCAACTTCGCTTACCATTGGAAGTTCCTGCTACACATTGTTCTACACTGCCTCTCCAACAAATCAGGGGGTTGGGATCAAATCCCATATGAACTAGGATGCCTAGTTCATGGGTTGGTGAGAGGCCTCAGATTCAACTACTCACGATTTATGTTGACCAACCTAATCGCCAATTTGAGCAGGGATACATTCTTCATGTATCCCCGATTTCTTCAACACATAATCAACTGTGAGATGGAACCAAGCAAGCTTATCTGCGCAGCTGCTCTTCCTGTTCCACACATGAGGCCTACCATCTTCAAAATTCTGAAGAAGATGTCCACCAACTTCACTGGAAGGTATACTCCTTTACCTCCAGAGATGACTGAGCGCATAGCTCCTGGTGACATCCCTGTTGTCCCCACAGGTGATGAACCCACACCAGCAACATCCACCACAATACCAAAACCTTCTTTACCCATCAAAGCTACTTACCAGAGACGCCCCAAACGAACCCTTGTTCAATCTACTCTGATTGAACAAGCTCCTTTTGTTCACAACCAAAGGGATAGAGTGGAATCATGTGCTCCCACTCAATCCGAGGTCACACCATCCTTCAACATTGACCTCAATATGGGTTTTGAGCCTCCTCAGTCTCAAACCCCTGAGCTCGAACCTCAAGCCTTAAGCCCACAGGGTGAGTCTTCACACTCCCCTGTGAAGCCTTCTAGGGACAGCCCCACCAAAGGCTCAATGCCTGTAGACATTGATCAAAGTCCCAGGTCAGTAGGATTAACCACCCTCTCTTTCACTGACCTTCTACTCCGTACTGATGAAGAGATTACATCTCTCCATGGCCATGAAGTTGATCTACAACACCCACTAAAGGATCAACAGAGCCAAGAGGGATCCCTTGTCTCTAGCCCCCATCAGAAGCCAGCTACTGAGGTGAGTCCCACTGATGTGGAGGGGACTCATGTACACTCAGCTGCCACTACTCAGAGTCTCTCATTGAGCTCTCAGGACAGTGGTAACATCATTAGGACTGAGTCTACGGCAACTTTGCCCATTGACATCTCCGAAGGAGATGACTCTGAGCAAAGGAAACCAGGGTGCCAAGAAACCACATCTGGTGGCGAGAGTGAGCATACTAGGTATGTTATCTCATCTCCCCGTGATTCTTCTTATGAAGAAGAGGGTAGTATGCAATAAACACTTTAGTACTTGCTCTCTAAGGTGTCCAACCTGGAATCACAGGTGAGGATCTTAGAATCAAGGACTGCCACTCAGCAACTTGAGATTAACTCTCTCAAGGCTCAACTAGCTGAGAAACAGACGGAGAGGTCTGTTAGGCATGTACCAATCCAGGTCTCAATGACTTCTTCCTCCAGCTCATCTAGCTCTCAAGATGATGCTACCAAAAAGGGGGAGAAAGTTAAGAGACAAACACCTATGGAACCACAGACCCAATTCATTTCCACCCAACTAATCACACTACCTGAGTCATCTCAATCCTTTCTGGAGATTGACTCAAGGATGCTTCAAGATCTCTACAGAATTTTCACAAAGTTTGTATTGAGATCATCCCTAGAACAGCTCAGTCCCGACACCACACTTGCATACTTTGGGGCTGAGGAGCTTCAAAGACTGACTACACCTTCTACCACTGTGGAAGAAGTTGGTCAACCTAAGGTCTTCATGGAACCTGAGATTAACTTCGAAGGGGAAATGGGGACTGATGGCCCAGCAACTGAAACAGATGGGACAGAATTTGCAGCAGTCTCATCTTCCGAAGCTCAAGCTGAAGCTTCCGAAGCCGATATGGAAGCCTCGGAAGAACAAGAAAAATCTTCCGAAGCCGAAATAGAAGCTGCGGAAGGCTTATTTCAGATGTCCGAGGAACTGACCATCACAGATGTTATAGCTGAAATAGCATCTGAGGTGAGCAGGGAGGACATTTCTGACATTCCTCCAACCCAAGCACCAGCTGAACTTCTCTCTCAATCACAACCCTCCATCCAAGAACCACCACAGTCAAGCACCATCAAAGACAAAGGCAAAAGGAAATTGACTGCGGAAGAGCTTCAGGAGGAGGAGAGGATTGAGAAGGCCAAGAAGAAAGGTAGGTTTCCTACTGAAAAGCTGCTAGCTGCTAGTTCTAAGGCAGCTGCAGCCAATCAGGAAGAAATCAACCTCAAGAGAAGAACAGCACTCATTGATCAGATCATCAGTCTAGGAGCTGTCAATGAGGAGATACTCCTGCTACCACTAGAGGAGTTGGTGACTTTGGAGAGGTCAACCAGGCTACAACAAGAAAGGGAAGCCAGGTTGGCCTTGGAGAAGGCAGAAGAAGAGCAGAGGGAGGCAGCCCTGAAGCTGAGAGAGGATAGGATCAAGTTCCTACTCTCAAGAGGCTTCAGTCTTCCAGAACTGTCTCCACATGACAATGACATGATCCTGCTGCTCCACAATAAAGAGCAGGATCAAATGGAGAAGGAAAGGAAGAAGGCTGCTAGGGAGAAGTTGAGAGTGAAGAGGAAGAGGGAGGAAGAGAAGGAGGTCACTGCCACCAAGAGGTCAACTGACAAAGCCTGGATGAAGGACTATCTCCGGGCTCATGGCTTCTCTGGTAGGCAGGTGGGACCTATGTCCGAAAGGACACTCCAACGGATAGTCAGTGAAATCAAAGCTGACATCCGTTTGGGGAAAAGAAGGGAGATGTATAGGAGGGTACAGGGGACAGTCTCAACCCCAGCCACTCAACCACAGCCACAACCCACACCAGAACCAACTCCTTTTCCCATCAAAGCCGAACCCACTGAAACCTTCACCCCTCAACCCACAACTCTAACCAAACCTACCACATCACCTCAACCACCCAAACTACCTATCCTAAAACCCAAGACTCAACCCAAAACCACTAAACCTAAGCCTACCCAACAACAACCTAGACCAGCCCCTCAGCCTCCTCATCATCTCTCCTTTGAAGAAATAAAGGAGTTCAAGACGAGGCTCATTAACTGCACTACCTTGAGCAGCATCTCCTGTGAGGGAGAGGTTATCAACATCACCTATGTTGATAACTCTTCAAGCTCCCTCACCCTAGGCCAGTTTCTTGAATTGCCTAGAGACACCTTGGGCCAGGCTGCAAGACTTCTTGGTCTCAACTCCGATACCCTCAATGCTGAGGAGAAGAGGCTAAGAAGAAGACTGGTGACTCTGCTGGATACCAAGAAAGATGACAGCATTTCTGGTCAATCTCCTGGAACTAGAAATGCTATAATCCAGTGGATGTTCGATGAACCTTCTCACAACTTTGTTGTGGTAAGAGAGAATGGCGAAACCAACAGGCTTAATGCTACATCTCTATTGCATCTCAGCAGATTCGACCTTGCTGAGCTTGCAGAGAGGCCATTCTCCAATCCCTCCAACTCTGAGACTGCTGGACACATCAGAAACCACATCAGCGGTCTCCACTTGGCTGAACGAAGTAGAAGAGCCAAGATTGAAGAAGAGTTGAAGTTGAAAAGAGTGGAAGACAAGGAAAGATCAATTACCAAAGGCACAGCCTTTCTACAGATGGTGGAAGGTCCTGAATTGGAACCAATAGTTCGATGGGAATATGACTATACTTCCCATCAACTAACTCTTTTCAGAGGGCCACAACAGAGGGTACATATAATCCAAGGTGACAAAGTAGAGGTTTTGTCCACCAAGGATCTGTACAAGATTCTCAGCACCACAGCAGGAAAGAATGAAGATACAGACAAACATCTGCTTTCCTTAGTGCTGAGAACTTTGAGAAGAAGAGAGAAGTAAAGTTTTGGTAGCATCAGCCTAGGGGGAGTTTGTTGGATCATAAGAGGCTGGTGCAACCAAAACAACTTGACATAGTCACTTTTGGTACTACATTGAAGGGCTTCCGAAGCCAAGCAAGAGATCTTCCAAGAGTCTGAGGAACAACAGCTGAAGATATCTTCCGAAGGCAACAGCTGAAGCCAACAGCTGAAGATATCTTCCGAAGACAAAGTCTGCTTCCGAAGACAAAGTCTGATGAAAGAGCTGAAGACAAAGTCTGAGCTTCCGAAGACAAAGTCTGATGAAAGAGCTGAAGACAAAGTCTGCTTCCGAAGACAAAGAAGACTCCAAGCTTCGGAAGAAGCAGTCTTCCGAAGTATAAATGCCTTCGGAAGAAGTTATGCTTCCGAAGCACTTTATCCTTCGGAAGACACTGCTATGTCCAGCAGATAAAAGTATGGTCCCTGTCAGTCCGCTGCAGACCTCTGATACAGCATGGCGCCTTCCTAATGAGCCATGTTGTTGACCATACTTTATTCTACTGTTTACCTTTTTATGTTAGTACATGTTACCAACTTTAGTTGGTGACAAAAGGTAAGTCAGGGACATGTCCTGACTACCAACTCTCAGGCAAAATGTTTAAAAGACCTCACCTAGAGTCTTGTAGTATAGATGTAAGGTTAGAGGTGTCCAGCTGGAATCAAAGTATTCCCGGCTGTAGGTAGTATTATATATATCTTCTCCCTGTAACTCTTTAGATAAGCGATTTGAGTCCAAGTGTCTTGTAATCCTTTGAGTTGAGAAGCAATATATAAAAGTACCTTGAAAATTACTTGCTGTGTTAATTTTCCTACTACTTGTTACTTGTTATATTGTGATCAACTCTTTAAAGACTGCTTGCTGAGTGTTGATCCACGGTGAGTTGAGAGAAAAACCAACCAGAAATCGATCCTGCACAGCCACTTCTATTCACTCACTCTCCTCCCTCACCTTCTCCTTCCCCTTCACCCTACCAGTCTCCTCAGCCCTCTCCCTCTCAATTACCTCCTCTCTCCCTACTTCTATCTCCTCCTCTCCCCTCTTCCTCTTAGCTTGCACTGATGTCTCCCCCTTTTTGGGTGCATTGGTTGGGGTTTGACTATCAGCAAGCGCCTTGGCTACAGAAACCTCAGCCATGGGTTGTATATGAGTGGGAAGCGTCTCATCATTGGTTTTCATTACAATTTCTGTGATTATAGGTGTGATGAGAGGCAGAGATTTCTGGATGATAGCATCTAGCTATTCAGGAGGGTTCTGAACCTGAGAGCTAGTGCCAGAAGCAGGGGCAGGTGGCCGAGTTTGTGGGAGTGGCTGAGTGTATATGAGACCTTCGGGTGAAGGTGCCATCTGTGGGTCAATGGTGGCAGATGGACTTCTATCTTGAGACATTTTGGCAAGCAGCTCTTTGAGTCTGCTTACCTCATCCTCTAAGATAGTGTTTTGTGCAACTACATCGTAGAAGAAGCACAGGTCATCATCAGTGTGAACTGAATCACCTGACCTCCTGACAATGTCAGGATGTACATGCACTGAGTGTGGCTCAGATATTGCATGTGCCCCTTGGTCGTGGTACTAGGGACTTCCAGCCTCCGGATTGTATCCATCATCAGCAGTTGCCTCTGGTGAGGTCTTATTTATGTTACCAGCTTCACCCTGCTCAGATGTTGATGCAGAGGAAGTGGCAGCCTCACCAGAATACCCTATCTCCCTAGCCACACTGGGAGATTGGATATGTGATTCTCTGTGTTGTGGGCTCCCACCGGCACTTGTGTCCACCCTCTCTTCGGTTGGAGTTTCCCCAGTTGTAATTGGTTTCTGGGGAGAGGGTGGAGTGCTCAGATGGGTCAACACTTTGGCAATTATTAGTGTAGGGCTTTGTGGGGCGGTTTCAGTGGGTGATGGGCTTGAAGCAGAGTGCACATGGGAGGAATGTGCGTTTCAATGGCAATCTTCTCAAGTGAGATAGATTCCAGATTTGTGGCTGCCCCAGAAGTGGTTGCATCATGCTCCTGTTGAGAGGAAGCCTGTGCGGTTGTGGTGGGTGGAGTCGTGGTGACTGCTGGGAGAATCTGACCAGCAGCCACTTCCTGCCTTTGTGTTGCAGGGGCATCCTCAGGGGACTCATTTCCCTGAGTAGCCTTTGTTGGCTTCTTTTTGGTTTTTGGCTTGGTGGGGACTTTGGATTTGGAGGTGGAGGCTGTGGGTTCCTGCTGCGTGGGTTTTCGCAGCCGGCCAGCCTGTTTGAGTGATTGGTCGGTGTTGTGCCTGGAGTATACCTCGGCTAGAACAGCCATGGCAGGGACCCCAGTGCCAACAAGTCCCTCAGCATGAAGCTGGTCTTCTAACATGGCCATAATGAACCGAGGATATAAAATCCATCGGTTTGCAGAAGGTTTAGCGGCCATGTCTTTGAGTTCCAAAAATATGATTTCTGTAAAGTTCAGTGGTTGTTTCTCAAAGATAGAATATAATACCTGTTGCCACCTTGTGGACATCTGGTCCCATGAAGATGTTTTGGGGGCCAGACACACATTCACCATGTGGAAGATGAGACGTTGGGGATCTGGGAAGTGTTTCTTCAACAAGGTGGAGGCAGAGAGGTCGCCCTGATAGTCATTAGCGGTGAAGGATAGATCGAGGGCGCCTTTAGGGTAAGAGGTTGGGAAGGTGGCATCCTCCAGCTTTAGGGTTTGGCGAATAGTAGCTGGAGTGATGACCACGGGGTGGTTGTTTACGGAGGACCGGAGAGAGACCTCGCCATCATTCTCTCCGGTTTGGACTGTGATGTTCGTCCAGAACTCCGATAGGGAATCGGTGTAGATGGTGGGGTTTAGAAGAAATGCCGTTTGGTATGGTGAGTCGTTTATGAGATCGACGGCATTGTGAAATTTGGCCCATAATGGCGATTTTGTGAGATGAGCGACACAGTTGTGTCGAGGTTTGAGTTGCATGGTCGTCATTAATGGTGTATGGGAAGTTCAGAGGTTTTTGAAAAGTTAGGTCAAGTGAGAATTAAAAGCTCTGAAGGTTGGGTATTTATAGCGTATGGCAAAGGCTGAAAGAAAACTACTGAATGTTTTGGTGTTAGTCATCAGTGGTTGAAACGACTGATGACGTGGTATGAACCTTCAGTGGTTGTAACATCTGAGGACTTGGTGTGAGTCTTCAGTAGTTGAAACTACTGAGACCTTGGTTTTGTCCTTCAGATGTTGTAAACGGCTGAAGACTTGTTGTCAGTCTTCAGTAGTTATAAACTACTGAAGACCTAGTTTTCATCTTCAGACGTTGTAACAACTGAAGACTTGGTGTTAGCCTTCAGTAGTTGTGAACTACTGACATCAGTAGTTGTGAACTACTGAAGACATGGTATTGCTTCAGTTGTTGTAAACAACTGAGGACTTGGTGTTAGTCATCAATAGTTGTGAAACTACTGAAGACATGGTTTTGTCCTTCAGTTGTTTGGGTATGAAACAGCAGCTGTTGGCATCAGCTGAAGAGTAAAATTACTCATCAGCTGTTTCCGTCAAATCAGTTGTTTCATGCTGACCTCCACATTTACTCATCAGCTCTTTGGCTGACTTTCAGATGTTTCATTGACCCTTCAGCTCTTGTGAGTATTTATGCCTTCAGCTCTTGTGAGTATTTATGCCTTCAGCTCTTGTGATCAAATGCTCACAAGTGCTGATGAAATACTCTTCAGAGCTGGTGAACAAATTTTGTCTTCAGTACTTGTGTGTAGGATTACACATCAGCACTTGTGAACAAAATTTGTTCTTCAGTACTTATTTGTTTGAAAATAATACATCAGTAGTTGTAATCCACCTCACTACATCAGTTGTTTTCAATAAATAATGTACATCAGTACTTTGAAGCATTTTAGTATTCAGTAGTTGTGAAAGTGCTGAAGACTAAATTACTCATCAGTACTTATATTTGACCTATGCTCATCAGTACTTGTGAAGTGAGAGCATCAGCATTGGTCAAATTATTCTAACTACAACATACCAAGCCTTAGTACCAAATTTTGGAATGTGGCACTATCTAAAGACTTAGTAACGATATCTGCAAGCTCATCAGCACTAGGCACAAACTTAGGATCAATCAGACCTTTTTCATAGCAATCCCTGATAAAATGATGTCTGATCTCTATATGTTTGGTCCTAGAGTGCTGGACTAGATTTTTAATAATACAAAGAGCTGAAGCACTATCCATTAGTAATGGAGTCTTAGTCTCTGTAATGCCATAATCCAGAAGATGGTTCTGAAGCCAAAGTATCTGAGAGGTACAACTTGCAGCAGCAATGTACTCAGCTTCAGCAGTGGATGTAGCAATTGATGTTTGTTTCTTACTCTGCCAAGAAACTAAACAATTGCCTAGGAATTGGCAACCAGCAGAAGTGGATTTTCTGGTAACTTTGCATCCTGCATAGTCACTATCAGAGAAAGCAACTAATTTGCAAGAATGTCCAGTTGAATACCAAAGACCTAATGATTGGGTACCTTGCAGATATCTAAAGATCCTTTTGACTGCAATCAAATGGGATTCTTTAGGTGCAGCCTGAAATCTAGCACAGGCACATGTTGCAAACATGATGTCTGGTCTACAAGCTATAATGTAACAACCCAACGTAACCGCACCATGATATTGTCCGCTTTGGCTGGGACGAACCACCATCGCCTCACGGTTTTGTTTTCACCTGAACCGGGTTGTACCACCATCACTCAGGCAAAACGCGTCACATTGGGGAAGGTCTCAAGCCCCTTATATAGAAGCATTCGTTCTCCTTCCCAACCAATGTGGGATGTTACAATCCACCCCCCTTAAGGAGCCCAGCGTCCTCGCTGGCACACTGGCCCGACCCTGGCTCTGATACCAACTTGTAAGGCCCACCTTTCTCAGGGAAGCCTCACAGTTGGTCATTCACAGCAAAACATCGATTTAAAACAGTTATTTACTCATATGTGTATAAATATATATTGCAGCGGAAAATACTGTAAATTTCAATCCATTACAAATGAAATATAAACATTGTCTTTAATTCTTAAAACTATTTAAAGTCCTCTTAATCTTTTTTTCATCAGGGATGCCAGTCTTCTAGTGCCAATAAGCTTCAGTCCCATGCCTCTATTCCGTAGCTCTAACTCTTACCTGTCAACTGATATACATACAAAAGTCAGCTTCGCTGAGTGAATTCTAGGTTTACTTTGCTAAATAACTTTCGTAAGAGATATTAGCTTTATCAGTTGAAAATAGTTCTCGTCTATCAAGCATCAATACATACAGGCTATCACTTTATCGATACTTTATCATTTCTTTTCATTTCTCGTTATTTATTAATCTTCTTTATCCGTCAATTCTCTGTCACTATCGGTGCCTAGGCTCGCCTAGGACTTTACCGACACGCCAATTAAGGGCTTACAGTCGTACTCGATTGGGCCATTATTGTCATGCCAATTCAGGGCTTACAGACCTGCCTGTTCGAGCATTACTTTATCCGGGTGAGGGCACAACAAATGCAACCCTCCTTTAGCCATTGCTTGCAAGTCTTTACTTTATCCCTTGCCTGCAGGACTTTACTTGCAAGACTTTACTTTATCCAGGTACACGTTATGGGCCCAATAACAGTTCTTTAAGTTTCACTTATATCTTTAGTTTTCACATACACTTAACACGTAATAAGAAGCAAACTCTTAGTCTAAGCATTAGCACTTCATCAATCATAAGAGATAAACTAGATAACTGACCCTCCGTGGGACAGCGGGGGTTCGGGGGCGGCAGCCCCTGATAGAGGGGTTCTAGGGGCGGCAGCCCCTAGTAGGGTCCAAGGGGCAACGCCCCTGGCTGGGGCCGGGCTGTCCTGGCTGGAGCTCAACCGGGCCGGGCAGCGCGCCCGAAAATTATTTTGGACTATTTAAATGGCACATTTTACTTTAGGAAATTTTATTTTCTTGATAAAAGGTCTTAAAAACCGTTCTCATAAAAGTATGTATTTTAGTATGCATATCACCCCAAAACATTGAAAATGGGTAAAGGAGGGGTCTGAACTCACCTGAACTCGTCCAAGTAGCTTAAATTCTAAGTCACTTAGGCTATAGCCTGAATACTCTAGCTGCACGAAAGTTAACATGCAAAAACATCATTTTCATCATAGTTTCGCCCATAGTTTCGCTACAGCGAAACTACAGTTTCGCCCGCAGTTTCGCTGGGCAGCACTTCTGCTAGTTTCGCTAGACAGATTCGCTGCCTTGAGCGCCCAACTTTCATTGGAATTCCCTAGTCTCGCAAAGTCTATAGGTCAGTCTGGGTCTTAGCGAGATTACCGGCGAAGCTATAGTTTCGCCCCAGCGAAACTGTAGTTTCGCTGGAACTTCTCCTAGTCTCGCTGAACTAATATGCAGTTTCGCTGGTTAAATGCTTAAATTCGCTGGATCGGGGGCCAGTTTCGCTGGATGAACAGAAACTCTGATCCAACCCATTTTTAACCCAAAACCTTAACTTTTTACGTCCAAATCCTTAGTTTACCTTCCATGAAACCAAATCTAAGCTTTTTACACGTTTTCATACGTAAAAATTCGACCTTTATGTGTTTCTTTAAACTTTTCAAAACCCCAAAACCCTAGAATCCGGGTTTGATCTATAGAAGGTCTTAGAGGTCGATTCTTACCTTGTTTTGTTGCTATTTCCTTGGGTTTTGATGCTCCAAACACCCAGCTCTTCAATCCTTCAGTCTTTCAAGCTCAAATCTTGAGTTCTTCCCACTTTCTCTCTCTACTTTCTCTCTCTACGAAATTTTGGTGGCTATGTTTGAAGTGAGGAGATGGATCTGATCATGCATGTTTAAGGGCTGATTAGGGCCCTTAAACCCATCAAGTCTAGCCCATTAAGACTAATTTTATCCCTAGCCCACTAATTTACCCCTTTATTTCTTAAATTAACTCTTAAAAGCCCATTATTATTAAGTGACTTGTTTCGGGAAATTTCGGGGTGTTACAAAAAGTCAAACAAGACCATTTAATGCATATTCAACACAAAAGCATTTAATGTTGTATCATGGTTGTTGTCACAATTTAACTAAATTTTCATGTATGTTTCATTAGTTTGAACATGTTTATTAAGTTATAACACATTTCAAACAACATTCAACATTTTCAAAGATCAAAATTCAGTTTTGTATGAATTTTTGACATGAATGTTCTGTTTGAGTATGAACCTGATGAACACTTAATCAAAATTCATCAAATAATCAGTTCAAACACAGTCGAAAATGATGATTTATCACTAATCTAGTGTATGATTTTGTTTTAAAACATCAAATGATTCAAATTTTGATTTTAGATTGATTTTGATTTAGGTCAAACAATGTGTTAATCTCAAACCCTTAACAGCATGATTTATGTAACACCTGAAAATTTCGGTTTGGAGTGTCATGCAACTGGAGCGTCCAATCGCATGATAGCCGCATGACTGGAGATCCATACGCATGATAGTCGCACGATTGGAGCGTCCAATCGCATGATGGTCGCACGACTGGGGTGTCCAATCGCATGGAGTTCATGCGGCTGAAGGTTCAGTCGCATAGAAGCTCGGGCGAGTGGACTATAGTATTTAAGGGAGAGGGCAGCCCTTACCCTCTCCCCACACTTGTGAAACCAGAGAGAAAGAAGAGAAACGGGATAAGAGGAGAAGAAAGCTTGATTCAAGCGGGTTCGAAAGTGCAAAATCGACGTGTAGCGAGTTGAATCAAAGCTCTACTCGACAGGATAGCTCATATGAGTTCTAGGACCCCTCTTTTACACGTTTTTGAAGGATTTTTGGGGCTGGAACACATCTGAAACTATTTTCGGGTTTTGGGTGTTTAACCCGTGTATGTATGAATGTGTATGTGTATAGTGTGTTTAGAGTGCGATTTTGGACGTGTATGTGCTTGAATTTTGTCACAGTACAATTCCCTAAGGTTTAAGAGGGTTAATTTGGGCTTAAAACCAGTTTGGAAGGATTTGGAGGTCGTGAGTCGCGACTGCAGTTCGGGATGAACTACAATCGCTGCCCAGTTAGGGCTAGGCGACTGGAGGGCCAACCGCACGACTGAACGATGATTGAAGCTCAACCGTACGACTGGAGCTCAATCACATGACTGGAGGTTCAGTCGCATGACAGGTCATACGTTTGAGGGCTCAGTCGCATACGCCCATTCGCTTAGCTGTTCAGTCGCACGACTGAGGGTTCAGTCGTGTAGGAGCCCATCTGCATAAGTCCAATCGCATAGTGTTCTGTCGTATGGAGGCCATGCGACTGAAGGGTGCCCAATCGCCCAAATAGGACTGTAGTGTGCGAGGAGAGGTATAGTTCATCTACTGGCCATCGGGAGAAGAATGAGGGTAGGTAATGATGTGATAGCTCCAGTAGGTACATGTGTGATAACTGTCGAGGTTTAGAAGCTATGTTGGGCACGATGATGAAAGTATTGCATGTGTATGTATGATGTATGCATGTTAGGTATGATGTTGCCATGATAGATGGTGAATACTGATGACTTGTAAATGTCGATGTTCCTTGCTTCGATGTATGTTTATCTTTCTGTATCTTTACGTGTATGATTTATGAATGAATGAAAAGTATAACGTAAGGTAATTTGAAAGATAATGAAACGAGGAACTTATTGAATGAACGCATGCATTAATGAATGAATGAGCGAACGTAAAGCTAAAGAGTGTATGTCTGAGGTGAGCGACTCGGCGTTGCAACAGACTCGAAGGAGGACCTTTGTCGCGTACCCCGGTGTTGTGTCAGTATTCGGACATGAGTCGGGGGTTTGTTTGTCAAGCCCCGACACAGTATCAATCTCCGAACATGAGTCGGGGGTATTGCATGAGGCAAGATAGAGAGATGAGATCTCTGTCACGTATCCCGGTACTGTGTCAGTCTTCGGACATGAGTCGAGGGTTTGTTTGTGAAGCCCCGGCACAGTATCAGTCTTCGGACATGAGTCGGGGGTATTGCATGAGGCAAGATAGAGAGATGAGATCTCTGTCGCGTATCCCGGTACTGTGTCAGTCTTCGGACATGTGTCGGGGGTTTGTTTGTCAAGCCCCGGCACAGTATTAGTCTTCGGACATGAGTCGGGGATATTGCATGAGACGAGATAGTGAGGTGAGCATATTTGTGTTGCAACAGACTCGGATGGAGTTCAATCTAGATGATTGAATCGACAGGATCTTTGTCACGTATCCCGATGTTGTGTCAGTGTTCGGACATGAGTCGGGGGTTTGTTTGTCAAGCCCCGTCACAGCATCAGTCTTCAAACATGAGTCAGGGATATTGCATGAGACAAGACTGAGATGAGAAAGAGAATTATGAAAGGTAGTATGAAACGAACGAAAGTAATGAAAGTTAAAGAACGAACGAATGAAAGTAACGAACGGAACGAACGTAATGATAACGTATGAAATGGGATCCTTGTCACTTGACCTCAGTAATCATGGCTGTGTACTATGAAGAGGGTAAAGTTTGGCAGTATCTAAATAGAAGTAAAAGATAAAAGATACATGTAATAGCGTATGAATGAACGTAACAAACGTACGGACGAATGTAACGAATGTATGAATGAAAGTAAGAAACGTACGAACGAAAGAAAAAGTTTATGAATGAACGTGAATGTTAACGATGAACGGTACACAAATGGAACCTAATGAACAATTGATGAAGATAATAATAATATTATCTATGTGTACGTATGTAGTGTGATCATATGTATGTACGAAAGGTTTTTAACGAAAGGAAAGTATGTTTTATTTAAAACTAGACTCACTCAGCAACGCTGACTTTGATGTGTTTCCAGTTGGCAGGTAAGGTTGCTGAGGATGGCACGGGGTGACTACTCGGTTCTTTTGGGATGACATTCCTTTGTACATTATGTTGCATACAAGTGTTTGTTGAGGATTCAAATAAACGGGATTACTTAAGGAATCCTCTTAGTTTTAGATGATTCCGCAACAATCATTGTAATGTTATGTAATTCAAAAATATGTATTTTGTAGCTAATCAACGATGTATTATTTTGCAAAAGCTTTTATGATGAAATGGGAATGTCCTTTTATCGATTCCGCTGCATGATTTTACTTAGTAAATGTAGACTAAACTGTTTTATGTGCGATGAATGACCAGTTGTAAGCGTCCCGGGAAGGGGGCTTACAAGTTGGTATCAGAGTCAAAGTTTAAGTGAAACGGGTAAATTTTCAAAATAAACCTTAACTTAAACTGAGAATGGGACAGAAAGGGAAGGGATGGCAAACTGAGTAGTTGCGTGCCATCAGGTATTTTCTTAAAGTTAACCGGTATTATGTGCGCATGTTATGTGTTTATGTGTTGCTGATAGATTTAGATGCTAATATAGTCAGGATAGGTAATGCTCGGGGTATGAAAAGTAAGGTAAGTGGATAATCACAACTGATCACTGTAATTAGGGACTTACTATACTTGACATGAACTGAGTTATTCCCTTGAATGACCATGTTGGTGTTTGAATCTTTTAGTGTGTGATAGAGGATGGTCGGTGGTAGATCTTCTAACGCTTCACGTGGTGGAGGTGGTGGCGGACGTGGTGTTGAACCACGGGCCACAAGGGGAAGACCAAGAGTTGAGAAGGTGGTTCATGAAGGACCCGAGACCCCTCATCCGGAGGGCGGTGATGAGAGTGCTAACCTGAGAGCCTCGATGAGAGAGGTGGTTATGGAAGAAGTGCACCAGGCCATGCAGACGATCTTACCGTTTGTGGTGACTGAAGTGATAAAGGCTGTTAGGGATGAGGAGAGACAGGAAAGGGGTAGACCTTCGGGCGTAAGGAGACGGACTGAGACTGAAACGGTTTTCTTCGATGACGAAGAGGAAAAAGAGGAGGAAGAGCCTGCCTCGGGGACGGCACGAGGCTGTAATTACGGGGTATTTCAACGATGCAAAACCCCAACGTTTGATGGTAATGGCACTGCTGCTGCTGCTCACCGATGGGTGAGGGAAATGGAAGCCGTGCTGAATATCAGCGAGTGCCGGGAGGATCAGAAAGTGAAGTTTGTCGCCCACTCTTTCGTGGACTCAGCTTTGTGCTGGTGGGACAATATAGTCCAAGTTGAGGGTAGCCGGGCTATCGGAAGGATGAGCTGGTCAGGGTTGAAAAGGCTGGTGATTGAGGAGTTCGGTCCTCACCGTGAGATGGATAAGGTTGAAAGGGAGTTCCTGCAGTTTGAAGCGGGGACGATGACACATCAGCAGTACACCACCAAATTCAAAGAGATGGCACGGCTGGTGCCGGAACAGGTGACACATCTTTCGCTAAAAATTTAGAGGTACATTTAGGGCTTGCCAGCGGATATCCGTAGGCACATGATCGCGGCCCAACCCAGCACGTTCAGGTCAACGGTAGATCTGGCGGGATGGTTGTACGACGAGCGGGAGGCGATGGCGATGACGGGCGAGACAGAGGAGCGAGCCTATATTAAGAAGGGGAGAAGAAGGCGAGATAGAGATGACGGAATGGGGGCCGAAGGCAAGGTGATGAGGATCGATGATCGGGAGGGAATAACAAGAAAGGAGGAAGAATGCAAGAAGTGTGGTAGAGGTCACGAAGGGGAGTGCAAATGGGGACTGAACGTTTGTTTTCAGTGTGGAAAGGAAGGTCACAGAGCAAGGGAATGCCGCGTGGCTAAGTGCTACAGCTGTGGCGAGACTGGGCATCTGAGCAGGGATTGTAAGAGGTCAAAGGCGGGAAGCTCCGGCGCGAGGAAGGAGGACAGAGGGTGAAGGCTAGAGCGGACTTCGACTTGACGACAGGTATGTTTCTGGTAATATAATTTTGTGCACTTATGCCTTGAATGTGATGCTGGTAGTAGTTCGTTCCTACTGCCTTCTGTTGTG
The DNA here is from genome assembly GCA_024085815.1 of Flaveria linearis. Lineage (NCBI taxonomy): Eukaryota > Viridiplantae > Streptophyta > Magnoliopsida > Asterales > Asteraceae > Flaveria > Flaveria linearis. Next base: position 49,760,549 of record CM044011.1, on the reverse strand, counting down.
AGTTGCATGTTAGGAGAAGGAACATCGATGAGCCCTTCGACGTAGGGATTGCCATTAATGGATTCATTAGGTTGCCTGATGCCCTAGAGGATTGCGTGATGCAATTGAGAAGGCTGTGTCACCCGTTGTCTGAGGAACAGTTTCAGCCTGTGATTGATTACCGAACAGCAAAGTATGCATAGTTTCGACGTTGTAGCAAATAGGTAGAATGGGAGATCGGAAGCAAAAGAAAAAGATAAATTTGGTTTGGGCTACCAAAGAAGTCGATTTGCCTTTCAATCGCAGTGTACCTGCAAGGAACCTGAGGAAAACCGATCTCGGTGCAGTAATATTTGGAACAACACATAGCACGATTAATGAATGCTTTTCTCATCAGTTGTTTGGTTTGTAAGAGGGTCATTATCCATACATAAAGAACATCAAACAAGGGCCTAGAGTAAGCAGCAACTTTACACAAGTTGAAGGCCATGCTCTTCAAGCACAAAAGCTGAAGGTTATCAGTGATGCTCTGAAGCTCAATGATTATGACGCCGAACCATTGCTCAGATATTGTGATGTTTTTCTTTTAATTGTAGTAACCACATTCTACATGGCATGTTTGAAGTCGAAGGTGTTGGTCAAATGAACATTGATCAGTATGCATGGGTTGCCGAGGGCGATAGTCCAAGATAGACCAGAAGTCGAATGTTGACAAACGATGTGGAGCGATAGGATTCCAAGTGATAGACTGGAAAAGAGACGGGACAGTATTGCCCGTGAAGGTTTAAGGAACAACAGGTTTCGGGGACGAAACCCGTTTAAGGGGGGTGGACTTGTAACACCCGGAAATTTCGATTTGGAGTGTCATGCGACTAGAGCGTCTAATCGCACGATAGCAGCACGACTGGAGCTCCATACGCATGATAGTCGCACGATTAGAGCGTCCAATCGCATGATGGTCGCACGAATGGGGTGTCCAATTGCATGGAGTTCACGGCTGAAGGTTCAGTCGCATAGAAGCTCGGGCGATTGGACTGTAGTAGCTAAGGGAGAGGGCAGCCCTTACCCTCTCCCCACACTTGCGAAACCAGAGAGAAAGAAGAGAAACGGGAAAAGAGGAGAAGAAAGCTTGGTTCAAGTGTGTTCGAGAGTGCAAAATCGACGTGTAGCGAGTTGAATCGAAGCTCTACTCGACGGGATAGTTCATGTGAGTTCTAGGACCACTCTTTTACACGTTTTCGAAGGATTTTTGGGGTTGGAACACATCAGAAACTATTTTCAGGTTTTGGGTGTTTAACCCATGTATGTATGAATGTATATGTGTATAGTGTGTTTAGAGTGAGATTTTGGATGTGTATGTGCTTGAATGTTATCATAGTACGATTCCCTAAGGTTTAGGAGGGTTAATTTGGGCTTAAAACGAGTTTGGAAGGATTTGGACGCCGTGAGTCGCGACTGCAGTTCGGGATGAACTGCAATCGCTGCCCAGTTACGGCTAGGCGACTGGAGGGCCAACCGCACGACAGAAGGACGATTGAAGCTCAACCGTACGACTGGAGCTCAATCGCACGACTGGAGGTTCAGTCGCATGGCCGGTCATACGACTGAGAGCTCAGTCGCATATGCCTGTTCGCTTAGCTGTTCAGTCGCACGACTGACCAATTAGAGAAGGCCCAATCGCATAGTAAGTGTATGTGATAGGCCTCCCCGTAGGTACATGTGTGATAACTGTCGAGGTTTAGAGGCTATGTTGGGCACGATGATGATAGTATTGCATGTGTATGTATGATGTATGCATGTTAGGTATGATGTTGCCATGATAGATGGTGAATACTGATGACTTGTAAATGTCGTTGTTCCTTGCTTCGATATATGTTTATCTCTCTGCATCTTTACGTTTATGATTTATGAATGAATGAAAAGTATTACATAATGCAAAGCGAAAGATAATGAAAAGAGGAACTTAATGAATGAACGCATGCATTAATGAATGAATGAGCGAACGTAAAGCTAAAGAGTGTATGTGTGAGGTGAGCGAATCCGTGTCACAACAGACTCGAAGGAGGATCTTTGTCACGTACCCCGGTGCTGTGTCAGTCTTCGGATATGAGTCGGGGGTTTGTTTGTCAAGCCCCGGCACAGTATCAGTCTTCGAACATGAGTCGGGGGTATTGCATGAGGCAAGATAGAGAGATGAGATCTCTGTTACGTATCTCGGTACTGTCTCTGTCTTCGGATATGAGTCGGGGGTTTGTTTGTCAAGCCCCGGCACAGTATCAGTGTTCGGACATGAGTCGGGGGTATTGCATGAGGCAAGATAGAGAGATGTGGTCTCTACCGCATATCCCGGTACTGTGTCAGTCTTCGGACATGAGTTGGGGGTTTGTTTGTCAAGCCCCGACACAGTATCAGTCTTCGGACATGAGTCGGGGATATTGCATGAGACGAGATAGTGAGGTGAGCAATTTTGTGTTCCAACAAACTCGGATGGAGTTCAATCTAGATGATTGACTCGACGGGATCTTTGTCGCATATCCTGGTGTTGTGTCAGTCTCCGGACATGAGTCGAGGGTTTGTTTGTCAAGCCCCGGCACAGCATCAGTCTTCGGACATGAGTCGGGGATACTGCATGAGACAAGACCTGGATGAGAAAGAGAATTATGAAAGGAAGTATGAAATGAACGAAAGTAATGAAAGTTAAAGAACGAACGAATGAAAGTAACAAACGGAAGGAACGTAATGATAACATATGAAATGGGATCCTTGTCACCCGACCTCAGTAATCATGGCTGTGTGCTATGAAGAGGGTAAAGTTTGGCAGGATCTAGATAGAAGTAAAAGATAAAAGATGCATGTAATGGCGTATGAATGAACATAAAATGTACGGACGAATGTAACGAATGAATGAATGAAAGTAAGAAACATACGAACGAAAGAAAAGTTTATGAATTTATGAATGAACGTGATGATGTTAACGATGAACGGTACACAAATGGAACCTAATGAACAATTGATGAAGATCACTATAATATTATCTATGTGAACGTATGTAGTGTGATCGTATGTATGTACGAACGGTTTTTAACGAAAGGAAAGTATGTTTTATTTAAAACTAGAAGTCACTCAGCAACGCTGACTTTGATGTGTTTCCAGTTGGCAGGTAAGGTTGCTGAGGATGGCAAGGGGCGACTACTCGGTTCTTTTGGGATGGCATTCCTTTGTACATTATGTTGCATACAAGTGCTTGTTGAGGATTCAAATAAACGGGATTACTTAAGAAATCCTCTTAGTTTTAAATGTTTCCGCAACAGTCATTGTAACGTTATGTAATGCAAAAATATGTATTTTGTAGCTAATCAACGATGTATTATTTTGTAAAAGCTTTTATGATGAAATGAGAATGTCCTTTTATCGATTCCGCTGCATGAATTTACTTAGTAAATGTAGACTAAAATGTTTTATGTGCGATGAATGACCAGCTGTAAGCGTCCGGGAACGGGGCCTTAGTATTTAAAGAATGATTGTTGTTATAAATCATGTTGTTTTACCGAATCGAAGATGAATTTGTTGTTTAATCGATCAGATTTGTGTGATGGATGAATAGGGGTACGAGGGTTTTAAGAAGGGTTTTAAAATTTTATAAATTTCTTACTTTCACCCGTGGTGAAATGAAAAACTTACAAGTGTTTACTATATATACAACGGACATTTTGTTTTGTCCATTGTGTATACAGTGTGTTCTGAAAGACGACTTAAATTTCAAATTTAAGTGTCCGCTGTGACTACAGTGTCCGCTGTGGGCACAATCTCCACTATGGACACAGTGTACTCTGTGACCTTCGGCTGTACTGTGGACCCTCAGTGTGTACTGTTCATATAGCGGATGGACAAAACGTTCATGCGTTGTGACTGTTTCCAAAGCGGATGAACTATTTTGTTCATGTGCTGTAGACACTTGTATATTTTGTTTGATGAATTCACACACCAGATGAGCATTTTGTTCATGCGCTGTGACTGTTTACATAGCAGATGAACAATTTTGTTCATGCGCTTTAATTGTGTCATTTGTTTGAAAATAGTTTGATAAAATTCACAGCGGATGAATACTTTGTTCATGCGCTGTTACTGTTTCCTCAGCGGTGAATATTTTGTTCATGCGCTGTCAACACAGTGAATTCCTTAGTGATGTTCACAGCGGATGAACTATTTTGTTCATGCGCTGTCAACACTTGTCTAATTTTCAAAATTTGTTCACAGCGGATGAATTATTACCCATCCGCTATATGAACAGTTGTAAAAATATCAAAAATTTTAAGAAAACTTTTGAATGTTTTGATTCTTTAAAATCCTTAAAAAATGTTTTTCAACATAATTTTAAAATGTATGTTAAAATATTGAAATTTTAACACTTCAATATATGGATGATATAGATATCACTCACAAGTAATATTGTGCATTTGTATGTGTGACAAACTGCTGTGTTTGAGTGCTGGCTTGACTTGTCTTTATGTAAAATTTCAAACTTTACACTTTTAAGTTGTTATGAAGAATGCACATGTTCTGCTGACTTTGTTATTTCCATGTTCAAATTCTCCCCCTAAATTTTTGCATATTTATAAAACCTTTATAAAGTATCAAAAATTCGAGACATTGTGAATGAAAATTCATCAAAGTCCAATTTGATTGCTTGTATGATATGACCTTTTAGAAAGATAATTCTTTATCTAACTAAAGATGTGTGATTCTCAGAGTGTTGCATGAATCAATGCACATAACATGAGATCATACTAATCTTAAGTCCTCATAGAGTTGTTTGATATAGTTTAAGAATAGACATAGACTAATACAATGTTGATTACAGATATTTGGATCCACTTAAACTCATGCATGGTGTTAATGATTGATTGAAACAGTGAGTGATTATCATGTTTTGGGTATATTTAGATGACATGTATGTACCCCACATCTGAATGTATGTTAAAATCAGTCCTCCTCAAGATGTACTAGCGAGCACTTTCAATACTTAGGACCTAGTTACTTAGGAGTACAAATGCTCAATTTAATCCTTTTGATTGATCCTCATTGGGATTCTTTTTCACTTCACTTTGGAAGGTGATCCTCTTTGGGATTCTTTTGATTGTTCATCCTTGATGGATGTGTTCCTCATTGGGAATCTTTTTGGATCAATTGTTGGTCTTCAGGTCTATGCTTAGCACAACAAAGAATGCCATAATGTACTCCAGGTCTATGATAATCATAACAAAGGAGACAATTGTATGATTGAGCAGTTTATAAACTGTTTCACTTGATGCATTGCAGTTACTTTACCAGTAATCCTTATTGGATAGACCAATACTTGCCAGAAATTAAGATGTGTTGTTGACCACACAATCATGATCATTTAGTTCTTCACTATTGTATGTAATGTTATGTTTCCCATGCTGAGCCTATCCATATATCAAACAAGGTATTGTCAGTCTTTATTAGTGGAAAATGACTCTAGAGAAGAAATAATCTAGTGTACTATCATTTCTCATGTATGGTTATGTGAGATCCCAAAATGTTTGTTATTTGAAGAACATGATTTGATGTTTGATAACTTGATTTTGTAAGACACTAGCTTGTTTAAAAGTTAGGGCTTTGATAAAAATCAAGCTTGTATGATTTATTGTTTTGAAAACATTACTTGTTTGATTCATAGTTGATCATCCCAAGTGACTGAACTAAGAAGTTAAATCTTGTGGAATCAAATGATTTCATAAAAAGATCAGCCAACTGGTTGTCTGTATGGACTTTGATCAACTGTATCAGACCCTTTTCTTAGTAGTCTCTCAGAAAGTGATATCTGATATCTGTGTGTTTAGTTTTTGAATGTTGAACTAGATTGTCAGTAACGAACATGGCAGCAGTATTGTCTATGTGTATTTGTGTTTTAAGAAAGTTAAATCCATAGTCAAGCATTTGGTTTTGAATCCAAAGCGCTTGAGAACAGCAAGCAGAAGCAGCTATGTATTCTGCTTCAGCTGTTGACACCGATACATTTGTTTGTTTCTTGCACTGCCAGGAGATCAATCTTGATCCAAGAAATTAACAACCTCCTGAAGTGGATTTTCTTTTGTGATTGCATCCACCATAATCACTGTCAGTGTATGCATATAAAGAGAAGTCTCCATCTTTGGGATACCACAAACCAAGTGCTGGTTTGCCTTTCAAGTATCTAAAGATTCTCTTTACAGCATTTATGTGTTATTCTTTTGGATCTACCTGATATCTTGCACATATGCAAACTGCATACATGATGTGTGGTCTACTTACAGTTAGATACATTAAGGAACCTATCATTGATCTATAAAGTTTCTGATCAACTGATACTCCTTCTGTGTCTGGTCCAACCTTGAAGCTAACTGCAAATGGTGTTTTGCTTGATGTGCAGTCAGACATGTTGTATTTCTTCAATATCTGATGAATATATTTGCATTTGTTAATAAAAATTCCTCCAGGTGATTAGGGAACTTGTAGACCTAAAAAGAAGGTTAGCTCTCCCATTGAACTCATTTGGAATTTTGATTGCATAAGACACTCACAGCAGACACTTAAATTTGAAATTTAAGTCGTCTTTTGAAACACAATGTATACACAGCGGACAAAACAAAATGTCCATTGTATATATAGTATACACTTGTAAGTTTTTCAATTCACCACGAGTGAAAGTGAGAAATCTGTAAAATTTTAAAACCCTTCTTAAAACCCTCGTACCCCTGTTCATCCATCACACAAATCTGATCGATTAAACAATAAGAGTGTAAGAACACATGTCACTCCTTATCATTTTAAAGAAAGTCAATGTGCTAAAAGTGCCTTTATTTGTAATGAGGATAATGACAACCCTTGTACAATGAGTGAAGATGAAGATGAAGTTAGTTTCTATGCCCCAAAACCATCAAAGAAATCTTCTCAAAGCAAATCAGGAAAAGCAAAGGGAAGATCTGAGGAGAGAAAAGATCCATCTTCATCATCAGCAAAGTCTTCATCAAACAACAATCAAATAGAACCCATTACTGTGATTCTAGATTCTGAATAATAGAAGACAGCCTTTGCTGCTTTCAGCTCATGTTTTCAAGCATACCTAGGAAGCACTTTAACTCCTGCCAAGATCTGGCAACAAGACCTGGAAGAACAAAATCCAGATATTGTAGAGGAAATTGATCTTCATTGATCTATAATATCCTCACACCTGATTAGTATTTCTTTAGGTAAAGCCATACTAAGCAGACTGAATGCTTTAATATCCTCAGGTTATAGATCTTTTGTACTTATGGGTTGACTATTGTCACTATAATCTGGCCCAAGAGCGGGTGGAATATAAAGACCTTCAGTTATAGACACCCATAAGACGGAATCAGTGTAATTCATATGATTCTAGAATTTGATTTTCCAGGATTTAAAACCCGCTTTAGTTTCCAACTTAGGAGGTTGGTATGATGATCCACTGGCAAAGTTACTCATTTTAGTTAAAGTATACGATGTCTACTAAAACAAAGTTCTCTTTTAATGAACCAATTTATGACAAGAACTTAATTAATGAATAACTAAGTAATTAAAGTCACAAATCAGTCAATCCGCTTATTGATAATTAATATCAAATCAAAGATTTGTGTTAATGTTTTTGTTAAGTCAATTGATCAGTTAATGAATGTCAGTCAATAACACAGATCTATGTTTCAGTTAATTTTGAATTTAGATCAATGTTAACCGGGCAATGTAACAGTACTCGTTGAAAGACAAATCATTGTTTTATCAAATTTTAAAGATTAATAGTTCACACCAAAACAATTTTGCTTAAAATCAATATATCTAATCAGAAAACTATTAGATCTAATGAAATTTATAATCAATTAGACAATTCTAACACTGATAGATCAATCGATCTAAATCAATGAACACTTGGCTCTGGTACCACCTGTGAATCCAAGGATCGCAATAAGGAATTATTAGTGTTCAATTGGTTGAGATTTAATGATTGTGGAATCATCATTAATCGTTTTTTAATTGATCAGTTATTAAATATCGAAGATAATAAATATAGACAATAAACAGACGAGCGATTTCAAAATATGGAAAAGAAAATGTTTTGAATCAAAAGTAATTCATTAAAACTAATTAATGATTACAAAGAATCAACTAATAATTGCTAACAATAATCAATGCTATGATTGTGGTTATGATTTTGGTTGTGATGATGTGACGGCTGCTAGGGTTTTGAGTTTTGGTTGATCGTGTGAATCGATAATGGTTTGTACGTTGCCATCTTGTCATCTTTTTGTGATATGAAACCTAGGACTCGTATTTATAGACATGTGTGTTTCTATTAGGAAACAACGAATCTCTTGCAATGTGTGTTTGACTTGTTGACTTGATGTTGGTACACATGTCCTTAGTTCTAGTTCTAGTGAGCTCAAATGTATTTGACTTTCATTTTGTAACTCTTATGTAATGTTTGATATATGAAATGAAAACTCTTCTTTGAATGTTTATTGGTTGTTGAATGTTATATCTATTAATATCATTTATTGTTACACGCTTATATGAACATATTATATAGGTTTATAGTTGTTAGACATAGTTCTGTATCATTAAAGGTTCAGGGATATGTTTAATTAAGTATCATGATTCAGTCGCACGACAGGACCATGCGAATGGGCCAGTCGCACGACTGAACCAGGTGATTGAATCAATCGCACGATTGAGTAATAAGACTGACTAAGTCATACGAATGAATCAATCGTATGACTCAGTCACATGACTGAGCCATACGCATGGCTCAGTCGTACGAATGAGAGCTATAACCTATAAATATCACTTAATTCGTTGAAAAACATAACACTTCGAGTATTATCAACCCTAGCCGTTCCTGTTCGTCCAGAGGGTCCCTACCAACTTCATAGAGCGTTTCTGATCGATTCTAATCAATTCTTAACGTCTTCTCATCGTTGGTTTTGATCGGATTAACGTTCTCCCTGATTGGATCGCCAATCAAATAGGATTCCGCAATATTTGATCTGCTTTCACGTTAAATCAGTTAGTACTCCGTCCGTACACGGTCCTAACAAGTGGTATCAGATCTTTGGTTCTTGATTCTTCGTGGATTCAATCGAGTTTTTGAAAAAGTCAACGTTTTTATGCAAAAGATCCGTTCTTTTTGCATAAAAATTCAGTTTTTACAAGTGCATGTGTTAAAAAGTTCATCTTTTTCGAGTTTCAGCCGATTAGGGTTCTTAAAATTGTGTTTTTGGGTCCAATTGCATGAAAAGTTTGAAAAATTTTGAAGTTAGCAGTCTCAGTCGCACGATTAACTCAATCGCACGACTGAACTCCATTCGCTCAGCTCAATCGCACGATTGGCCCAGTCGTTTGTTCAATCGCATGATTGGCCCAGTCGGTTTGTCCATCCGCACAAGTGTCCTAGTCGTCTTCTTAGTCGCACGACTAAGCTCAATCACCCAGTTGAGTCTCAGTCGCACCACAGTCGCATACCCAGTCGTTTACACAGTTGGTTTTCAAGTTAAAGACTAATTTAATATGGACACTCAGAACTTTGCACTCTCAGAAGGGAAGGACTCCAGGATCCAGAATCTATTGCTCTTGGAGAATGAGATTGGGAACCATAACAAACCACCAAAGCTTCTGTCTCTTGACGATTATCCTCAATGGAAGCAACGGTTTGAGATTCATCTGAATGGTGTAGACACAAACCTCTGGAACAGTATTGAGACTGGCTATACTTTGCCCGTTGAAGCTGATGGTATTCCTCTGACACTAAGTGGTTTGACTAAGGCATAAAAGACTGCGTACAATGCTGAGAAGAAGGCCTACGCATTGTTGACACAGTCCATTCCTAAAGACATCTTCCATCATTTCTCAGAACACAAGCAGTGCAAAAAGTTATGGGAGGCTCTTGAGAAGAGATATGAAGGTAATGCAACACTTAAGTCACTGAAGGCGAAAGCGTTGAAGAAAGAATTTGATAATTTCTCTTCTATTGGGAATGAAAGTTTGGATGATGTGATCGACTGCTTCTATCACTTGATGAGTGAATTGCACACTCATGGGGTTAAAACGTCCATGGAAGACAAGGTGGTGAGTTTGGCTGATGGGTTACCTGATAAGTGGGATTCATTGGTTTCCACTTTGAGACATAATGCTGTGTTGGAGACTTTGGACATAAACGACTTTATTCTGAAGTTGTGGGAAGAAGAGGTTCGAAATAAGTACAAGTATAAGAAGGGTAACTACACTTAAAATCATTCTCTCTACAATGTGACTCCTACTATAGCTTCTTCGAGTGCACCTCTGCAGACTGCTTTCATGTCTAACACATCTGCTAGCATTCCAAGTACTTCCTCAAGCTGTGAAACAGGTGGATCATCAAGTGTCCAGTTCAATGCTCCCGAAATTCAATCAACGAATTTAAATACAGAGAATTTGGGCAATGTAACTTTTGATGTTGCCAAGGATCATATGGATCTACTTGCTGCAGTGGTACATTCTTATGATGGGTCAGTTGCAGGAAATATGGGAAATTGCCCCTTAGCAAACGAAGATTATGAACAGGTTGATAAAACAGAGCTTGAACGGATGGATATAATGTGGGCTCTCGCTAGTGCTGTGCGTAGAGCAAAGAAATTTGTTAAAAAGATGGGACAAAACTTGGTGGCGACAAAGGATACAACGTTTGGATTCAACAAGTCAAAAGTCACCTGTTTCAACTGCGGTGAAAAGGGCCATTTCAAGCGAGAGTGTGTCAAACCCAAAAAGACAGGAAATGGCAATTTGTTATCATCATTCAACGGGCAGGATAAAGACAAGACTCCAAAGTCAAAGTCAACCAGCAATGACTCTAAAGCAATGGTAGCTCAGGGTGATGAAGGCCAAGACTGGTCCTTCCGTTTCTTATCTGATCATGAGGCTAACATTGCATCGGTTGATGATCTGAACGAAAACTCAGCGAGTGAGGGGGAAAACTCAGTTTAGCTTGATACTGCTGATGTGGATGAGACTTTGGCTGTTGTGGATCAACTCTTGGAGGATGAACTAAATGCAGAATCTGCAGCACACCAGGAACCCTAAGTTGCTTTCATGGCTGGTACCTCTACATCTGCACAAGTAGAATCGAAAGATGATCTCTTTGATAAACATGCGTGTGTTGAATGTGATAAGTTTAGAGAAAACATTGATCTGAAATTTGCTAGGTTATTAGAACATAATGATAACTTAGTAAATGACTTAAAACTGTGCACTAAAGCAAATCGTATATTGAAGCTAAATGAAAGCAGTGTTAAGGAGAAAATTTAATTGTTAAGAAAACAATTAAAAGAGACTGAAGTTGTTGCTTTCAACCATGAAAATGATATAAAGTTTTACTTAAAAACAATTGAGGAAACTAAAAATGATAGAGCTGTTTTATAAGTTGAAAATGAGTCCTTAAAGCAAAAACTACACAGTTTAGCTAGTTCCTCTCACATTTTGAAAAACTTGGTTAAAGAAAGAAATAACGGGGAAGGGCTAGGTTATAAAGTTGTGCCTCCACCACATGGGGTCCTGCTGAACACCAAACAGAGACCTATTAATAATAATCCCATCAAAGACCATATGGTGACTACTCCTCTGGTTAGTGATCCGGACACTGCAGTTAAACCTGCTCCTCCGGTTGCTGATCAGAAGACATCAACTTCAGGCACAACTGATAAAACCATCATTGAAAACCGGGTGGAAGAGAATGTTCAAGCATCTCATGGGTTGGGTTCAAAATCTGTTGTCACACAACCCAAGATTTCAAAAACCACTCAGTCTAAACCGCTTAAGCAAGATCAAAATCATCTTAAAAGACAAAGTAATCATAATGTTAAACAAGTAAAATTTGTCAAAGAAGGTGAAACTCAAAAGGTTGAGACCAATAAGCCCATACCTGAAATGTGCTCCCCACCCAATAAGAGATCTCCCAGTCCTGTTGAGAGGAGATCATGCTATACTTGTGGACAAAGAGGTCACATCTCTTCGAACTGTCCTCGTTATCAGACACCTAGGATTAAAGTTGAACTAGATCAAGATGTTAAACAGTTTTCTTCAAAACAGAGATCTAAAACTCTTATTAGGTCTAAAACACCTTCTAGGTCTTTTACCCCTCCCCAACACCACAGACAACACAGACAAGTCACTGGCAAGTCTGTGATGACTGAGGTGAAACTTAAAGTTCAAACAGTAAATCAGTCATCAGTTTAGATGGTCTGTGGAAAGCTAAATCATCTAATGTGTCTGATAGTGTTGTTAAACCGAAGGATGAGGTCTCTCCAACTGCTAAAGGTCAGTGGGTTGAGTTTGTGATGTGTGATGCCTCTGGGAAGCCCAAGCAAGTCAAGGCTTGGGTCCCCCTTCTTAACTAATTATTTTCTATTATGTGCAGGTTGTCCGCTATAGTGCTTCTACTAACACATGGATAGTAGATAGCGGAGCATCCAGGCACATGATAGGAAATCAGTCTCTCCTTTTCAATGTCAAACAAATTAAAGGGGGACACGTTTCTTTTGCTGGAAACAAAGGAGGATACATTACCGCACAAGGAGAAGTAGGTAATGGACAGGTAAAATTTGATAAAGTGAATTATGTTCAACAATTACAAAACAATTTGCTTTCAGTTTCTCAGATATGTGACAAGGGCTTCAAAATTATGTTTGACAATCGAAAGTGTTACATTCTGAAGAAGGAGATGGAAATCCCAGAGGAGTAGGTCCTAATGTCAACATCAAGGTACAACGATTTGTGCGTCGTGGGCATGTCAAATGCTTCTACTACTGAGTCTACGGTTCAGTGCTTTTTTATCAAAAGCAACTGAGAAGGAGTCCATCTCATAGAACAGGAGAATGGGACACATAAATCATAGGAAGATGAATCATCTGATTCATAACAACTTAGTTGATGGAGTTACTGTAAAGAACTTCAAACTTCCATAGTTCTGTGTCTCATGCAAAAAGGGAAAGCCGACCAAGAAGTCTCACAAGACCAAGCATGTTAATTCCATCAAGATGCCACTGGAGTTACTGCATATAGATCTCTTTGGTCCGGTCAGCACGAAGAGTATCACTGGAGACTGTTACTGTTTTGTCATCACAGATGAATACTCACATTTCTCCTAGGTGATGTTTCTGAAAGCTAAGTCAGAAACCTTTGAGTCGTTCAAGGTGCTCGTTAATACACTTAAGTCTCTCTACAAGCTGAAGGTGAGGAAGGTACGCTCAGACAATGGAACTGAGTTCAAGAATCAGTGGATGGATGCTTTCTGCAAAGAAAAGGGAATTGTTCTTCCGTTCACCTCTGCATACACACCACAGATGAATGGTGTTGCTAAAAGCAAGAATAGGAGCTTGATCGAGACTGCAAGGACTATGTTGGAAGATTCAAAACTGCCACTACAGTTCTGGATGAAGCTGTTGCCAATGCGTGCCACACACTTAATCATGTGTTAGTCGTTAAGCAGCACAGGAAGACTTGGTATGAGTTGCTTCAGAAGCGCAAACCTAACCTGGAGTATCTGGAACCTTTCGGAGCTCCATGCACGTTACTGAAGAAAATTCCGGAATGCAAGTTCTGTGAAAAAGCAGATCAGGGGATCTTTCTTGGATATAGTATACCCGACAAACAAGTTTACAACAACTCAACGGGTCAGGTAGAAGTGTGGTGCAACGTCGATGTACAACGATTCACCACCCTCTGCTAAAAAAGGTCCATCGTCATTCTTCGACTACGATGGCTTTTTCAAATCGTTCAACCTTCCTCATATAGATTCAGATGAAGAGATTGTTGCTCAGATGATGCATGATGTCCTAAATACACCGAATCTGAATGCCAGCAATGAGACACCGGCTAGTGGTGCTTTGGAATCTTCAACAGCTGCTCAGGACGAGAGTGATGATTCGTCTGATGATGAAGAAACAGCTGAGACGGGCATTGAGCATAATGTTAATCAAGAAGGAAGCTCATCAGCTGCTGAACATGCATCACGGAATCCGGATACTGAACCTACTGTCACAAATCTGGATACTGAAGTTGTCGTTCCTATAACACCTATGACTAGGATCAGTATGAATCATCCGCTGGAGGCTATCATTGGGGATCCCTACTCCGGTGTGCAGACACGAAATCAGTTATGTTCTGCTGATTACGCTGCAATTATGGAAAAGGGCTACGTGAATGATGGGGCATTCAAATATTTTGTTTCTCAAGTCGAGCCCAAACACATAAGCGATGCCCTGAAGGATGAGGCCTGGGTCAATGCTATGCAGGAAGAGCTGCTACAGTTCAAGAAGCTTGGAGTGTGGACACTCGTAGACAGGCCCAAAGGAGTTAAAGTGATTGGCACCAAATGGGTGCTACGTTGCAAGAAGGAAGACCAAGGTGTTATTATCAGAAACAAGGCATGTTTGGTTGTTCAAGGTTTCAAACAAGTCGAGAGAGTCGACTATAATGAAGCGTTTGCACCCGTGGCTAGAATGGAAGCAGTCCTTATCTTCCTAGCTTATGCATCGTATATGAAGATCAAAGTCTATCAACTCGATGTCAAGAGTGCATTCCTTCATGGGGAAATCGGTGAAGAATTCTACGTCAGTCAACCTGAAGGATTCGAGGATCCTTATCATTAGGACAGAGTCTATAAGTTGGACAAGGCTTTGTACGGGCTACATGTTAGGACAGTGTACGTACGGAGTACTAACTGATTCTTCGTTATACTGGATCAAATAGTGCGGAATCCTATTTGATTGGTGATCCAATCAGGGAGAACGTAATCAAGATCAATCCTAACGATTAGAAAATGTTAAGAATGGACTAAGAATGATCTAGGACGTTCTATGAACTTGGAATGGACGAACAGGACGCTCTGGGTCGACTAGGGTTGCAAGTATTCGAAGTGTTGCATTTTTCCATGAATTAAGTGGTATTTATAGGTTACAGCTCTCACTCGTACGACTGAGCCTTGCGACTGGCTCAGTCGTGCGACTGAGTCAAACGATTGGTTCATTCGGACGAGTGAGTCAGTCTTATGACTCAACAGTGCGATTGACTCAATCACCTAGTTCAGTCGTGCGATTGGACCATTCGCATGGTCCAGTCGTGCGACTGAATCAGGATACTTAGTTAAACACATTCTTGAACCTTTAATGGTTCAGAACTATATCTAACAACTATAAACCTATATAACATTGTCATATATGCGTGTAACAATAAATAATATAATAGATATAACTTGTAAACAACCAATACACATAAAGGAAGAGATTCTCATTATAATAATCAAACGTTACATATGTGTTACAAGAAGAAGTTCTATAACAGTTAAGCTCACTAGACTAGAACTGGGGACATGTGTACCAATAAACTCCCCCTTGGACCTAGTTCTTTCTAGACCTTGACTTCTTTCTTGAACTCTTCAAATCTCTTAATCCTTTCTTCTCGTGAAACCCCATCATGAATATGAAGTGCGAAGCATAAACGTATGACGTGTTGAAACTGAAGTGCTTGCACGATATCCTGAGTGTCAAAAAATAGTGGCCACTTGTACAAGATATAGACATCTGAAGCAGACAAGTTGGTTAGCCACATAGGGTCGTATACCCTAATCATCTCTATCATTCCTTCTTTATTCAAAACTATGACGGCCTCACCTGTGCGCCAGTTATAATACCACCATTTAAAATGTGGTGCAAAATCTTATGGCATTTCCCTCAGTGGAATACGCGACATTGTGCGCGGAGGATGCCATCTCAAAATCACCTTTGGCCTTCCGGAGGTGGGGTTAACCTTGGTCTTATGAATCAACCTTTTGGGCTGTTGAGGTTTAAAATTGACCCACCTTGTAAGGTACTCCTTCTTCAGGGCCTTCTCGAACCATCCAGATATCTTCCTGGGGACAGCATATAGGAGGCTCAAGTTAGCTAGACGGTTTAGCTCAAAACCAGGAAGAGTTTTCAGATCGTGTGGGAATCTGAAATACTCTATTCCTTTCTCTCTCTTCACGGCATATACTTTGAGATCCTCAAAGTATGCCCAGCTGATGATCTTGCCTGACACCTTCTGATGTTTCTTGATCTTATAGAGCTTGGTGTAGGCGTTTGTCTTTATAGGCGCTCTTTGCTTTTTCATTTCCTCCAGGCAGGCTGCCCACTCAGCCTTTTTAGATGCAAGATTAGCATCATCTGCCTGAGGATCCTCTGTTGTAGACTCTTTAGCAGCAGTCATTTTCTTAACCTTATCGAATGTACTGCTGTCAAATGCATCTCCCAGATCTGGTAGCACTTTGCCTTCGGCGTTAGTGTACTGGGGATAATGAACAGCAGTCACATCCTCTATCTCCACCTCATCGACATCCTGTAGTTCTTCATCACTGACTACGTCGACCTCGGGCGCATCCTTTACCAGCTTATCAGGGTTTAGACTGAATAGTTCAGCAATCTGCTCGTCAGTTAGATCATGTATGATCTCGCCCTATTCAGGTGTGTAACTAACAGAGCGATGTACTATTCCTTGCAAATCGAGAATCATTGTTAATTGAGTCTCGATTTGTCGAAGGGTTACCATATCGTGCTCGTCAGCCTGCTCGGATGAACCTGTATAACGATTTATCAAACACAGTGCAGGTTAGTATACATTAAACACATAACCAATGTTAATTTAACTTTTCATTCCTTTACTTTAAACACATATTAAATACATGATTACAATGACAAAAGTTTAATGATAAATAAACATCTAATCCTGAACTTTGCCTTGAATCATCGCTGGATCTTCGGCAGAAGGGGAGGTAGGTGGGGCAGCAGTTGATGCTCCCTGGTCTTGTCTTTTCTTGGTTCGTTGCTCATGACCAGGAGAAGAGGCAGAGGTAGATGCATCCCCTTTACCTTCATCGTCATCTTTTTCTTTATCTTCATCATCACCTCCCTCATCATCATCATCACTATCATCATCCTCATCATCCTCCTCATCATCATCATCTTCACCTTCTCTTATCTTTAGGGGCTCATTTTGTGTCCCCCTTGACATGGAGGCTCCCCCTCGGTTGCTGGGAGAGGCTGGGGTGTAAGATGGATCAGCTGAAGAGCTCCCAGACTCTCCTGGGCGTCCACCAACCGCCCGTAATCCTTGCTCAGTGGCCACTTCCCGACTGCCCACAGTCCGGGTAAGTGGCACATCATTAGAATCCTCCTCTTCTTGCATATGGAAATCAGGGTGAATTGGAGCTGGTTGAGGTCCTCCCTGACCATCTCCTCCCTGATCAGTACCGTCATCATCGTCGTCGGAGTCATTTGAGGGAAGAGCAATTTTCTCAACATCCGAGTCACTATCATCGTGACGCCACTTTCTCCTAGCTGGCGCCACGTAATCCTCACGGGCCAGATGCCCAAACAAACTCCTCACCGGGGGCTTGACCTGCTTTCCCTGGTATACCTTCATCCTTCCCAATGTTGTGTCGTCCATGATCTCCAGGACGACATCATCATCTTGAGCTTTCGGGAGCTGGGGGAGCTTCTTGTCTATAATCATCTGGATGAACCTTGGGTACATACAGAAGCTCTCTTTCCCTTTTGCTTCAATGTTCCCCACCAAATAGGTGAAGATCATCTGTGAAAAACTGAATGGATGGTTCAGCACCAGAGCAGCGAATGCACTCTGCATCTGGTCTGATAGCTCATCAAACCCGCCCTTCCTTGAGGCTATACAATGTAGAAGCACATGGGCAAGGTTCTTGAATTAGGGGCATAAGTTGCTTTTGTTAAGCATACTCGAGTTGATGTCCCCCGAGTACTTTGCCCTCATAAAACAACCTCGGAAAGTAAGGGGATGCAGTCTAGTTGGGTATTCTGCATCGTCCCCAAGATCCAGTACCATCCGTATATCCTCCTCAGATAGCTCGATATCTTGTCCAAAGATAGAGCTTATAATAGTATATGGCTCTCTGGATCTGTCGACCACAGCATGTTCCCAAAACGACTGCTGTATTGACCTGTATGGTGTACACTGTGCAGAGATCGCTCGGAATATCCTCGATCTCCTCAAAAATGTGATAATGCCAGAAAACTTGGCGGCATTCCTGGAGGTCAAGTCCACATGAGCACAAATGTTGTGCTTCGTGCTCATAATCCATCGACTTGCTATCTGTCACACAATGTAAGTAAATGTTAGTGCACGCAGAAGATAGCAAATTAAAGTCAATGAGCTTTACACCTTGGTTAAGTCGGGCGACTGAGCAAACGAATGAACATAGTTGTGTGACTAAGTAGGACGACTGAGCTTTATATGTGTGAATTGGTTCATACGTGCGACTAAGTCAAGCGAATGGACCTAGTCGTGCGATTGAACCATTCGTCCATCTCAGTCATGCGACTGAGACTAGTCATCTTCTCAGTCGGGCGATTGAAGTTCATCAGTGTGTCCAGTCGCCTACACGACAGTTTGTCCATTCAAATTCTTGTTTTGAACTATACTTGATGTTAAACGTCGAACTTAGGCTCATTACACTCAGAAATGTCCGATTAAGCGTATTTTAACTTTTGTTTGAACGTTTAGATTAGTTTTCATGGTCTATTTGTTCGTTAAGTTCTTGGTTACTGTTGGGTCAGAACTCGAGTGTACCTAGATGTCAGTTATCGGTTTTATCGATGAAACACCACGAATATTACCTGTATAAGCACAAATGAATGTTAGAATACACAAATCGAAGGTAAGTATGAATCAAATGAAATTTTGGCAGCGGTTCGTTAGGTCGTGCGTATAGAGGGGGCGATTTGGGTGAATGAGCGACTGATGCTGATTCGGCCTGTATTTATACTAGGGCAAATCCCAGTCGGGCGACTGAGCCTAGTCGCTTAGGTCAGTCGTGCGGCTGAGCCTAGTCGTATAGGTCAGTCTTGCGACTGAGTCTCAGTCGTGTGATTAACCCAATCGTTCATCTCCAATCGGGCGATTGAGGTTCATCCAAACGACTGTTACAGTCGGTCACCTCCAATCGTTCGATTGGATTCATTCGCACTGCCCATTCGTGCGACTTTACTCAATCGTATGTTCCAATCAGACGACTGGATCATACTACAAATTCAGTCATGTGAATGGCCATCCTTGAACATTTTAACCATCTTACCATATGACATTTAGTTCCATTAATAGTAGATAAAACGTTATGAACAAGTTGATCATCTCAGACATGACCATTTTAATAAAACAGTTTGATCACCTCAGCTGTGATCCATTTATCCACCCGATCACCTCAGATGTGATCCATTTATCCACCCGATCACCTCAGACGTGATCCATTTATCCACCCAATCACCTCAGACGTGATCCTTTTATCCTTTCAGAAACAAGTTATTATTGATTAAACATTAAGTTTAGTTTTTGACGTTTTCAATAACGAATAGCATAGCATAGTCCGACTCTGACACTTTTAACAACTAGAGTAAAAATCTCTAAACTAAGTAACAAAATGAAAATATTTTTGTGATTTTGTTAGGGTTGGGTATATAATCCTATTAGCATTTACATCATTTTCAGGACCGATTCACATGGAATCATACAGGCATAAACTAAATTACTTGGAACCTTTTATATTTATCAAAACTAAAACTAACATATTTACATATCACAGTTTTTCATTCATCTGACACTTCTAAGTTCTAACTGGGAATCATGCTTGATATGATACGTAACACACTTTGATTGTCAACTTTAGTCGGTGCATTCACGATGATTGTCCGTATACTTGTCCACTTAAATCCATACACAGACTTTTGACATGCATTGGTGATGAATTAAGTTATGTTATTTCAATCAACATTTGTGGATCCCACGCTTATATGGTAGTCAACATTCCTTAGAGGACTTTCGAGCGGTCTATTGGTATTAATACAAGAAGAAACTATTCTTAGACCGTTCAAAGAGAAGCCAAGCCTCAGGTCAGTGCATCGCACAGCAGAGGGACGGCAAACAACAATGAATTCTAGAATATGTAGATTATGTTTATCCTCAGGTCAGTGCCATCGCACAGTAGAGAGGCACACAACCTATCTTCTTGTTAGAGCATTTCTTATTTTCAATTGCACATAACTCACAAACAACATAAGTTATCAGCTTGATTGCGCTTGTATTCATTTTTTTTCGTGCTTTGCTCTTGTATGGTCATTCGCACACTTTTGGTGGTGTTTATTTGCTCGTCATCCCTTATTAGAAATAACTGATTGTGTTAACCAGTGATAAGATGGGAACCCACAGTTGATTGAACCGTTTAGTTTAGATTAAGTTTACCAATGACGTCTACTTGTCTATTTTGTTGAATCTACCGACACATCGTATAGTGAACTAGTACCTCCCTAGATCAACTTTCTCCGTGTAATTACAGTAACACACAAGCGTACTATCATCTTCCCAATTTTGTTAGACTTAGAATCCTCCGACTTACAAATTCCTGTGATTTGATGAATATAAAATTAAA
Source organism: Flaveria linearis (assembly GCA_024085815.1). NCBI lineage: Eukaryota > Viridiplantae > Streptophyta > Magnoliopsida > Asterales > Asteraceae > Flaveria > Flaveria linearis. The sequence continues at coordinate 49,740,040 of CM044011.1, read as the reverse complement.
AAAATGCAAAATCTTTTTGGTGTTCCAAGTAACTAGACGCCTGTGTACTATCACTTTTCATTGTGTAGAATTACAGTCTTGTCTATTTTGCTTTTGCCTTTTAAATTATCTGTCCTTCCCCCCCTTTTTTTTAAGAAAATAAATACTGAATTTAACCTAATCTCCCCCTAAAATTCTAAAACAAAAAATCTTTTGTGTTTTTGGATTTTTATAACGCAAGGAAATTAAAAATAAAATAAAAATAAAATTAAACGAAAGACAGAAATAGTGTCGGGCTATGCATCTGTTTCTTCGGAGATAACATCACTTTTCTTTTTAACACCGTTGACATCTAACAGATAGAAAAATCTGGGTTTATCAAACGGTTTGGTGTAAAGGTCAGCGCGTTGAAAATCCGTGTTTATTTTGACCACATCAATTAAGTGTTTTTCATAGCAGTCGCGTATGAAGTGATACTTTATGCCTATGTGTTTGGTCTTAGGATGTTGAACCGGATTTTTAGTTACTGCAATTGCAGCAGAATTATCAACAAAGATAGGAGTAGAAGTGAAATGCAAACCGTAGTCCCGCATTTGCTGTTGTATCCAAATGATTTGAGAGCAGTAGCTGGCGGCGGCAACATATTCAGCTTCACAGGTAGATAGAGCAACTGATGTCTGCTTCTTGCACTGCCAAGTTACCAATCTCTTCCCGAAAAATTGACATCCTGCTGACGTAGACTTGTAATTCATTTTGCAGCCTCCATAATCTGAGTCACTATACGCCGTTAGCTCAAAGTCATGATCATGAGGATACCACAACCCCAGTGTTGGAGTACCCTTCAGATAACGAAAAATCCTCTTGACTCCAATCAGATGATTTACTTTGGGTTTCGCTTGATATCGGGAACATAAACATGTGGCATACATGATATCTGGGCGCGAGGTAGTGAGATACATAAGAGATCCGATCATCCCACGATACATGGTGGCATCCACCAAATCCCTATTCTCTTCAGGAGCCACATCATGATTTGTGGCAAGTGGGGTACCGGCTGCAGTGACATTTTCCATATCAAAGCGACTAAGAATGTCACCGACATACTTAGTTTGATGCCGAAAGATGCCGGTAGGTGTTTGATCCACCTGTAATCCTAGGAAGAACTTCATTTCTCCCATGGCACTCATTTCAAACTCAGCCTTCATCACAGATTCAAACTCATTACATAGCTCTTCGTTTCGTGAACCGAAGATTATGTCATCCACATAGATCTGTACCAAAAGCAAATCACCATCCTTCTCTTTAATGAATAATGTACAGTCCATCACACCCCTGCGAAAGCCGTGTTTCAACAGATAGGTGGAGAGCTTTTCATACCAAGCTCGAGGAGCCTGATGTAGCCCATACAGAGCCTTGTCTAACTTGTAGACTCTGTCCCGATGATAAGGATCTTCGAATCCTTTGGGTTGACTGACATAGACTTCTTCATGGATTTCCCCATGCAAGAAAGCACTCTTAACATCTAGTTGATAGACTTTGATCTTCATGTAAGAGGCGTAGGCTAGAAAGATATGAATAGCTTCCATTCTAGCTACTGGAGCAAAGACTTCATTGTAGTCAATTCCTTCGACTTGTCTGAAGCCCTGAACAACCAACCGTGCCTTGTTTCTGATAACAACACCCTGGTCATCCTTCTTGCACTTTTGTACCCATTTGGTACCAATTACTTTGACTCCTTTGGGTCGGTCAACAAGAGTCCACACTCCAAGTTTCTTGAACTGTAGCAACTCCTCTTGCATAGCATTGACCCAGGCTTCATCCTTAAGGGCATCACTTATGTGTTTGGGTTCTATTTGAGAAACAAAGCATCTGTAAGCCCCATCATTCACGTAGCCCTTTTCCATTACTTCGGCATAATCAGCAGTGTACAATCGACTTCTAGTCTGCACGCCGGAGTGGAGATCACCAATGATAGTATCTGGCGGATGATTCGTACTGATGCTAGTCATGGGAGTTGTAGGAACAACAACTTCAGAGTCCATAGTTGTGACTAGAGGTTCAGTATCTGTATTTCCAGATGCGGGTGTAGCAGCTGAAGAGCTTCCTTCATGATCAACATTAGGTGACTATACTGGTTCAGTTGCTTCTTCATCCTCTGATGAGTCCTCACTCTCATCCTGATCGGCTGAGGTAGATCCTGATGACCCACTTGCAGGAGTTGTATTGCTAGTATCCAGATTCGGTGAGTTTAGAACATCGTGCATCATCTAAGTGGCAATATCATCATCTGAATCTATCTAAGGAAGATTGAATGATTTGAAAAAGCCATCGCAGTCAAAGAATGACGATGGACCTTTTCCAGCAGGGGGGATAGTGAAACGTTGAACATCAACATTGCACCATACTTCTACCTGACCAGTAGAGTTGTTGTAAACTCGTTTGTCGGGTATACTGTATCCCAGAAAGATCCCCTGATCTGCCTTTTCATTAAACTTGCCTTCTTGAGTTTTCTTCAGAAGCGTACAAGGAGCACCGAAAGGTTCCAAATACTCCAATTTTGGTTTACACTTCTGTAGTAACTCATAGCAAGTCTTCCCATGCCTTTTCACTACTGACACACGATTGAGTGTGTAGCATGCATTGGCTACAGCTTCGTTCCAGAATTGCACTTGCAGTTTTGAGTCTTCCAACATACTCCTGGCAGTCTTGATCAGACTCCTGTTCTTTCGCTCAGCAACTCCATTCATCTGTGGTGTGTATGCCGAGGTGAATTGATGAACAATTCCCTTTTCTTTGCAGAAAGCATCCATCCACTGATTCTTAAACTCGGTTCCATTATCTGAGCGAATCTTTCTCACCTTCAGTTTGTAAAGTGATTCCAGAGTGGTGACCAGCACTTTGAATGACTCAAAAGTTTCTGACTTTGCTTTCAGAAACATCACCCACAAGAATCGTGAGTAGTCATCAGTGACTACGAAGCAGTACCAGTCTCCTGTGATACTTTTCGTGCTAACTGGACCGAATAGATCCATGTGCAGTAGCTCTAGGGGCATCTCGATAGAATGAACATTCTTGGTCTTGTGAGATTTCCTGGTTTGCTTTCCTTTCTTGCATGAGACACAGAAATCAGGAAGTTTGAAGTTCTTGACAGGAACTCCATCAACTAAGTTGTTATGAATCAGATGATTCATCTTCCTATGATTAATGTGTCCCATTCTTCTGTGCCACGAAATGGAGTCCTTCTCTTTAGCTTTGGATAAGAAACATTGAACAGTAGAAGCACTAGTAGACGCATTAGACATATCTAGAACATACAAGTCATTATATCTAGATGCGGACATTAATACCTGCTCCTCTGGAATATCCATTTCTTTCTTCAGAATGTAGCACTTGCGATTGTCAAACATGATTTGAAGCCCTTGTCACAAATCTGAGACACAGAAAGCAGATTGTTTTCTAATTGCTGAACAAAGTTGACTTTATCGAACCTTACCTTTTCATTACCTACTTCTCCCTGAGCGGTAATGTATCCTCCTTTGTTTCCAGCAAAGGAAACGTGTCCCCCTTTAATTTGTTTGACATTGTAAAGGAGAGACTTATTTCCCGTCATGTGCCTGGAAGCTCCGCTATCTACTATCCATGTATTTGTAGACGCACTATAGCGGACAACCTGCACATAATAGAAAATAATCAGTTAAGGAGGGGGACACAAGCCTTGACTGGCTTGGGTTTCCCAGAGGAATCAACCATCATGAATTCGACCCACTGTCCTTTATCAGTGGGTGGAATCTCAACTTTCAGCTTGTCCTTGCTTTCAGACACATCAGTCGTTTTGGCTTTTCACAAACCATCCCTGTGAAAGGATTGTTTGTGGTAAACCTTAGATTGATTTACAGTTTGGGCATATGGTTTAGATTCAGAAACAGGTTTGGCCGCTGGCATCACAGACTTGTCAGTGACTTGTCTGTGTGGCCTTTGGCGTGGAGGAGACGAAAACGACCTAGAAGGTGTTTTAGACCTAATAGGTGTTTTCGATCTAACAGGAGTCTTAGATCGTTGTTTTGAATCTAGATTAACTTTGTTGTTCAGCTCAACCTTAATTCTTGGAGTCTGATAGCGAGGACAATTTGTGGAAATATGATCGCGCTGTCCACAAGTATAGCAGGACCTCCTATCATCAGGGCTAGGAGATCTCTTGTAGGGCGGTGATTAAACTTTAGGTTTTTTCTTTTTGTTCTCACTTTTAAGACTTTCACCTCCCTTGACAAATTTAACTTGTTTAACATTATATGTGTTTTGTCTTGAAAGATGATGGGTTTCTTGTTTCACTGATTTAGATTGAGTGGTTTTGGAAATCTTAGGTTGTGTGGTAGTCGATTTTTGACCCAACCCAAGAGATGCTTGAACATTCACTTCCACCCGGTTTCCAGTGATTTGCGTGACAGTTGTGCCTGATGTAGAAGCTGTCTGGTCAGGAATCGAAGGGGCAGAGTTAACTGCTGTATCCGGATCGCTGACCAGAGGAGTTGTCACCACATGATCCTTTATGGGGTTATCATTGATTGGACGTTGTTTGGTGTTTAACAAGGTCTCATGTGGTGGCGGCACAACTTTGTATCCCAAACCTTCCCCGTTGTTGCGCTCTTTAACCAAGTTTTTCAAAATATGCGAGGAGCTCGCGAGACTATGAAGTTTTTGTTTTAAAGACTCATTTTCAACTTGTAAAATTGCTTTATCCTTTTTAGTTTCTTCAATGGTCTTTAAATAGAATTTAATATCATTCTCTTGGTTGAGTGCAACAACTTCAGTCTCTTTTAGTTGTTTCTTTAATGCTTCAACCCTTTCCTTATAGTTGTTCTCATTTTGTTTTACCACTTTGTTAGCCTCTGTGCAAAATTTTAGGTCATTTACTAAGTTATCATTGTGATCTAATAACCTAGCAAATTTTAAGTCAATACTTTCCCTAAATTTTGCACAATTAATACAAGCATGTTTAGCAAAGAGTTCGTCTTTCAATTCTACCTGTGCAGATGAGGACGTTCCAGCCATGAAAGCATTCTGAGACTCTGGTTGTGCTTCATATTCAGCATCTAGCTCATTCTTCACAATTTCATCAACAGTAGCAAAAGTCTCTTCCAAATCAGCAGTATCAATCTCAGCTGAGTTCTCCCCCTCACTCGCTGAGTCTTTATTTAAGTCTTCAACAGATGCTATGTTGGCTTCACTATCAGATAAGAATCGGAAAGACCAATCTTGTCCTTCATCACCTTGAGCAACCATAGCCTTGGACTCACTGCCTGTTGGAGCTGTCTTCTTATCCTTATTTTGCCTGTTGAACAAGGAGAATGGATTTCCGTTCCCAGTCTTCTTAGGCTTTACGCATTCCCTCTTGAAGTGGCCCTTTTCTCTACAGTTGAAGCACGTGATGTTGGACTTGTCAAAACCGAAGGTAGTATCTTTTGTAGCCACGAGATTCTGTCCGGTTTCTTCACAAATTTTTTAGCTCTTCGTACAGCGCTTGCAAGAGCCCACATAATATCCATACGTTCCAGCTCGTTTTCATCAACCTGCTCGTAGTCTTCATCAGCTAGGTGGCGGTTTCCGATCTTACCAGCCACTAACCCATCATAAGAGTGAACTACTACAGCAAGTAGATCCATGTGTTCCTTTGCAACTTCCACAGTGACTTTTCCCAGATTTTCAGTCATCAACTTTGTAGATTGAGTAACTGTTGAACTTTGTAGAACCCCAGATGCACCACGTGACTCACTAGCAGATGATGAGCCTTGTTCAATAGAAGGTGATGCATTTGACACAAAATCAGTCTGCAGAGGAGCGCTAGAAATTTTGGAAGTAGAAGTAGAAGAAGGAGTAACATTGTAGAGTGTAGGATCCTAAGCATAAGAACCCTTCTTTGCCTTGTACTTGTGTCTGACTTCTTCCTCTCGCAGTTTCAGGATAAAGTCATTTATATCCAATGTCTCAAGAACTGAATTATGTCTCAAGGTGGAAATAAACGAATCCCACTTTTCTGGAAGTCCATCAGCCAAACTGGAGACCTTTTCTTCTTTAGACGTGGTTACCCCATGAGTGTGAAGTTCACTCATCAGATGATAGAAGCGGTCAATTATGTCGTCCAAACTCTCATTCCCAATAGCAGAAAAATTATCAAATTCTTTCTTAAGTGCTTTGGCCTTCAAAGACTTCAGAGTTGAGCTCCCTTCATATCTTTTCTCGAGAGCTTTCCAGAATTTCTTACTTTGTTTATGATCAGAATACTGATGGAAGATCTCTTTAGGAATAGACTGGGTGAGCATCGTGTAAGCTTTCTTTTCAGCATTGTAGGCAATCTTTTGAGCATCAGTCAGTCCACTTAACGTTAAGGGTATACCATCAGCACCAACTGGCATGGTGTAACCAGTTTCAATAGCATTCCAAAGATTAGTATCCACGCCATTAAGATGAATCTCAAACCTCTGCTTCCACTACGGGAACTCATCAATAGACAGAAGCTTAGGTGGCTTATTGTGGTTACCAATCTCATTCTCCAGAAGCAGTAAGTTCTGGATCCTTGAGTCTTTCCCTGCTGAGAACGTGAAATTTTCAGAGTCCATAATGAATTTAATTTAAACTTGAAAAACACAGACTGAGTATGCGACTGGAAAGGGCGACTGGGGAGCGACTGAGTTATAATCGTGTGATTGAACTTAGTCGTATGACTGTGTAGACGACTGACACTAACAGTGTGCGATTGAAACTCAAACGGGCGACTGGACAGGCGATTATGAGACTTGAGCGACTGAACAGACCGAATGACTCAACCGGGCGATTAAACTGGGCGACTGACTCAATCGGGCGAATGAACAGGCGACTGAACTTCAGTCATACAATTGAGATAATCGTGCGACTGGGACTGCTGAAATCGAGGTTTTTGCAACTTTTGACCTAAAATGCAAGTTTTGACACCCTAGACGGCTGTAAGTCGAAAAATATTGATTTTGCAGAACATGCACACGTAAATACTTGATTTTTAGCAGAAAGAAAGGATCTTTTCGCTTAAAAACGTAGACTTTTTCACAAAATCGATTGGATACACGAAGAATCAAGAGCCTAGGCTCTGATACCACTTGTTAGAACCGTGTACGTACGGAGTACTAACTGATTCTTCGTTATACCGGATCAAATAGTGCGGAATCCTATTTGATTGGTGATCCAATCAGGGAGAACGTAATCAAGATCAATCCTAACAACTAGAAAACGTTAAGAATGGACTAGGAATGATCTAGGACATTTTATGAACTTGGAATGGACGAACAGGACGCTCTGGGTCGACTAGGGTTGCAAGTATTCGAAGTGTTGCGTTTTTCCACGAATTAAGTGGTATTTATAGGTTACAGCTCTCACTCGTACGACTGAGCCTTGCGACTGGCTCAATCGTGCGACTGAGTCATTCGATTGGTTCATTCGGACGAGTGAGTCAGTCTTATGACTCAATAGTGCGATTGACTCAATCACCTAGTTCAGTCCTGCGATTGGACCATTCGCATGGTCCAGTCGTGCGACTGAATCAGGATACTTAGTTAAACACATTCTTGAACCTTTAATGGTTCAGAACTATATCTAACAACTGTAAACCTATATAACATTGTCATATATGTGTGTAACAATAAATAATATAATAGATATAACTTGTAAACAACCAATACACATAAAGGAAGAGATTCTCATTATAATAATCAAACGTTACATATGTGTTACAAGAAGAAGTTCTATAACAGTTAAGCTCACTAGACTAGAACTGGGGACATGGGTACCAACACTATATCAGGCTCCTCGAGCTTGGTATGAAAAGTCTCCACCCACCTGCTGAAGCAAGGGATTCGTAGGGGTGTGATTGACTGCACGTTGTTCATCAAAGAGAAAGACGTAGATTTACTGATGGTGCAAATTTATGTGGATGACATTATCTTCGGTTCACAAAACGAAGATCTATGTAAAGAATTTGAATCTGTGATGAAGGTAGAATTTGAAATGAGTGGCATGGGAGAAATGAAGTTCTTCCTAGGATTACAGGTGGATCAAATACCTACCGATATTTTTCTGCATCAGACTAAGTATGTCGGAGACATTCTAAGTCGTTTTGATATGGAAAACGTCACTGTTTCCGGTACCCCACTCGCCATAAATCATGATGTGGCACCTAATGAGAATGGGGATTTGGTGGATGCCACTATGTATCATTGGATGATCGGATCTCTCATGTATCTCACTGCCTTGCGTCCAAATATCGTGTATGCCGCATGTTTCTGCTCCAGATATCAAGCCAAACCGAAAGTAAATCATCTGATCGGGGTGAAAAGGATTTTTCATTATATAAAGGGTACTCCAACACTTTGGTTGTGGTATCCTCATGATGATGACTTTGAGCTAACGGCGTATAGTGATTCAGACTACGGCGGCTGTAAGATGAACTTCAAGTCTACATCAGCAGGGTGTCAGTTCTTTGGAAGGCGTTTAGTCACCTGGGAGTGCAAGAAGCAGACCTCGGTTGCCTTATCAACCTGTGAAGCTGAATACGTTGCTGCTGCAAGTTGCTGCTCTCAGATCATCTGGATCCAACGGGAAATGCGGTACTACGGTTTGTAATTTTCTAACACCCCTATATATGTTGATAACTCTGCTGACATAACCATAACTAAAAATCATGTTTAACACCCTAAAACAAAACACATCGGCATAAAGTATCATTTCATACGCGATTGCTATGAAAAACAATTAATTGATGTGGTTGTGATAAACACGGATTTTCAACGCGCCGACATCTACACCAAACCGTTTGATAAACCCAGATTTTTCTATCTGTTAGAGGTCAACGGCGTGAAAAAAAGTGACATTATTTCAGAAGACACAGATGCATAGTCTGACACTTGTTTAGTTTTTCATTTTTTATTTTTTTATTTGTTTTAATTTCCTTGTCTTATAAAAAATACAAAAACACAAAAAGATTTTTCGTTTTAGAATTTTAGAGGGAGATTAGTTTTACTTTCAGTATTTATTTACTTATAAAATAAAAAAGAAAAGGGGGGAGGGCAGATAAGCTAAAAAGGCAAAAACAACAACGATAAGAAGGTGATTCAATGTTATGAAAAGTGATAGTACACAGGCGTCAAGTTACTTGGAACACCAAAAAGATTTTTAATTTTTTAAATTTTAGTTTAATTAAATCACAGAAAATTGTAAGTCAAAGAATTCTAAATCTAACAAATTGGGAAAATGATTGTACGCTTATTTATAACTGTAATTACACGGAGAAAGTCGATCTGGCGAGGTGGTAGTTCACTATACGATGTGTCAGTAGATTCAACACAAAAGAACAGTAGACATTATTGGTGAACCCAATTTAAACTAATCTGTTCAATTGACTATGGGTTCCCATCTTATCACTGTTTAACACAATCAGTTATTTCCAATAAGGGATGACGAGCACATAAACGCCACTAAAAGTGTGCGGATGACCACAAAAAGAGCAAAGCACGGAAAAAAAATGAAAATAAACGCTATCAAACTAATAACCTATGTTTTTGGTGTGTTATGTGCAAAAAGAAAAAATTTAAAGGTGCTCTAACAAAAAGATAGGTTGTGTGTCTCTCTGTTGTGCGATAGCACTGACTTGAGGATAAGCATAACCTAGATATTCTAGAATTCATTGTTGTTTGCCGCCCCTATGCTATGCGATGGCACTGACCTGAGGCTTGGCTTCCCTTTGAAAGATATATGAATAGCCTCTTCTTGTCAAAAATACCCGTAGACCGCTAAAAAGTCCTCTGAGGACTGTTGATTACCATATAAGCTTGGGATCCACAAATGTTGGTTGAAATAATATAACCTAATACATCACCAAAATGTGTCAAAAGCCTGTGTATGGATTTAAGTTTACAAGTATACTGACAATCGTCGTGGCTGCACCGCCTGTTGTTCAAAATCAATGTTTGTTACATATCAGATCAAGCATGATTCCCAGTTAGAACTTAGAAGTCTCAGATGAATGAAAAACTGCGATATGTAAATATGTTAGTTTCCTTTTCAATATATATAAAAGTTCTGAGTAATTGTGTTTATGCCTGTCTGATTCCGTATGAATCTGTCTTAGAAATGATGTTAATGCTAATAGGCTTATCTACCCTACCCTAACAAAATCACAAAAACATGTTTATTTTGTTAATTGTTTAGTTTTCTAGTCATTTGTAAAGTGTGTCAGTGTCGGACTGTGCTATGTTATTCGTTGTTGTGAATGTCACAAAATAAACTTAACGTTAATCTTAAATCAATTGTTTCTGAAAAAGTAAAAGGATCATGTCTGAAATGATCAGGTGGATAAATGGATCATGTCTGAGATGATCAGGTGGACAAATGGATCACGTCTGAGGTGATCAAAAGGCTTTTAACTCTTAAAATGGTCATGTCTAAGATGATCAAATGCTCAAAATGTTTTATTTATTATTACAAGGGGATAAGTGTCAAAGGGTCAAAAAGGCAAAATTACACAAGTATGACCCATTCGCACGACTGGACCATGAATATGGACCAGTCGCACTATTGGACCATACGAATGAACCCATTCGCATGATTGGACCATGAGTATGGACTAGTCGTACGAATGGACCATACGAATGAGCCCAATCGCACGATTGGAGGTAACCGACTGTGATAGTCGCACGAATGTTCCTCAATCGTACGATTGGAGATGACCGAGTGGGAGAGTCATACGACTGAAGCTTAGTTGCACGAATCAATCGTGTGACTAGGTTCAGTCGCACGACTGAAGGTGGCCCCAGTATAAATAGAGGGGGAGTCGGTCTCAGTCGCTTCATTCTCCCAAATCGCATTTCAGACGCACGATACACACACATACTGCCGAATTTTCATTTGATCTTCTTAGACCGGTTTTGACACGTTCTGACATTGGTTTTCGACTCTATAGGTACTGCGGGACAATATGTGAACGATTAATCGATTACTACAACGTCGAAATGAGCGAAACAATGACCTAAGTTAAAACCGAACCAAAGATGACAAATAAACCAATAAAACTAAGCTTTTTGAACATAATAAAGTTATTAGAGTTTAAGTCGGTCATATACGAACATAATGAGCCAATCCTCAACGTTTAACATCAAGTACTGCTCAAAAATCAAAATTGAATGAACAAACAGTCTGACATGCAATTGGACACACTGATGAACTTCAATCGCACGACTGAGCAAGGCGAATGGCTCAGTCGCATGACTTAGACGGACGAATGGTTCAATCGCACGACTGAACTATGCATCTAAGCTTAATCGCATGACTGAGGTAAACGCATGTGAGAGCATACGACTATGTCCAGTCGCTTGACTCAGTCATACGTATGAGCTCAATCGCATGACTAGATCTAAGTCGTACAGCTCAGTCGCACGACTAGATTCAATCGCTCAGCTCAATTGCACGACTGAACAAAATTTTCAAGTTCATGAAACAAGTTTAGGATTCTCTGACACGTACTAATGTTTATTTACTTTGTGTCACAGATGGCTAGTCGGTGGCTGATGAGCACTAAGCACAACATATGTGTAACTGAATTTTGTATCAAATTAATGTAAAATCATGTGTAACTGAATTTTGTATCAAATTAATGTAAATATTGCTTATATATTGGTTAATATGCTTCTGTATTGATTATCAACTAATGATCTTTGTGTTACATGTCTAATTTAAGCAGATCCAAATTTTCAGCGAGACAAATACGATGCTGCTCCCCTTCAGCAGGTGAAGACTAAACTAACAATGATTCTTGATCTGCAAGGGATTGTCAGGAGATCAGTGAGTTATACCCCTGAAGAAGGGGAAATAATTCATGATCTTACTGATAACCAGCTGGCTAAAATGTTCCAGCTGAATCCAAATGAGATAGTGAAGGATGCTCCTACCTTCGATGTGGATAGTGACGAAGAGCTAAACGATATAGATGAGATTGAGATCGAGGACGTCACGGCTTAGCATTATCCAGACTACACTGACCGAGAGGGAAATATGTTTTTTGATCTCAGTAGTACTCTCGGCAGTGATACTCTAGAGAAGTTGAGCCAGAAGGAAAAGGAAGCAGAAGCCTCTACAAGCCAAGCCCTAGCCTCGGACGCCGACGTAGATATCAGAAAGGCTGAATGGGCGGCTTGTTTCTCAGAGATCAGAGCCCAGCGAGCTACAGCTACGCCAAGTACATACACCAAGATCTACAAGGTCAAGAAGCATCTGAAGGTGTCAGGGAAGATCATATCCTGGGCGTATTTTGAGGATCTAAACGTTTACGCAGTAAAGAGGGAGAGGGGAATTGAGTACTTTAGATTCCCACATGATCTAAAGACTCTCCCTGGCTTTGAGCTCAACCAGCTGGCAAGACTGAAGCTATTGTATGCTGACATGAAGAAAATGTCAGGCTGGTTTGAAGCTACGCTGAAACATGAGTATCTTACCAGATGGGTGACCTTCAAACCTCAGCAGGCTATGAGGTACATCAGAAGATCTGAGGTGAACCCTATTACTGGAAGACCAAAGATAGTTCTTAAATGGCACCCTCCGCGTACTATGTCTCGTATTCCATTGAGAGAGATGCCACAAGATTTTGCACCCTATTTCAAATGGTAGTATTATGACTGGCACACTGGTGAGGCCATCATAGTTTTGGATAGGGAAGGGAAGGTAGAGACGATAAGGGTATTTGACCCTATGTGGCTAACAAACTTGTCTGCTTCCGATGTCTACATCTTGTACAAGTGGCTATTATTTTTTGACACGCAGTATATCGTGCAAGCAGTTCATTTTAGCATGTTATACGTCTATGCTTCGCACTGAATATCCATCCTGGAGTCTCTAAGGAAGAACGAGCTAAGAGGTTTGAAGAGTTTAAAGAGGATGTCAAAGATTAGATAGAACTAGGTCCAAGGGGGAGTTTGTTGGTGCACATGTCCCTAGTTCTAGTTCTAGTAAGCTCAAATGTATTTGACTTTCATTTTGTAACTGTTATGTAATGTTTGATATATGAAATGAAAACTCTTCTTTGAATGTTTATTGGTTGTTGAATGTTATATCTATTAATATGATTTATTGTTACATGCTTATATGAACATATTATATAGGTTTACAGTTGTTAGACATAGTTCTGTATCATTAAAGGTTCAGGAATATGTTTAACTAAGTATCATCATTCAATCACACGACTGGACCATGCGAATGGGCCAGTCATACGACTAAACCAGGTGATTGAATCAATCGCACGATTGAGTCATAAGACTGACTCAGTCGTACGGATGAATCAATCGTATGACTCAGTCGTACGACTGAGTCATACGCATGGCTCAGTCGTACGAATGAGAGCTGTAACCTATAAATACTACTTAATTCGGGGAAAAACGTAACACTTCGAGTATTATCAACCCTAGTCGTTCCTTTTCGTCCAGAGGGTCCCTTCCAACTTCATAGAGCGTTTCTGATCGATTCTAATCGATTCTTAACGTCTTCTCATCGTTGGTTTTGATCGGATTAATGTTCTCCCTGATTGGATCGCCAATCAAATAGGATTCTACACTATTTGATCTGGTTTCACATTGAATCAGTTAGTACTCCGTCCGTACACGGTCCTAACACTTGAATTACTTATATCATTTAAGTACAAGTGTTTGGTCATCCGCAGCAACTTTGTCTTCTATAGGAGTTTGCTCTTGTGTAAAAGTCTTCACTTGATGCTATCCATGTGTAATATTGTTCATCAGTGAGGCATTGGTCTTGTAGTACTCTCATTTGCACTGATGTTCATCCGTAAAAGATCTTCCGATGTATTTCTTGTAAGAAAGATATCTACGAAAGAACAAGAATGTTCATTCGTAAATGTTTCTTACACTTAGTCAATTTCAGAAATTGACCAAGTATAATGTTTGAACCTGCAATCATACATAAATCAACACATATATGGATTAACCTATATACATAATGCATACATCAAAATAATGAATTACAAATGTTTATTAGAAGTATTGATTAAAGTTTTAAGCCTATACAAAATGACGTAGACCTATTGTTCCTAGATCTAACACTTTTAATCGTGAATGATGCAGATATGAGCTTTGATTATCTCAAAGTTGTATAATAAATATGTTTTATGCTTGTGTTTAAATAGTGATAAGTTTTAGAAGGCAAAATTGTTTGTTTCGGAAATTCAAGATAAATATTAAATTAACTGATAATAAATCTAAGATTAAAATCTAATTTGAATTTGTATTGATAATAGTTATATATTAATACTTTTAAAACCAATATAACTTAAAATCATTCTATTTGATAAAATTAAAGAAAAAAATGTTATGATCTTATCTTATAATATACTAGCTTTTGTAAAATCGTATATTACACGAGTTGAATAAACAAAATATTAAATAAAATAAAAAATTATTAACTATAAAACTATATATTAAAACATGATAATGCTGGAATTACGTATTAGTAATAACTACAAATAATAAAACAATAATATGAATTTTTTATTTTTTTATTTTTTCAAAGATAAAGTTAACATATTGTTTCAAAATAACATTTTAAAAAGTTTTATTTTTTAAATTTTACACACTATAACTTCCTATTTTAATTTCTTTTTAAATTTACTTCAAAAAACCAATTTTATAATATTACGTAAAATACATTACTTTTAAGAAATAATTCCGTTAATAAAAAACTATTATATAGAAATAACATTAATAAAAAGATTTTTTTCCTTAACGTATTAAAATACTAATTATAATGTAAAAATAAGTAAAAAACATTATTACTAATTCATATAGTTATTTAATAAGAGAGAGAAGCAGTAAATTATTAATAAAATGAATGTGGTGCTGACACGTGTCACTACTATTTAGTTTTTTATTAGAATACGAAGATTACTAGTTGATCGATTATATAAAATATCAAAAGTGTTTTTTTTTTTAATTTTCATATCTAAAAATTCATCTTAAAACCAAGGGTTGAGTGAAAAAGTGACACCTAGGATTTGGAGCACAAAGATAGTGTTATCTCATCCCAGAGTTAAACCGGACTTGATTTATCTGAACGGTTCTAGACGGTTTGGCTCAAACCAAGTTTAACCCAGACGGTTTTCGTTCAAACCGGGCTCAACCATGAACCAGTTTAACCCATAAACTACTTTTGGCTAACTCAACCTTCTTTCTCCTTATATAAAGTTAGGATGAGATTAGAGGATATCAATGGGTCGATGTGAGATCAATTTAAACATGCATTACACAAATTATATGGAAGGTGATTAGGTTGGAAAGAGTTAGTTGGACGATGTGAGATAAATAGCCTCATAAAAAATAGTGGTTAGTAGAGAGATTAACACCTAAGACTTGAAGCACATAGAAAATGTTATCTTATCCTAGAAAGTTATTTTTTTATTAGATAGATAAATAGCTATTTTTTATGTATATTTAACTTTATATTTAAAAATATCAATGATTATTAAAAAATATATTTCCTTTAACAATACACTGTAGCCATGTTAAAAACTGAAAATTAATAGTTTTTAGTCGAAGTTTCCTAGTTTAAAGTTCATATCCATAATTATAACTTCACGTACATTATTATAAAATTAATTAAATTTTGACAACAATTACCATGCTTATCTCTTTATTTAATTTAATTTCCATAACTATCACTTCTTCATTATAAAAAAAATATTTAAATTTTGATAACAATAAGCTACCATGTTTATCTCCTTATTTAGGATGAAACATAGGCAAGAGACGGGTGCCAAAACCTTGCCATGTGGCACAAAATGTAATGCTTTTATTAGATTTCATAATAGATAAACCCCGATTTGGGAGATTATGTATTGAATGAGAGTGACTGTGATATGTAATTTACGGGCAATAAAATGTTAATTAGGAAGGTATCCGGGATCTGATATGTTGAAGTACACAAGTACATTGAGTGATGACCAATATATTTGTAGCTACTGAAAAGTTTGGATTGAGTAGGAAACCACACTTTGTTTTAAGCTTTTCATTTGTAGTATTAAGTTTGGCATAAAATGCAATTGTGAATGATCTTAGACCTTGTGTAATAGACAAAATCTGTAAGTATTAATATTAAGATGTTCATAGAGATAAAGACTTTACTGTAAATGTTCTTAGACCTTGGCTAACTTAAAAACATTTGATGTCACCTTTCTTAACGGAACGGAGTATATATCTTTATATTTCCTCCTCTCTGTCCCCACCGTTACCATGCAATGCATTCACTCCTCACCATAGCCTCCATTGAATGGAAATCAATATGCTGAAACCTAAAAAAATAATGGTGCCATTCAATCACTACTAGAAAAACTGCAATAGATGACGCGCATTGCGCGTCATCTTTGGGGTCAGATGACGCGCAAATGCGTGTCAAGGAAGGGGTAGTTATAAATGATAGATGACGCGCATCCGCGCGTCATCTGTTTATGACGCGCAAAAGATGACGCGCATTTTATGACGTGCAAAAGATGACGGGCAATGCGCGTCAAGGAAGGGGTAGTCATAAATGACTAAATGACGCGCATCCGCGTGTCATCTATAAAATTTTTATGACGTGCAATAGATGACGCGCAATGCACGTCATAAAATTAGCTGCATTTTTTATTTTTTTTTATTTTTAATAAATTTACCTGTTGTTTTCTAAAACAAATTGTCGAATAATATTAAAAACAAAATCCATTAAATACCAACAAAGTTTACAAAAGTTGTTAATTAACAACTACAAAGCATAAAACAAGTCCAAATTCAATTAGTACCAATACTAATACAAGTCCAATACTAATACTAACACAAGTCCAAATATATCATTTCAGGGCTACATATAAATGAAATTCGATACATAGTGCGCCCAATTTTCACGAACTTCATCCAAATCACCATCAGTGTATTCTTCTTTACCTTCTCCAACCTAAGACAAAACCAATTTTATCAAATTAAACTTATCAGTTTTGACCCAAAAACTCCTTTATGTAAAACACTTGTAATTTACTTGACTAGTTTATATCAACTACAAGGCAACAACAATGGCAATTGATACCTATAAATAGTATTGATCTTAGTAACAACACCTAAAAACTACAATGTGGCCTTATGTTCTTCACATGGCCTTATGGCCTTATATATATATAGATATAGATATACATATATATACATATATATATACATATACATATACATATATATACATATACGTTTACATATACATACATATATTTACAAATAGCCCTAACAACTTTTGTAAAATTATTTACAATAGCCCTATGGTAATTTACTTATGAAAAACTCATATAAAGACAGTCATATTCAATAATAATAGCAACTACAAATCAACAAATGGTAAACATATTATAGGATGGTTTACTTACATTGTTATTGACTAGTATCTCAAGCCCTTCATCAGCTATTTCTTTCATGAACTTCAACACATAGTATTCATATTCGGTACTTCCTAGCTTACGTGGACACTATAATATTGTTTAATGGTCAGCTTAATGAAGTTAATTAAAGGTACAAATTCAAATAAGAATGAAGTGCTCACTATAGAATTGACCCATTTGAGTTTAGTTTTCCTTTTCTTGGTACCATATTGTGCAACATATAAACCTATTGCCCTACAAAAAAGTTGATCAATTAAGAAATATATTAAAAGAATATAACAACAGATTGATAGTACTGACCCGTAAAGAATCAAGATAATAACAAGTGAATGTTTTCATGTCTAGCACGACCAGCACCCAATGGTTCCTACAAAAACCCAAAACCAAATTAAGTTAAACAACTTATATAGTACGGTAGAAAATAATCAATGAAGTCACACCCGGGATTGTAGGGCAGTAGGATGATATCATTGTCTCCTCTTGTAGATAGCCGATTTGCAATGCTTCTACTTGAATCATGACTACTAATTAATAAATGATAGAAAATAAAAATAATTAGTAGTGGCGGTGATAGGCAACAGGTGACAGGTATTAGTAGGTGGTTGCAACACTTCTCGTCCAAAATCAGCCTACTGTGTGATTTAAGTTGGCCCTAAATCTATCCACAAGTAAAAAAAAGGAGCATTTACATATTTCTTCTTTTTAAAGTCATTAATTAAATATCTCCCAAGTCAAAAATCAATTCATATTGCCCCTTGCTAAAACATATATATTACATACTTACCCATTTTATTGAAATTACTTATTGAATGATTATTTTCACCTAGAATTCGGTTGAAGTGAATTGAAATTGTTGGTGTGGTATAGGGTTCCTGCAATAACCAATAAAACAAGATTATTGCATTAGATATCAATCATTTCCACCTAGAAACTTCTAAAGCTGGAAAAATAAGGTCAGGAAGATTGGGTCACGAATCAACATAACGAGCTCTGGTCAAATCGATTAGCCTTTTTTTAACGGCCCAAATCTCCTCATACCCTACTCCAAATTAAATCTACTTCAAATGCCTCAAGGAGGCTTGAACCCACCATCTTAAGAATGAGGGGCATACACCTTTGCCACTAGGCTATGCTAGTGATTAAATCGATTAGCTATTGGCCTATTGCATAGGTGACAAAAAACATAACTTGAATTGACCCATTCAACCCATTCACTTTCAAACTTTTTTTCATTTCTACCCTGATCCCTTAGACATAAAACATAACTTGAACTGACCCATTCAGACAAGTAAATGGATCGAAATTACAATCACTAGAAACATTAAATAAAAGGAGTATGACGTACGGTTGTGGTCCATAAACTTTTATCTAGCGGACATGTGTATCCCTTCCATTGAGATGATTTGACAATATACCAATTTGCAACATGAATGTATTTACAAAAGTTTCCCTGCCACACGAAAAGGATCACAAGAAAGTTTAAGATCCTTATTCCTTAATACCATTCTAGAAAATTCTAAGTATATCAAAAAGATATTACAATTGGTGAGAATGCAGTTTGATGATATGAAGATGAACTTTCAATTCTAAAACTCAAGGGGAATGAATCAAACACAATAAAAAAGAAGAGTAATGAGATTATAGTTTGATAACATACAGATGATCTTCCAATTCAAACATTCAACAGATGAATCAAAACATATTAAAAGAGAAGACTGTATCAAGAAGAAAACATAAAAAATAACATAAACTTAACCAGCATCGTGTTACCGGGGATCATTGCCAGATAAAGATATATACACCCAACCAGTTGGCTTGACAAGTTCTACTACTTTTATCTCCTACAATCATTATATAAGTAACCGCATTAAGCTGTATCAGAATCAAAATATTGCATACTCCAGTAATTAATAATCATTAAAAATAACAAAAGCCAAAGATCAGAAATTCAAGAAGAACACCTTTAGGTTATGAAAACCATGTCCAGCACGAATTGAGATCTTACTAGCTGTATAACTCTCATCAAGATTAAAATAGACATAAAGCGCCACCAACTGAAAGAGCAACAAAACCCCATTACAGACCTAAAACCCTACTAACTACAACTGAAATTTAAATCAATTAACTTCTAAAATCGATAAAGATGGTAATATAAAATCAAACATCTAGGGCTTACTTGAAGCTTAACTTTCTTCTGAAATTGAATGTTAACAAGGTGCGGTTGTGCACCATCTGATCTGATTCCAAAAATCAATCAAACATCAGACACATATTCAAACACACACACACATCAAAAACACGAGAAATTGGGGGAAATTACATACTGCCAGTAGGTTTCATAATTGTCATCTCGAAGAGATGAAACGCCATTGCCAGGCTTACAGGAGCTTACACTCCAAGCGGCGTTCTTCGCCATCTTACGGAGATCACCATCCACCACCAGCTGAGGGTTTCCCTCCATCAGCTTCGTTTCTTCTTCTCCCTCCGATGATTCCGTCGCCATTTGCTGTGTTCTTGTGCGTAATAGCTGTGAAGTGGAAGAATAACGGTTATACGTAAGTTAATGGAGAAGGGGCTGTGCGGAGAAGAGGCACGCGAAGAAGGGGCTTCGGCTGTGGGGTGGTGGTGGTGGTGGTCGGTCGGCTTGGAGGTATGGTGGATTTAGGGGTGTTCGATGGCTGAAATTTTTGGATTGTGAGGGTTGAGCGTGCGCGGTATAATGTATAAGGGGGAAAGTTTTTTTTTAATTTTAAAAAATGACATACACAGATGACACACAAGAATACGTGTCATCTTTTCTAAAAACTTTTTAAAATCTGACATATATTTTATGATACGCGTAAATGTGCGTCATCGTTTTTCGCGCGTTATCTTTCGCGCGTCATCTATTAACAGTTTTGTAGTAGTGAATTAGATCAGCTGAGCCGCCCTCTTTTACCCTCTCCAATCACTGAATTCAATTTCATTCGCTATTCGGTATTCAATGCAAGCAACAATGAGGCTTTTCAGGTACTGTAAGGCCCCGATCCCGGGCACTTCACAGTTGGTCATTCATCGCAAATAAAACATACAGTTATTTAAAACATCGTAGCAGAAATTAATTAAAACCATTTCATACATATAAATGACAACTTTTGCAAAGCAATACAATACGGTTAAAGTTATAAAATATTGTAATTGCATTACATCACAAAAATGTAATTTTTATTCTAGTGGATGCCATCCCAAAAATGCTAAGTAGCTGCCCCGGGCCATCCTCAGCAACTATTACCTGCCAACTGGAAAACACATAAAAGTCAGCGTTGCTGAGTGAGTTCTAGTTTTATAAATAAAATACTTCACTTTTCATTCCAAACCATTCTTTACTTTCATATGTGTTCACACATCATACGTACACTTAGGTAATATTATTATTATCTTCATCATCGTTTATTTCATACTTTTATCATTATCTTTCCGAGTCTTTTGTGACAACAGAGTCGCTCACCTCATTAGCAATCTCAAGGATTGCACGTCTTCTGAGTCTTTTGCGACAACAGAGTCGCTCACCTGATTAGCAATCCCAAGGATTGCACGTCTTCCGAGTCTTTTGTGACACAGAGTCGCTCACCTCATTGTCAATCTCAACGATCGACCCTGTGTGCATCCTTTGGGGTAGCTAACCCGCATCACAGTTGAGCTAACGACATCAAGGTCGTGCACCTCTTTACATCAGCTTGCAAGACTTTCGTTCATTCATTTACGTTCCACTTTTCTTTATCATTAATCTTTCACTTTATTAATAATAATAATTTATGTCTCGATCATGAAAATAACATATAAACTCGTACAATAATAATATTAATAACATTAATGATAGGGTTAACAAAAATGGTAATGATAATAATATTAATAAGGAATCATAAAAACAATCATAATAATGCTTAGAATTAGGCATTTAATAACCCAAGTTAACTGTCATGACAAAACCCTAATGCACAGACTCCCATAAAATTCCAGAAAAATTTCTAAATATCGGACGCATGGGCCCTGTTCGGACGCATGGGCCCTGTTCGGACGCATGGGCCCTGTTCGGACGCATGGGCCCTGTTCGGACGCATGGGACCTGTTCCGAATCATGAGCCCTGTTCAGACGCATGGGCCCTGTTCAGACGTCTGGCCCTGTATTTAGTTATCCTAAGCAAACTATCTATTCGGTTGGGCACTATTCAGGCGCATGAGCCTGACTTAGACGCATGGGCACTTAGACGGTTGGGCACTAGTCAGGCATTTGGACCTACACTTAGCCATTTTTTCCCTTAGACGCATGGGCCTGTTTTGGCGCGTGGGCCTAGTTCAGACGCATGGGCTTACTTAGCATTTTTCTAAGGCAATTTCAGACGGTTGGTGTACTGTTTAGGTGGTTGGGCATCTCATTTGCACTTAAATGACACAAATCAGTCCCAAATTCGTCCTAAATCAAATTCCATGCTTAGCACTAACATTCTAAGCATCATAACACATTCATAATCATAATAATCATCTCATTTACCGTCAAAACATACACCCATCCACATACACATACGGGTAGTAACATAATTTTATAAAAACACCTACACATGCATTTTCCAGCCTCAAAATTGTTTAAAACATGTTTAAAAAGGGGGTTCTAGAACTCACCTTACTTGTTTTCGGGTTTGATACCCTTCTTTGAGCCTCCCAAACGTTTTCAACACCTAAAACCCACACACACACACAACCCGAACACATAATCATATTTATAGGCATACAACCAAGTCTAGAATAGCCTAAAGCATCATAAATTCGAGAATTCTTACCAAAAACTTTGAACTTTTCTTCTTTCTCTCTACAAATCCGAGTTCCCTGCTGTTTCTCTTTCTAAATCCGAATGAGAAGAAGTGTACATAGGCAATATGGGCGGCCGTCACCTTTATTTACCAACTTTAAAACTTTTGTCCTTTTTTGACACCTTTAGTCCTTTAACTTGGGTGTCATGGCTTTTCTTTCTTTTTCATTGCTTTTATTCTTTTCTTTGTAATTATCAAAATAACCGGGTGTTACAAGTCCACCCCCCTTATATAGGTTTCGTCCCTGAAACCTGTTATTCCTCAAACAGATGAGGGTAATGCTGCTTCATCTCTCCTTCAATCTCCCATGTAGACTCGGATCCCTTTCTGTGCTTCCACTATACACGCACAAGGGGAACCACATTATTTCTTAACCTTTTCTCGTTACGATCAATGATCGCCACTGGTTGCTCCACATAATTGAGCCGTTCATCCACTTCGATGTCCTCCAGTGGTACAATCATAATCTTGTCTGCTAAACACTTCCGTAGATGAGATACGTGGAATGTAGGATGAATTCCACTCAACTCGTCTGGTAGTTCTAACCTGTTGGCCACCTCTCCTACTCGAGCAATGATTCGGAAAGGCCCTATATACCTTGGGCTTAACTTGCCCCGCTTTCTAAATTGGATGATACCTTTCTAAGGTGAGACTTTTAACATAACTCTATCACCCACCTGGAACTCAATCGGTCTACGCCTCTTATCGGCATACGACTTCTGTCTATCTTTAGCTGCCTTCATGAAGGCTATAATCTTTTTGAGCTTCTCCGTCATAGCCTCGATCACTTCAATGCTCCCCAACTCCTTCTGACCAATATCACCCCAGCAAACAGGTGTCCTACATCTCCTACCATATAGCATCTTGTAGGGTGGCATGCCAATGCTGGCATGATAACTGTGTTTGTACGGGAATTCTTCTAACGGTAGATGGTCATCCCAACTTCCTCCAAAATCGATCACGCACGCTCGAAGCATGTCCTCGAGTGTCTGGATCGTCCTCTCAGACTGATTGTCCGTCTGAGGATGATAAGCCGCGCTGATATGTAATCTCGTCCCCATCGCATCATGGAATTTCTTCCAAAACTTAGATGTAAACCGGGTGTCGCGATCAGACACAATAAACACCGGCACACCATGACGAGCCACAATCTCCTTGATGAATAGATCCGTGAGTCTCTCAGAAGAATACGTCTCTCGGATCAGTAGGAAGTGAGCACTCTTCGTCAAGCGATCAACTATCACCCATATAGCATCATACCCTTTTGGGGTACGTGGTAGCTTCGTAATGAAGTCCATGGTGATATGCTCCCACTTCCACTCGGGTATATCCAACGGTTGGATTTTCTCGTATGGCTTCTGGTGTTTCACCTTCACCTGCAAATAGGTAAGGCATTTACTCACATACTCCGCTACGTCGTGCTTCATACCCAACCACCAGTAATCTTTCTTCATATCGTGATACATCTTGGTAGCACCGGGATGAATGGAGTATCGAGTATTATGAGCCTCATCCATGATCTTTCCATGTAAGTCCCCGTAACGAGGAATCCACATCCGCCCATATCAGGTTCTAGCACCGAGAGTGTTTTCACCCAACTCTATGACCAGGCCTCTCATCCATTCAGAGTTAAGACAACCCTCTTTCAACACCTCATCTTGAAACTCCTTGACCTGAGGCATCACATCAGAGGTCATAATCAACTGATACACATTTACCCGAATTGGCCCGGGCCTTTCCTTTCGGCTAAGGGCATCTGCCACCACTTTGGCCTTGCACGGATGGTAATGGATGTCGCAATCATAACCCTTGATGAGCTCCAACCATCGCCTCTGCCTCATGTTCAGGTCCTTCTGCTCGGAGAAGTACTTCAAGCTTTTATGATCTGTGAAGATGGTGCACTTCGTCCCGAATATGTAGTGCCGCCAAATATTCAACGCGAAAACCACCGCAGCCAGTTCTAGATCATGCGTGGGATAGTTGACTTCATGGGTTTTCAGCTGTCGGGATGCATAGGCTATCACCTTTCCACGTTACATAAGCACGCAACCTAGGCCCGAATAAGAAGCATCCGAATACACCACTAAGTCTTCACTACCTTCAGGTAATGTCAAGACAGGAGCTTGTGTTAGTCTCGTCTTCAACTCCTCAAAAGCACACTCCTGTTCTCGACCCCACATGAATTTCACATCCTTACGAGTCAATTTAGTCAAAGGTGAAGCTATCTTGGAAAAGGTTTGAATAAACCTCCTGTACTAGCCTGCCAATCCCAAGAAGCTACGAATCTCGGATGGCGTCTTAGGAGACTTCCATTGCATCCTAGCCTCAACCTTTGTCGAGTCCACCATGATTCCCTCCGCATTTACCACGTGACCCAGAAATTGCACATCGCGTAACCAAAAAAGCACACTTGGAGAACTTAGCATACAGCTTCTCCTTTCTCAACGTCTCTAACACTTCCCGAATGTGACCAGCATGCTCTCCTTCTCTCTTTGAATAAATCAGGATATCATCGATAAACACAATCACTGATTTATCCAACATCGGCCGGCACACTCGATTCATCAAATCCATAAAAGCATCCGGCGCGTTGGTTAGACCAAAGGACATAATGACAAACTCGTAGTGTCCATAACGCATGCGAAAAGCTGTTTTAGGGATATCTTGCTCCTTCACCTTCAACTGGTGGTAGCCAGATCAAAGATCTATACTCGATAACCAATTGGCACCCTAGAGCTGATCAAACAAGTCATACTCGGTAATGGATACCGATTCTTCACCGTCAACTTGTTCAAGTCATGGTAGTCGATACACATCCTCATTCTGTCATCCTTTTTCTTTACAAACAAGACCGGAGCACCCCAAGGAGAGATACTCGGTCTAATAAACCCCTTATCGAGCAAGTCTTGTAGTTGCTCCATCAATTCCTTCATATCTGTTGGTGCCAATTGATACGGTGCCTTAGCTACATGCTGAACACCGGGTATCAGGTCAATCTGAAATTCGATTTCACGATCCGGTGGCACACCTGATAAGTCCTCTAGAAATACATCAGGATAGTCACACACCACCGGTACATTAGACAATTGTGGTGTTGATGTGTCCACATCTTTCACGTAGGCCAGATAAGCGCTACATCCCCGCCTCATGCACTTCCCCGCCATCGCCATCGAAATCACTTTCGGGATCGTCGTAACTCGATCGCCATATATCGTCATCGAACTTCCGTCAGACGCTATCAGTCTAATCATCTTCTTTCGACACACGATGTTTGCTTCGTAGGTCGCTAACCAATCCATCCCTAGTACCACATCAAATCCACCTAGGGGCATCATATGTAACTTAGCAGCGAACCTATGACCTTCTAATTCTATGGCACAGTCCTCTATCACATCAATAACTCTAGTGGACTTACCAATAGCAGTTTCTACATCAAAGGGCTCTTCAATGCATTTACTACTAACAGGCAGTTTAGCACAGAAAATAGCAGAAATAAAACTCCTACTAGCACCAGAATCAAATAACATCGAAGCAAGAGTTTGATCTACTAGAAACATACCTGACACGACATTGGTGTCCGTCCTAGCCTCCTCCCTGGTCATGGTGAAAGCTCTGGCGCTCGCCTTCTGTCCTTCAGTCCCGATCGTCTTCTTCTCCCCGGAACTCTCCACCCTCGGCCCCCTACAGTCCCTGCTCATATGGCCCTCCTCGCCGCATGTATAACACCTTAGCGCCTTACAGTCTCTATAGATGTGGCCCAGCTTCCCACACTTGAAGCATACATTGAGCCCCAGCTTGCACTCCCCGTATGCTCCATCCCGCACTTGCCACACCTTTTGGGTGCCAGCTCGATCACCCCACCCTACGGTCATCCATTCTCATCTTCTTGTTGTTCGGGACGAAACCACCACGTCCGAACCGCTTTCCGTTGCAGTTCCGGTCACCTCCACCAGCCTTCTTCACCTCCACCACCATCACCTCCCCCTCATCATAGAGCCTCCCGACCAAATCCACTGCCGATCTAAAAGTGCTCAGTCGGGCAGTGATCAAGTGTCTACGAATGTCGGTTGGCAATCCCTGGATGTACCGATTGATCATTCGGGACACCGACGTTGCCTGATCCGGTTCCAATCTCGCCATCTCATTGAACTTGGTGGTGTACTATTGGTGGGTCATGGTTCCCGCCTGGAGTTGTAGGAACTCCCTTTCGATCTTATTGAGTTCCCTGTGAGGACAGAATTCCTCAATCACCAGTTGCTTCAGCTCCTTCCATCGCATCTTCCCGATGGCTCTAGCACCCTCAGCTTGGGCAATGTTGTCCCACCAACACAATGCTGAATCAACAAAGGAGTGAGTAGCGAACTTCACCTCCTGGTCTTCGCGACACTCACTGATTTCCAACACCGCCTCCATCTCCCTTACCCAGCGGTGAGAGGCACCAGCATCGCCATTGCCATCGATGGTCGGGGGCTTGCACCTTTGGAATGCCCCATAACTGCACCCCTTGGTAGTCACCCCCACTACATCGCCTCTTCTTCGTCAGACAATACATTCTCAGGCTTCGGTCGTCCTCCTCCCCTCTGCTTTCCTTTCCCCTTGATCCCTTCCTATTCTCCTTCTCCTTCCTCTCCTCGCTCCTCGCAGCCTTAATGACTTCAGTCACCATAGACGGTAAAACTGTCTGCATGACTTGGTGTACTTCATCAGCAATCGCTTCTCTAGCTGAGGCGTTCAGGCTGGCATTCTCATTCTCCTTACTTCGGCCATGAACCTTAGGGTTCTCATGAGCCGTCTCAGGAGCCTTAGCACTACTCCTAGTCACACGTGGCCGACCTCTGCCTCTAGAAGCCTTGGAAGACTTCTGTCCTGCCATTTCCTAGACGCTATAAGATTCAAACACTAGCACAGTCATTCAAGGTAATAGCTCAGTTTATATCAAGTATAGTAAGTCTCTAATTACAGTGGCCAGTTGTGATTAGCCACTTACCTTACTCTCCACACCATAAGCATTTCCTATCCTAACTACATCAGTATCTAAATCTACTAAGAACACATAAGTCAAATAACACACACACATATTACCGGTTAACGTTTATAAAAGGCATACCTGATGGCACGTAGCTACTCGGGCTGACATCCTTCTTTCTGTCCCATTTTCAGTTTAAGTTTAGGTTTATTTTAAAATTTTTTACCCATTTCACTTAAACTTTGGCTCTGATACCAACTTGTAAGGCCCCGATCTTGGGCACCTCGCAGTTGGTCATTCATTGCAAATAAAACATGCAGTTATTTAAAACATCGCAGCGGAAATTAATTAAAATCATTTCATATATATAAATGACAACTTTTTCAAAGCAATATAATACGGTTAAAGTTACAAAATATTGTATTTACATTACATCACAAAAATGTCATTCTTATTCTAGTGGATGCCATCCTAAAAATGCTAAGTAGCTGCCCCGTGTCATCCTCAGCAACTATTACCTGTCAACTGGAAAACACATAAAAGTCAGTGTTGTTGAGTGAGTTCTAGTTTTATAAATAAAATAATTCACTTTTCATTCCAAACCGTTCTTTACTTTCATATATGTTCACACAACATACGTACACTTAGGTAATATCATTATTATCTTCATCATCGTTCATTTCGTACTTTTATCATTATCTTTCCGAGTCTTTTGCGACAACAGAGTCGCTCACCTCATTAGCAATCTCAAGGATTGCAAGTCTTCCGAGTCTTTTGCGACAACAGAGTCGCTCACCTGATTAGCAATCCCAAGGATTGCACGTCTTCCGAGTATTTCGCGACATAGAGTCGCTCACCTCATTGTCAATCTCAATGATCGACCCTAGGTGCGTCCTTTGGGGTAGCTAACCCGCATCATAGTTGAGCTAACGACATCAAGGTTGTGCACCTCTTTACATCTGCTTGCAAGACTTTCGTTCATTCATTTATGTTCCACTTTTCTTTATTATTAATCTTTCACTTTATTAATAATAATAATTTCTGTCTCGATCATGAAAATACCACGTAAAGTCGTACAATAATAATATTAATAACATTAATGATAGGGTTAACAAAAATGATAATGATAATAATATTAATAAGGAATCATAAAAACAATCAAAATTATGCTTGGAATTAGGCATTTAATAACCCTAGTTAAACATGTAAAAAGGGGTTCTAGAAACTCACCTTAGTTGTTTTCGGGTTTGATACCCTTCCTTGAACTGTCGTGACAAAACCCTAATTGCACAGACTCCCATAAAATTCCGAAAAATTTCTAAGTATCGGACGCATGGGCCCTTTTCAGACGCATGGGCCCTGTTCAGACATCTGACCCTGTACTTAGTTATCCTGAGCAAACTATCTAGACGGTTGGGCACTATTCAGGCGCATGAGCCTGATTTAGACGCATAGCCACTTAGGCGGTTGGGCACTAGTCAGGCATTTGGGCCTACACTTAGCCATTTTTCTCCTTAGACGCATGGGCCTGTTTAGGCGCATGGGCCCAGTTCATACGCATGGGCTTACTTAGCATTTTTCTAAGGTAATTTTAGATGGTTGGTGTACTATTTAGGTGGTTGGGCATCTCATTTGCACTTAAATGACATAAAACAGTCCCAAATTCGTCCTAAATCAAATTCCATGCTTTGCACTAACATTCAAAGTATCATAACACATTCATAATCATAATAGTCATCTCATTTACCCTCAAAACATACACCCATCCACATACACATACGATTAGTAACATAATTTTATAAAAAACACATACACATGCATTTTCCAGCCCCCAAAATTGTTTAAAACATGTTTAAAAAGGGGGTTCTAGAACTCACCTTAGTTGTTTTCGGGTTTGATACCCTTCTTTGACCCTCCCAAACGTTTTCAACAACTAAAACCCACACACACACATAACCCGAACACACAATCATATTTATAGGCATACAACTAAGTCTAGAATCGTCTAAAGCATCATAAATTCGAGAATTCTTACCAAAAACTTCGAACTTTTCTTCTTTCTCTCTACAAATCCAAGTTCCCTGCTGTTTTTCTCTCTAAATGCGAATGAGAAGAAGTGTACACAGGCAATATGGGTGGCCATCACCTTTATTTACCAACTTTAAAACTTTTGTCCTTTTTGACACCTTTAGTCCTTCAACTTGGGTGTCATAGCTTTTCTTTCTTTTTCTTTGTTTTTATTCTTTTCTTTATATTTAACAAAACAACCGGGTGTTACAGGTACCCATGCCTATATGATCGTGGAATTGATTATGAGTGTGATTCACTGTGAATTTATGATCGTGGTTTGCCATTTTTAATCCTTAACTTATTGGGGTTATGCTTTATAGGTAAGGCATTTTCTGTTATGTCTATCTAATTTGCTTTAGTGTTATATATATTAATTTAGGGCTATAAACCTATAGTTGTGATTTTATGGTTATAGTTATTTTTTGCTTTGCATATTTGTGTCTGTTGCTTGTTCTAAAATTTTCAAGTTTAAAAACATCTTCTTCAAATGAATTTTAATGTGGTTGCAGATTCAGATTGCTTATGTTATTATTATGTGAGATCATATAGAGCCTATATATGTAGCTAATAGGTTGCATCCATTTCATAGCAAGTAGAGATTTTTAATGGCTTTAAACGTTCATGGGTTGATACTGCTCACCATTTTACGCTTCTTTCTCAGTGAAAATAGACTAAAGAAAACATGAAGAAGAAGAGGTTAGTTTGACCTCTTAGAGTTTTCAAGTGTAGAATATTATTATATTTAATGTCATATTTTTATTTTTTTTCCACTTTGATTTCAGTCAAATGCACACGATCCATCTTCAGTTAATTACAAGGCAGGACATATTGGATAACACCGTAAGCTGATACATCCTTTCTATATATTTAATACTTCAATCATTCACTCTAGTTTCATTATTAGGTAAGAGCATTGTAGGTAGAATTGGTAAGTTCATTTAGGGCAGTCATAATCACAACCAACATTTTTTAATGTTATTAGAAGAAGCCGAAAGTAGATCTAGCTACCGAGTCCAAGTGTTGTGCTTTTAGCGTTATCAATTGTATAACATTATTACTTTAGTTTTTGAAGCCATTTTTTTCAATTTCTCTTCACTTGATTTTATTCAAATGCACAACCATCTTCAAATTACAATGAATTTGGGTGTTTATAGAAGAAAGTCTACTATCACAAATAGGAAATCAAACTCTTCAAGTGGTTTTAGTTTCAAGTAGTTTAAGTTTAGTTATAAGCCATTCAGATTCAATTTCAAAGTTAGCCACCCATATTATACCAATTAATCCTATATGAGATTCATGGTAGCATAATACATCTCACCCACTGTTTATACAATTATACACACCAACTAAGATGGAAGCAGTGTTGAAATTCCCAAAATTTATGAATAACTATCTTGGTATGTTACATCTTTAGTTGTTGTATTGCACCACTCTTAGTTAGACGACTTGGGTGTTAATTATCACCTGAATACTTATGTTTGTAGTGGTCAATGTGGATGCAAAGATTGCTCTTGATATTTAAAATTTAAGAGAGGAGAATCCAGAGAAATTCTATAACCGAATTCTATAATCAATTTAAAGTGTTTACATGCATTAAAGTTGAAGTATATATTAGATCAAAATGGATTGTAAGGATATATTTAATCATCACTTTTGGCATGTGGGATCCTTATGCAATCATCACCTGTTGAACAAAAAAGAGGTTTAGGTACAAACAATAGTTAATTCGAACATTCGGTTATCTTAGTTCCTTCTAGGTCAATCCTTTGAATTTGAAATTGTACAAATAATAGTTATTAGCTTTAAACTATGGGTTCATATCTTTTTATATTAACTTATGTATGTAGTTAACTAAAGTTTCGACTAAAACACAAAAGTCATTCACTGTTTTTGTGATTAAAATTTTGATGTAAAGTATAGGAACAATCTCAATATCTTTGAATTGTTCCTCTTGTTGTTTATATTGTTTAAATTACTTGCATTTACTAAATTTCCATTAAGCTAGAACTAAGGGTTGCTTATGTTGGATAATATGGTCATCTTTATCTATGTTAGATTTGTAGGTCAATGGTTCCTGCTTTAAGAAATTCAATGTCGGAAGAGGAATTCAAATTTTCAGTTGCTAACTCTTGCAAATAAGGGATATGTGTATTTTCTTTTGGTTGTGTCCTTCTTATTCTAGATTGAATCGGTTAGGTGAA
Source organism: Flaveria linearis (assembly GCA_024085815.1). Taxonomy (NCBI): domain Eukaryota; kingdom Viridiplantae; phylum Streptophyta; class Magnoliopsida; order Asterales; family Asteraceae; genus Flaveria; species Flaveria linearis. The sequence continues at coordinate 49,708,504 of CM044011.1, read as the reverse complement.
AATGGCTACTATAATGTCTTTAGTTCAAGTGGTGTTAAGGTTTAATGAAATTTTCTTGTGTTAATTTCTTTAGGTGTTTCAAGTTAGTATTGTGTATAGATATAATTGAAGTGTGTATGAAGAGGATTTGATTAAGATGGTCATCAATATTTTGATTTTGAATCAGTGTTTCTTTCTTTAGGGTAGGTGTTATCGTTTGGTTAATAATACCTTAAGTTTAGTAATTTAATAGTCTCTTTAAAAAGAATTTGTCACTTAGACAGTTGCAGAAATTGCATTGCTAGGAAATGGGGTCATTTCAATGCAAAAGATCTAAATCATTTCTATTGAATGTTTAGAATATTAATTTGATATATATATTATTTTGGTAAATCATTTAGAATATTAATTAGGATGCAATGTAATGTACAAGAGTTTTACACCTGTTCAGCCCATGAAAAACCAAGCCGTTTCACCAGTTGAATGAAAATTACTTTGACCTCTCATTGGTTTAATTTTGTTAGTATCATTTAATTTTGTTTTAAACCGGTTCAGCCCATGAAAAACCGACTTGTTTCATAACATTGCTTCTTTGTTTGGGTCGTTACTTTAAGATGGTTTTGATATTTATTTCCTTCCTATGGTTGCTTTTATTAGGTCATAAGAAGGAAGACATTCATAGGAAATAACAACAAAGTTAGTAGTAGATTTATTGTTCTATTAAAGTGATTTGCATGTTGGAGTTAGGGTTCTTGCTGATTTAATTTTCATTGATGATTATTCATCGGGTGATGTCCTAAGTTTTTTTGTTTTTGTATTTATATTTTGCATGATATTAAGGGTATGTCTGTCTGTAGTTGATTCTAGGGTTATGGAAAGTTGGTTTTGTTAAGAGAGCAAAACAAGTTGTAAGATTCTGTGTGTAAACCTACTAAAGGCAAGCAGATCAAATAACATGTGCACATAATAGCAGTTAACATTAAAGAAAAATACCTGATGGCACGTAGCTACTCGGACTGGCATCCCTTCCCTTGTCCCATTCTAAGTTTAAGTTTAGGTTTTGGAAAATATTTACCCATTCTCTTAAACATTGGCTCTGATACCAATTTGTAAGGCCCCGTTCCAGGAAGGCTCACAGTTGGACAATCATCACACATAAAACATAAAATATACATTTATATCTATGAAAACATTACAGTGGAATAACTTATAACTATTTCATATATTAATGACTGCTTTTGCAAAATAATATATCATTGTTAATAGTTACAAAACATTATCTTTTGAATTACATCATAAAAACATCATAGTTATACAAATGGATGCCATCCAAAATGTGAAGTAACAACCCCGTTCCATCCTCAACAACATTCACCTGCCAACTGGAAAATACATAAAAGTCAGCGTTGCTGAATGAGTTCTTGTTTCATAAATAAAATACTTTACTTTTTGCTTAAAGCCATTCTTTACTTTCATTCGCGATCATACATCATACGTACAAGTAGATAATATCATCATTTTATTTCATCATTTGTTTATCATCATTCATTCCTTCCCTTTCGCATTGTTCATTCCATACATAGATCATTAACCTTTATATTCATTCAGACCAATGCCATGTGCTATACCCCACCATCATACATAAAGCGGGTACTGGGCCGAAGTCTATAAATAGACTCCCGTACATTGTGCCCGGTAGCCTGACCAGAGTACTAGGGTAAGCGGCAAGGATCATATACAGTTGAGCTAACACCCTTCATTGGGTGTGAAGCTCCTTTCATTTGCTTGCAAGACTTTCCATTCATTCCTTCATTAATGCATGCAGTCATTCATTCTTTACATTACATTTTTCATTATCATTAACTTCTACTTTTCATTACATAATACTTTACATTCATTATTATAATCACATAACGGAAAGCGACACGATAATAAGTATAAGGATCGTAAAGAAAACACAAAATATACATACATAACATCATCACACATCATCCACTCACATACACATACACATACATAACAAGTACAAGTAATCATAAAACATAACCGACCCTCCATGGAGATCTAGAACTCACTTGGACTCAGTGAGTAGCTTGTCAATCAAGCTTTCTAAGCAAGGGTCACACTACGTAGCCTGCACATAAATTAACACTCAAAGGGGTTAATTTCTTCCTAATTTCACTGCAAGATCAGCAGATTCGCTGCAAGTTTCTCTAGCATAACTTTCATTGGAAATCCAAGTCTGCGAAACTACCTGTGAAACTATAGTTTCCATAGTTTTGCTGGATGACTACACAATTTCGCAGGACGAATTCATAATTTCACAAAACAGGCTGAAATTGCGAACCAACCCATTTTTAACCCAAAACTTCAATCTTTTACACCCAAAACCTTGGTTTATCATCCATGAAACTATATCTATGTTTTTTACAAGTTTTCTTACACAAAAACGTGAGTGTGGACAATTCTTTAACACATTTGAAAAAACCCCAAACCGTAAAATCCGGGTTTAATCTAAAAAATGGTTTAATGATGCTTCTTACCAAGATTCTTGGTCTTTCCTTGTTGCTTGAATGCCCACAAACACCGATCTTCAATCTCTTGATCAAGCAAACCTTAAATCTTCACCTCCTCTTTACTTTCTCTCTCTACACACTCTCTCTCTATAAGTTGGGTGCTTGAGATGCAAATGAGAGTGGCTATAGCTGATTCTTTTATATATATGGGCACCCGAAAGGTTAACTCGGTCTATAACTCATTTCCATCTTATTCATATTAAATAATTCCGTCTAAGCCCATTATTATTATTTGGCTCACTTAGACTTTATTCGGGGCGTTACAAGTCCTCCCCGTTATTTAGGTTTCGTCCTTGAAACCTGTTATTCCTCAAATAGATGTGAGTAATGTTGTATCATCTCCTTTTTTCTGTCTCCCACATAGACTCAGATCCCTTCTTATGCTTCCACTATAGTTGCACAAGTGGAACCACTTTATCCCTTATCATCTTCTCCTTGCGATCGATGATCGCCACCGGTTACTCCACATAATTGAGTCGTTCATCCACCTCAATATCCTCCAGTGGCACCACCACATCCTCGTCGGCTAAGCACTTTCTCAAGTGAGATACATGGAACGTCGGATGAATTCCACTTAACTCACTAGGCAACTCCAACCTATAAGCCACCTCACCTACTCGAGCAATGATTTGGAAAGGCCTAATGTATCTCGGGCTCAACTTGCCCTGCTTTTCTAAACCGAATGATGCCCTTCTACGTCTTTTATCGGCATACGACTTTTGTATATCCTTGGCTGCCTTCATAAAGGCTTTGATCCTCTCAAGTTTCTCAGTCGTAGCCTCGATCACCTCGAGGCTCCCTAACTCTTTATGGAAAATATCACCCCAACAAGCGGGTGTTCTACATCTCCTACCGTATAGCATCTCATAAGGAGGCATACTAATGCTGGCATGATAACTATTGTTATATAAGAATTCGGCTAAAGGTAAATGGTCATCCCCACTTCCTCCAAAATCAATGACGTATGCCCAAAGCATATCTTCTAGCGTTTGAATAGCCCTCTCCAATTGACCATCTGTCTGGGAATGATAAGTCATGCTAATATGTAACCTCATCCCCATAGAATTGCGGAATTTCTTCCAAAACTTGGATGTAAACCGAGTGTCACGATCAGACACAATAGACACGGGTACACCATGACGAGCTACAATGTCCTTGATTAGTAGATCTGCGAATCTCACTGAAGAATACATCTGTCGGATCGGTAGGAAGTGAATACTCTTTGTCAAACGATCAACTATCACCCATATGGAGTCATACCCTCTCGCGGTACGCGATAACTTCATGATAAAGTCCATGGTGATATGTTCCCACTTCCACTTAGGTATATAAAAAGGTTGGATCTTCCCGTATGACATCTGATGCTCCACCTTCACTTGCAAGCAAGTAAGGCAGTTACTCACGTACTCCACTATGTCAACCTTCATACCCGACCACCAATAATCCTTCTTCATGTCTTGATACATTTTTGTAGCACCGGGATGGATGGAGTATCGAGTCTTATGAGCCTCGTCCATGATCTTTCCATGTAGATCTCCATAACAAGGAATCCACATTCTCCCGAATAGGGTTCTAACACCGAGAGTGTTTTCACCCAATTCCGCGACTAGACCTCTCATCCTTTCGGAGTTAAGGTGATCTTCTTTCAACACCTTTTCTTGAAACTCCTTGACCTGCATCATCACATCAGAGGTCATATTTAACTGATAAGCCTTCACTCGAATTGTCTCGGGTCTCTCCTTTTGGCTAAGGGCATCTGCCACCATGTTGGCCTTTCCCGGATGGTAATGGACCTCATAATCGTAATCCTTTATGAGCTCCAACCATCGCCTCTGCCTCATATTCAAATCTTTATGCTCGAAGAAGTACATCAAGCTTTTATGGTTAGTGTAGATGGTGCACTTCGTCCCATATAGGTAGTGCCTCCAAATATTTAATGCAAAGACCACAGCTGCTATCTCTAAGACATGAGTAGGATAATTAACCTCATGAATCTTCAACTGTCAGGATGTGTAGGCTATAACCTTTCCTCACTGCATCAACACATAACCGAACCCTAAGTAGGAAGCATCTAAATAGACCACCAATTCCTTGCTTCCTTCGGGTAATGACAAGACGGAAGCTTCAGTCAACCTTGCCTTTAACTTCTCAAAAGCCTTCTCCTGATCTTGACCCCATACAAACTTCACATCCTTACAGGTCAGCTTAGTCAATGGAGAAGCTATCTTGGAGAAGTCTTGGATGAATCGTCAATAATATACCGCCAAACCCAAGAAACTATGGATCTCGGATAGCGTCTTTGGAGACTTTCATTACATCACCGCCTCCACCTTTGCCGCGTCTACCATAATCCCCTCGAGATTAACCACGTGACCAAGAACTGAACTTCACGCAACCCAAATGCGCACTTGGATAAATTAACATATAGCTTCTCCTTTCTCAACGTCTCTAACATTTTCCAAATGTGACCGACATGCTCTTCTTCGCTCTTAGAGTAAATCAGGATATCATCAATAAATAAAATCATTGATTCATCTAACATCGGCCGACACACTCGATTCAACAAGTCCATAAATGCAGCTTGCATGTTGGTTAAACCAAAAGACATAACGAGAAACTCATAGTGTCTATAACGTATATGAAAAGTAGTTTTATAATTTCTTGCTCCTTTACCTTGTGCTGATGATAGCCAGATCGAAGATCTATCCTTGAAAACCAACTGGCACTTTGGAGCTGATCAAATAAGTCATCAATCCACGGTAATGGATACCGTTTTCACCGTCAACTTGTTTAATTCATGGTAGTCAATGCACATCCTCATACTACCATCCTTCTTCTTCATGAATAAGACCGGATCACCCCAAGGAGAGATACTTGGTCTAATGAACCCCTTATCGAGCAACTCCTACATTTGCTCCATCAATTCCTTCATCTCGAAGGGAATTAGCCAATACGACATCTTAGCAACAGGATGTGCACCGGGTATCAAGTCAATTTAAAACTCGATCTCGCAGTCTGGTGGCACACCTGGTAAATCTTCTGGAAACACGCCCGGAAAGTCACACATAACCGGTACATCGGACAGTTGTGGTATTGACGTATCCACATCCTTCACATAGGCCAAGTAGGCACTACATCCACGTCTCATGCACTTTCCCGCCACCACCATCAAAATCACCTTTGGAATCGTAATGACTTAGTCACCGTATATCATCATTGATTTCCCGTCAGGCACTATCCGTCTAATCATCTTCTTGCAACACCCAATGTTCCCCTCATAGTCCGCCAACTAATACATTCCTCGGACTACATCGAAACCACCTAAGGTCATCACAAATAGTCTGGCAGGAAACTTATGACCTTCTAGCTCTATGGCACGACCTTCTATCAGATCAGAAATCTTGGTAGACTTACCTATGGCAGTTTCTACATTGAAGAGCTCATTAATACATCTACTCCTAATAGGCAGCTTAGTATAAAAGGCAACAGAATTGAAACTCCTACTAGCGCCGGAATCAAATAACACTGAGGCAAGAGTTTCGTTCACAAGAAACATACCTTATATGACATCAGGGTCCGCCCTTCCCTCCTCTCAGGTCATCATGAAAGCTCTAGTGCTTGTTTTCTGCCCTTCGGTTCCTGTCGTCTTCTTCGCTCCTGAACTCTCAGCCCTTGGCTTCTTGCATTCCCTACTCATGTGACCCTCTCCACCATAGTTAAAACATCTGGCCATATGACAATTCTTAGCTATATGCGCCGTTCTCCCATACTTGAAGCATATATTCGATCCCTACCTACATTCTCCAGTATGCTCCTTCCCACATTTGCCACACCTTTTCGACCCCACACCAGGTGTGACCACACGCCGATCATCCACCCCTGCACTCTTATTGTTTGTCGGAGTACTACCCCATCCAAACCGCTTCTTATTCTAGTTCTGTTCACCATCTCCTTTCTTGCTCACCTCAGCCACCACTACCCCCTTTCATCATACAGTATTCCTGCCAAATCAACCACTCACCTGAACGTACCTGGTCAAGTGACAATCATGTGCTTGCGGATGTCCTCCAGCAAACCCTGAATATACCTCTTGATCTTTCATGATGCGGGAGTCACCTGATTTGGCACCAGCCGTGCCATCTCGTTGAACTTGATGGTGTACTGTTAGTGTTGCATAGTTCCCGCTTCCAGCTGCAGGAACTCCCTCTCAATCTTGTTCAACTCCCTATGAGGACAGAATTCCTCAATCACCAACTTCATCAGCTCTGCCCACCTTATCCTTCTAATCGCCCTACTACCCTCAGCTTGGATGACATTTCCCACCAACACAGAGCTGAGTCCACAAATGAGTGCCATTTCCACAAACTTCACCTTTTGATGTTCCATACACTCGTTTATATCAAGCACAACTTCTATCTCTCGCACCTACCGATGGGCAGCAACAGAAGTGCCATTGCCATCAAAAGTTGGGGGCTTGCATCTTTGAAATGCCCCATAGTTACAGCCTCAAGCTGTTTTGGGCACTACTTCCTCCTCCTCATCATCATCAGAGAAAACTGTTTCAACCTCGGGTTGCTCCCTCACCCCTATAGGCTTGTTTATTTCCTTTCTCTCACCTTCCCATACTGCCTTAATCACTTCGGTCATCACAGACGGTAGGATCGTCTGCATGACCTAGTGAACCTCCATGAGAATAGCCTCCTTCACTAAGCCCCTTAAATTCGCACTCTCAACCCCTCCCTCTGTGTGAAGGGTCTCTAGATCCTCATGAACTGTCTCAACAGCCTTAGCTCTTCCTCTCATGACCTGTGGTCCAGCACCACGTCCGCCGCAACCTCCACCTCGAGAAGCCTTTGACGATCTACCTCCAACCATCCTCTAAACACGCTATAAGATTCAAACACTAACACGGTCATTCAAGGGAATAGCATAGTTTTTGACTATTATAGTAAGTACCTAATTATAGTGGCCAGTTGTGATTAGCCACTTACTTTACTCTTCATACCCCACGTATTTCCTATCCTAACTACATCAGTATCTAAATCTACAAAAGTCAAGCAGATCAAATAGTATGCCCATATAATACCGGTTAACATTAAAGAAAATACCTGATGGCACGTAGCTACTCGGACTGGCATCCCTTCCCTTATCTCATTCTCAGTTTATGTTTAGGTTATGGAAAATATTTACCCAATTCTCTTAAGCTTTGGCTCTGATACCAACTTGTAAGGCCCCATTCCCGGAACGCTCACAGTTGGACAATCATGGCACATAAAACATAAAATATACATTTACCCCTACGAAAACATCGCAGCGGAATAACTTAAAACCATTTCATATATTAATGACTGCTTTTGCAAAAAAATATATCATTTTTAACAGTTACAAAATATTATCGTTTGCATTACATCACAAAAAATCATAGTTATACAAATGGATGCCATCCAAAATGTCAAGTAGCTGCCCCGTGCCATCCTCAGCAACTTTCATTAGTCAACTGGAAAATACATAAAAGTCAGTGTTGCTGAGTGAATTCTAACTTTATAAATAAAATACTTTACTTTTTGCTTAAAACCGTTCTTTACTTTCATTCATCATCATACATCATACGTACAAGTAGATAATCTTATTGTCACACCCCAACCTTAACGGCGGAATCGTCGAGATGTGAGGGTTAAGATTGTTTACAACCACATAACGCTATCTTTAAATGAAAATATTATTATCATAAATTGAAAAGTGCAAGTTACAATCATAAGTCTCAACATGAAATAAACCAAACAAAAGTTTAAAATAATCCAAGACAATTTATTTAATGTTCTAGGTCCAAATCCAAGATTTGTGCAACTTCAAAAGATAACTTCAAGCTTGAGCATTTCCTAAAAAATGTTCAAAAATAAAGGTCAACTATGAAAGTTGGTGAGTTTCCAAGGGTTTAATATACATAAATATATCAAAAGGTTACAAGTAGCAATTCATGTTAAAGGTTATGAGTTATGCAAGATTATAGAGCACGTATAGCCACAATCAAAACTTGACCAAGATTAAGATTAGAAGTTTATAACGATTAGCTAAGTGTATTTGGTTCCCATCATGAACAAGTCATACGTCGTCAGTAGTCGGCAATACATCGGCTTTAGCACCAAATAGACTTGTCAGGCCCATAAATCTATGACGTTGCCAGGCTAGCAATAGTTGATGATCGTCAACATAAAATGTATCTCATATAATACTCATAATAACACAAATAACCATGACAAAATATAAGGATGAATTGCAAGTGCGCTACAAGTATAAAACATTTACAAGTGTAAGTTGATAAGTTTAACATGTTTTACCCCAAAATGATGTGAAATAATATAAAAAGGGCAAGGAAACTCACATGATAAATAAGTATATAAATGATGATTATTAAGAATAATAAACTTCATTCCAACGTAATAGCTTCAATAGGTACCTAAATCATATATATATATTTACAAGATTTAAGTCTAATGATAAGTTTAACGTTTTAATGAGGACTAGGGTTTTTAGTGGTATTTGGGGGTTTATTAACTAAACTAAATAAAATGAGATAATTAATTATATTTAATTCAGTGAAAATATACTAATTGAGCCTTCTTGTATAAAGAAATGCGTATAAATCATTTGTAACAAAGTTTAATAATAAATTTGAATAATTTTTAACGTACTCATAGTTTAAACAATAATATATATATAATGTTTGAACCAATAATAACTTAGTTATTTGAACCATTGTTTAAAGTTTATTTTATAAGAAAACAAACTAAATATATCTTTTGTCTAAAAAAATAATAAAATAACAAAAAAATTATTAAGATATTTTAAGAATTAAATTTTCAGAAAATAGTTAGGTGACTTTTAAAAATTAACAAGGTTCATAACTTACTTTTTTATAATTTTTATGAATTTTATGCATTTTTTAAAGCAAAAAGCCTTAAAAACAAAATATGAGGTTCCCAGGGCTCGAACACGGGACCTCCTGATTGTGGGAGTGTTTATGTAACCATTGTGCTAAGGGTCGTGGCCGTGTTAGCAATTTGTTTTAAAATCTTATAAACACGATACAAAATAATCACAAATCGTATGAACCCTAGTTCGATCAATCTCAAAATTGAACATCGATTGAATGTTATTACTCAAATTAACCATGGGGCTTCTGTTCCCCATGTTAAGAATAGTGTGTAGATGTGTTCGACTTACCCGATTATTTGCAAATTGATACGATTTACTTCGGTTTATCTTCGGTTCTTTCGCGATGTACAGAGGATTGTTTTCGAGTTTTCGTTGGATCTTTCACGCAATTGACTGTATAAGGAGTTTAAAGGGATCGAATGTGATGATTCCCCTCTATTATATAGATTCAATTTGGATGATTTGGTCTCGAACAAGTCTCGCCTTTGATTCGCTTGTTTCAGTTATGATTAGATGATCAATTGGTTATTAATCTCAAATTAAACAACACATTTAGTTTTGTGGTGATTAAATGCACGTTTCTCATCGATCAAACGACTCAATTTAACGGATTTCAGGTATAATTGCTTGGAAGGTTTCGGTTTCATGTGGTTTCTTAATGAAACCATCATTTCGATCGAATTAGCATTGGTTATGTATTCGATTCGTGTCCGCTTTCGAACTATTTGATTTAATTCGGTTGAACCGACCGTTTGTTGGGCGTTTTGACCTCGCCGGAGCTCGGCCGGAGATGGCCGGAGTTAATGTCGGTTTTGCGGGGGTGAAAGGGGATTGGTTTGGGTTTTTTTCGAATTTTACACATTTAGTCCCTGTGGTTTCAATCTTTATTATTTTATGCCCAAAACTTCCATATTAAGTTTCTAAAATGACAAACTAACCCTCTAACTTAACTATTTTAAGTTTTAACATTTTTAAGTTTAATAATTTTTTTACAAATTATTATTATTAGTGACAATATTATTATTATTATCATTATTACTATTATTTTAGTTATTGTTACTAGTATTGTTATTATTATTATAACTTATTCTTATTATTATTATTTTTATTATTATTATTATTATTTGTTGGTACACATGTCCCCAGTTCTAGTCTAGTGAGCTCAAATGTAATAGACTTCTATCTTGTAACACATATGTAATGTTCAACCAATCGAATGAGAATCTCTTCTTTATACAGTTGTTGATTATATAATGTTATATGTAATTATATTATTAGTTGTTACACGCATAATATGACCATGTTATATAGGATTACAGTTGTGAGACACAGTCTGAATCATTAAAGGTTCAAGAATGTGTTTGACTAAGCATCTTAGTCAGTCGCACGACTGGACCATGCGAATGGTCCGTTCGCACGGTTGAATAAGAAGATTGAGTCAATCGCCCGGTTGAGTCATGAGACTGACTCAAGCGTACGAATGAATCAATCGTATTACTCAATCGCACGACTGAGCCAGTCGCAAGGCTCAGTCGCACGAATGAGATCTGTAACCTATAAATACCACTTAATTCGTGGGAAAACGGAACACTTCGAATATTAGAAACCCTAATCGACCCAGAACGTGCTGTTCGACCATTCCAATTTCACAGAGCGTTTCAGATCATTCCTAGTCAATTCATAACGTTTTCTAATCGTTAGGATTGATCTTGATTTCGTTCTCACTGATTGGATCGCCAATCAAATAGGATTCCGCACTATTTGATCTGGTACAACGAAGAATCAGTTAGTACTCTGTAAGTAATCGGTTCTAACAAGTGGTATCAGAGCTTGGCTCTTGATTCTTCGTTGATTCAATCGTTTTTTTGTGAAAAATCTACGTTTTACGCGAAAAGATCCAATCTTTTGGCTAAAAAATTGAGTCTTTACGTGTGCATGTTCTGAAAATTCAGTATTTTTCGAGTTTCAGCCGTCTAGGGTGCAAATACTTGCGTTCTAGGTCAAAAGTGTTCAAAAATCGTGTTTACAGCCGACCCAGTCGCACGATTATCTCAATCGTACGACTGAACTCTTTCGCCCAGGTCTTTCGCACGTTTGAGTCAGTTGCCAGTCCATTCGCCCGGTTGAGTCAGTCGCTGTGTCAATCGCCCGATTGAGTCAATCGCCCACTCCAATCGCACATTTGAGTCGTTCAGTCTGTTCAGTCGTCTAAGTGTCTCAGTCGTCTATTCAATCGTACGTTTGAGTACAATCGCTTACAGCCCATTCGCACAGCAGATTAATTCTCAAGTTAAATTAATTCAAGGATGGACTCAGAAAATTATGCCATGTCAGCTGGAAAGGATTCGAGAATTCAGAACTTGTTGTTACTAGAGAATGAGATAGGGAACCATAACAAGCCACCTAAACTATTGACAATAGAGGACTTTCCACAATGGAGACAACGTTTTGAGATCTATCTTAATGGCGTAGATACTAACTTATGGAACTCTATTGAAGTTGGTTATAAAATACCCGTGGGGGCTGATGGTGTTCCTTTGACTTTGAGTGGACTCACCGATACACAGAAGGTTGCCTACAATGCAGAGAAGAAGGCCTATGCTATTTTGACTCAGTCCATTCCCAAGCCTATTTTTCATCAATACTCAGAGCACAAACAAAGTAAAAAACTGATGGAAGTTCTTGAAAAGAGGTATGATGGAAATTCAAACTTAAAGGCACTGAAAGGTAAAGCGTTGAAGAAGGAGTTTGATAACTTCTCAGCAATTGGGAATGAAAGTTTGGATGAAATCATCGATCGTTTCTACCACCTGATGAGTGAACTTCACACTCATGGTGTTAAGACGTCAATGGAAGACAAAGTTTTAAGCTTGGCAGATGGTCTACCTGCAAAGTGGGATTCATTCATTTCTACTCTGCGACACAACTCAGTTTTAGAAACCCTGGACATCAATGACTTTATTCTAAAACTGAGAGAGGAGGAAGTGCGACACAAATACAAGGCAAAGAAGGGCTCTTATACACAAGACCCCTCTCTCTACAATGTTCCTTCTACTTCCACCCCTGCTGCAAAGTCTTCTGGTGCTCCTCTGCAAACAGCCTTCGTGTCCAATGCATCTCCAACTGCTGACCAAGGCTCATCATCTACAAATGAGTCTCTTGGTGCATCTGGAGTTAGTCAAAGTCCCATTGTTACTCAGTCTGCAAAGTTGACAACAGAAAATCTAGGAAAAGTAACAGTGGAGGTTGCTAAAGAGCACATGGATCTACTTGCTGCTGTTGTGCATTCTTATGACGGTTTGGTGGCAGGTAAGATTGGTAATTGCCACCTTGCTGATGAAGATTATGAGCATGTCGATGAGAATGAGCTGGAAAGAATGGACATTATGTGGGCTCTTGCAAGTGCTGTCCGAAGAGCCAAGAAATTTGTGAAGAAAACAGGGCAGAATCTCGTGGCTACTAAATATACAACCTTTGGTTTTGACAAGTCTAAAGTCACGTGCTTCAATTGTGGAGAAAAGGGCCACTTTAAAAGGGAGTGTTCGAAGCCTAAAAAGACTGGGAACGGGAATCCATTTTCCTCGTTCAACAGGCAAGATAGAGACAAGAAACCAGCGTCCACGGGAAGTGATTCTAAAGCTATGGTAGCACAAGGAGATGAAGGACAAGACTGGTCCTTTCGATTCATGTCTGATGAAGCTAACATAGCGTCTGTGGAAGACTTGAACGAAGACTCAGCAAGTGAAGGGGAGAGCTCAGCTGAGGTTGATACTGCTGATTTGGAAGAGACGTTTGATGCTGTTGATGAAATTGTCAAGAATGAGTTAAATTCAGAATCCGAAGCTCAATCTACGTCTCAGAATGCTTTCATGGCTGGCGCGTCGACCTCTACACAGGTACAATCTAAAGATGAATTATTTGATAAACATGCTTGTGTTGAATGTGATAAATTTAGGGAAAGCATTGATCTAAAATTTGCTAGGTTATTAGAACACAACGATAACTTAGTAAATGACTTAAAACTCTGCTCAGAAGCTAATCGTGTCTTTGTTAGGACCGTGTACGTACGGAGTACTAACCGATTCTTCGTTGTACCAGATCAAATAGTGCAGAATCCTATTTGATTGGCGATCCAATCAGTGAGAACGAAATCAGGATCAATCCTAACGATTAGAAAACGTTATCAATTGACTCGGAATGACCTGAAACGCTCTATGAAGTTGGAATGGTCGAACAGCACGTTCTGGGGCGATTAGGGTTTCCAGTATTCGAAGTGTCTAGTTTTTCCACGAATTAAGTGGTATTTATAGGTTAGTTTTTCTCATTCGGGCGACTGAACCATTCGGATGGTTCAGTCGTGCGATTGAGATATGCGTATGATCCATACTTACGACTGAACTTTCAGTCGTACAATTTGATCAATCTCATGCTTCAGTCTTACGACTGATCCAGTCTCCTGGATAAATCGTGCGACTTAGTCATTCGCATGAAGTTATTCATGCGTATGGTCCATTCGCATGGCCCATTCGCATGATAACTACATCATGTTAAGTTTGAATGTGTTAATCATTACAACATTATGCATACCTATTCAAACAAAGCCAAACCTATATAATTAGTCATTACTTAACCCATTAATGAAATATATAAACATTATAATATAAACAACCACATGTATTTCATTAAGCATCATTCAATTACACATAGTCAAGACATTTTACATTCAACTCAGAATCTAGGGACACATGTATCAACAAACTCCCCCTTGGACCTAGATTCATCTAATGTCTTACTTGACCCATAACCTCTTCAAATTTCTTGTACTTCTCCTCTCTAGTAACTCCTGCATGTATTTCAAATGCAAAGCAGATTCTGATCACGTTTTGAAATTGGAGGGCTTGTACAATATCTTGAGCATCATAGAACAGTGGCCACTTGTAGAGTGTGTAAACATCATTAGCCGACAAGTTGGTGAGCCACATTGGGTCAAAAACCCGGATGACATCCATCTGTCCATCTCTGTTCAATACTATAACTGCTTCAGCTGTTCGCCAATCGTAGTACCACCATTTGAAGTGTGGAGTGATGTCCTGAGGCATTTCCCTAAGAGGGATCTTCGACATGGTGCGCGGTGGACGCCACTTCAACACTATCTTTGGTCTCCTGGTTCGTGAATCCACCTCAGACTTCCTAAGATACCTTGTAGGTTGCTGAGGCTTGAAGTTAACCCACCGGGTGTGGTACTCCCTTTTCAGTGCAGCTTCAAACCATCCTGACATCTTTCTAGGATCAGCGTAAAGCAACTTCAGCTTTGCCAGTTGGTTTAGCTCACAACCAGGTAGAGTTTTTAGATCGTGTGGAAATCTAAAATACTCAATACCTTTCTCTCTCTTAACCGCATAAGCATTAAGATCGTCAAAATAATCCCACGATATGATCTTGCCCGACACCTTTTGGTGTTTCTTCACTCGATACAGCTTTGTGTAGACATTTGACTTTGAAGCATTTCGTTGAGCTCGCAGATCTTCAAAACATGCAGCCCATTCAGCCCTTTTAACTTTAACTTCCTCCTCTGTGGCTCGGGCTATCCCCTCTTGTTTATCAGATTCTGCTTCTAATTTATCCAGAGTTTCGAAGGTCTCACTGACCAAATTGTCATCCAAGTTTGGAATGACATAACCTTCGGTGTCTGTGTACTCCGGATAATGTTGATCTGTCACATCTTCGATTTCGATCTCATCAACATCATGCAGTTCATTATCACTATCTTCTTGGACTTCCGGAGCATCGTTCACTATTTCATCGGCATTTAACTGGAACATTTCGGCCAACTGCTCTTTAGTGAAACTGTGGATTATCTCTCCCTCTTCAGGAGTGTATTCAACTGATCTCCTTACCACTCCCTGCAGATCAAGAATCATTGTTAACTGAGTCTTGACCTGCTGAAGGGGTTCAACATCGTATTGGTCTCTTTGAAAATTTGGATCTGCTTGATTTAAACATGCAACACGATACTTGTTAGTAAATAATCAACCACTGTCATTAACATAAGATATAAACATTCATTAAATAAATGTAATATAATTTGAAGTACAAAAGTCTGTTAAATACATAAACATGTCTAACTAAATAGTACTTTTATCTTGAATTTCTGGAGTTTCTTCCGTTGGAGCAGACGAAGAGGGTCCTTGATCATGTCGGCTTTTAGAACGCCTTTCGCCTGCTACATTTTCGCTTCGATCTCCGGTAGTTTTTCCTCCTTCACCTTCATCATCTTTCTTCTTCTCATCATCATCATTACTTTCATCACTACCATCATCATCATCATCGTCATCATCCTCATCATCATCATCATCGTCTTCCTCATCCTCATCATCATCATCATCATCAGCACCTTCTCCAATCTTGAGGGGCTCACTTTGAGTCCCTTTGATCTTAAGCAAGATCGACTTGTTTGCGGCTTCTAACTCCTCAAACTTCTTCTCCGACTCAGCTTTGTGCTCGAGGAGACCTGCGATCTGAGCTGTCTGTTGAGAGATCAGTTGGGCCTGAGAAGAAGTCAGCTCCCTTAACTGGTGTATTTCAGCAGTTTGAGATGTACTCAACTCTCTCAGCTGCTGAAGTTGAGCCGACTTTTCTGCATCTGTCGCCATCAGCTTAACTACCATGCTGTTTAGTGCAGCTAGCTGATCTACTACAGAAATTGGTGGGATGAACGAGCTGGATGGGAACGGTGAGGGACCTGTTTGTTGAGTAGTGGTGGTGGAGGTGGCTGTGGTGAATATAGGGGAGGGAATGAATGATGTGGTAGGCTGTACAGTGGTGGTAGTGGTGAATAGGGGAGAGGGAGTGAATGAGGTGGTAGTCGGTACGGTGGTGGTGGTGGTGTATGTGACAGTGTGAGGTGAAGGGATAGTAGTGGTGGTTGGAGATGTTTGGAATGATGTAGAGGTGGTAGCTGTGGTGAACCTTAGTCTCTTTCCTTTCTTACCATGCGGACGCGCCATGGTCTTCTTCCTTTTACCCGTTGACAAAGGTGCTCCTCCTCTGTTGTTGGAATCATCAGGGGCATACGAGGGATCAGACTCAATGCGTGTGACCCCTGATGTACCAGACTGTCCACCAACCTCTCTCAGTCCTTTCTCGGTGGCAACCACTTTGCTGCCAACTCTTCTGGTCAAACCTTCTTCATCACTTTCTTCCTCATCATCGGGTGGGCAAAAGTCAGGAACAAACTCGGCAGTTGTCGTGTCTGTGTGTGGTGATAACGGCTGAGCTGTAGAAGTAGATAGTCCCTCAGAGAAAATTGGTACACTGTCTCCATCCTGGCTATCATCATCATCTGAGTCAACAGATGATATAGCAATCACTTCAGTGTCAGAATCACTGTCGTCATGACGCCATTTACGCCTCCTTGGCGCCACATAATCTTCCCGGGCCAGATGCCCTATCAATCTCTTGAATACGGGCTTCACCTGCTTGCCCCTATAAACTCTCATTCTGCCCAAAGTAGTGTCATCCATAATCTCCAACACCACTGCATCGCTATTCTCTTTGGGCAACTCAGGCAACTTCTCATTGAAAATGATCTGAAGAAATCGTGGGTACATGCAGAAACTTTCTTTTCCCTTTGCCTCCAAGTTCTCAATCAGATAATTAAAGATCATGTTGGAGAAGCTGAAAGGGTGGTTGAGGACTAATGCCACATATGCATTCTGAATTTGGTCCGATAAGTCATCGAACCCACCCCTCCTAGCAGCAATGCACTTTAGGACGACATGAGCTAGGTATTTGTATTGGGGACTTAGGTTGCTCTTGTTCAGCACACCCGTGTTGATGTCCCCGCTGTACCCAATCCTCATAAAGCACCCACGAACAGTCAGAGGATGCAGCCTAACTGGATGATCCTCATCATCTCCAAATCCCAAAACTCTTCTGATATCTCCCGCTGTGATCTCGATTGCCCTACCAAAGATGGTACTTAGGATGCGGTAGGGTTCCACAGATCGGTCTACCGAAGCTCCTGCCCAAAATGCCTGATGGATAGACTGATATGGCGTACATGGTGTGGAGATAGCTTGGTAAATCCTGGATCTCCTCAAAAATTCTATGATCCCTGAAAATTCTCCTCCATTTCTAGAAGTGGAATCCAAATTAGCACAAATGTTGTGCTTTGGATTTATGGTCCATCTGCTAGCCATGTTCCTGTAACAAAGATAGTAAACACACGTTATAAACTTGAACAACAGAGTTGGACTAAATCAGAAACTATTGTAGTTCAATCGTGAGAATGAACTATGCGACTGGGTTTAGTTGAATGATGTATTTCTGCGATTGAGTTGTCCGACTGAATGAGCTCATTCGAATGACTTATTCGGTCGATTGAATGTATCACTTCCTTCAATCGGGCGATTGAAGTTCATTCGGGGCAACCAATCGAATGACAGATTCAACCCATTCGCATAATCCATTCGGCCGAATGAATGAGTCTCCTCTTTCAATCGGTCGATTGAAGTTCATCAGAGAGCCCAGTCGTATCGAAGGAACCTGTTCCATTTCAAACTCAGATTTAACATTTTTGCAAATTAGACATTAAGTTCAGGCTTGTTAGACTCGCAATCATGTACCTAGACTACTTAAATCATTTATTTACACATTTCATATGATTCAAGCAGTCAATTTTGCAGATTTGTTACAAGTTGACAGTTAGGGCAAATGTGAACAGATTAAACATCATATTTCACGTTCTGATGCATCATTGTGTTGCGTATTACCTGTGTCACAAATCCAAATGGTTAGAATGAGTATTTCACACGTATTAGAGATCAAACGAAAATTTGACAGAGTATCGGTGCGAATCGGGAATATTAGGGCGAATGATGTCTGCGATCGACTGAGGGGTCTATTTATAGACAGACTCAGTTCAGTCGGCCGACTGACTCATTCGCACCTTTCATTTGGCCGATTCAGAATCATCACATACGATCGAGGCTAATCGCATGTTTCATTCGATCGATTTAAACTAGGTCATGCGATTCACTCAATCGACCCGTTTCATTCGATCAACTGATCTCCATTCGCACGTTTGACCTAATCGATCCTTTTCAATCGGTCGATTGGGCCCATTCGCATGGACCAATCGTGTGCCTGTCCTCAATCGTGTAGCCCATTCGCATGACTGATCATACCCATGATGAAGTTGTGCGATTGGGCTATACTTGTGCCAATTTTGTCAAGTTATGGACCAGCCCTTAGTTTTCACAAACATTTGATAAAACATTACGCATTAATTGATCATCTCAGACATGATCCATTTAACTACCCGATCACCTCAGACGTGATCCATTTATCCACACGATCACCTCAGACGTGATCCATTTATCCACCCGATCACCTCAGACGTGATCCTTTTAACCTTTCAGAAACAATAAGTTTAGATAAACATTAAGCACCTTCAGTGACATTTAGCAGATAACAGTATACACAGTCCGACATGACACATTATACTAAGACTAAACAAATCTTAACCTATGAATAGAAAGACCTATTTTTGTGATTTTTGTTGGGGCAGGCTTGTAAAGCTTATTAGCATTAACATTTTATCCGGAATGGACTCTCGTGGAATCAGACAGGCATATACACCATCACTTGGAACATTTAGTGCTTATTACACTTTGCATGATGCAATTGCACAATTTTTTTCACTTATGGAAGACTTCTAAGAACTAACTGGGAATCATGTTTGAACTAATATGTAACTTTTATTGATTTTGAACATCAGGCGATGCAGCCACGACGATTGTCAGTATGTTTGTCCACTTAAATCCATACACAGACGTTTGACACACATCAGCGATTAATTAGATGAATTAGGTCAAACCGTATTTGTATATTCCACAGGTATATGGTAATCAATCGTTCTCAGGAGATTTTTGAGCGGTCTTGGACTTAGAAGATTTTGTTCTAAAAATTTCAAAGAGATGCCAAGCCTCAGGTCAGTGCCATCGCACAGCAGAGAGGCGCAAACAACAATGAATTCTTAGAACGAATAGGTTATGCTTATCCTCAGGTCAGTGCCATCGCACAGCAGAGAGGTGCAATACCTATTTATCTTCTTAGAGCAGCATATTTGCATATACATTTTTTAATGACATTTGTCATCTTTTGCTCTGTTTTGCTGGTCTTTGCTCACATTTGTGGCATTAGCTTGCTCCTCACCCCTTATTGGACATTGATTGATTGTGCAGACCAGGGATACCATGAGAACACACAACTGGTTGAATAAATTTAGTTTTAGCCAGTTCACTGATGATGTCTAATGGTCTATTGTGTTGAATCTACTGACACATCGTATTGTGTACTTACACAACCCTAGATCTACTTTCTCCAAGTGATTACAATACCAGTCAAACCTTCTATCATATTCCTATTTTGTTAGACTTAGACTTCTCTGATTTATGATTTTTATTATTGAAACTGAAAACCAATTTGATGTTCCAAGTAACTCGATGCCTGTGTGCTATCACTTTCCAGTTTTATCGAGTCGCATTTCCAGTTTATTTGTCTGTGCCTTTTCAGCTTAACTTACCTCCCCCCCCTTTTTTTTTTCTTTTGTTTTGTTTTTTTTTTTAAGTAAATGCATACTGAAATAAATCTCCCCCTAAAATTCTAAAACATAAAATCTTTTTGTGTTTTTGGATTTTATACGACAAGGGAATTTAAAAATAAAATAGAAATAAAAATGAAGGAAAAAGAAAATAAACTTCTAGACACGAGTCGGACTATGTATCTGCTTCTTCAGCAATCACATCACTTTTCTTTTTAACGCCGTTGACCTCTAGCAGATATAAAAATCTTGGTTTATCAAACGGTTTAGTGTAAAGGTCAGCGCGCTGAAAATCCGTGTTAATTTTAATCACATCAATTAATTGTTTTTCATAGCAATCGCGTATGAAATGATATTTAATCCCGATGTGTTTTGTTTTTGGGTGTTGAACAGGATTTTTAGTGACAGCTATGGCAGCAGAATTATCAACATAAATAGGAGTGTTAGAAAATTTCAAACCGTAGTCTCGCATTTGCTGTTGAATCCAGATGATCTGAGAGCAGCAACTTGCAGCAGCAACATATTCAGCTTCACAGGTTGATAGAGCAACCGAGGTCTGCTTCTTGCATTGCCACGTGACTAACCGTCTTCCAAAGAACTGACACCCTGCTGATGTAGACTTAAAATTCATCTTGCAGCCACCATAGTCTGAATCGCTGTATGCGGTAAGCTCGAAGTCATCATCATGAGGATACCACAATCCCAGTGTTGGAGTACCCTTCAGATAACGAAAAATCCTTTTCACCCCAATCAAGTGATTCACCTTTGGCTTTGCTTGATATCTAGAACATAAACATGTTGCATACATGATATCTGGACGCGAGGCAGTAAGATACATGAGAGATCCGATCATCCCACGATACATAGTGGCATCCACCAAATCCCCATTCTCATCAGGGACCACATCATGATTTGTGGCAAGAGGGGTACCGGCAGCAGACGCATTTTCCATGTCAAAGCGATTCAGAATATCGCCGACATACTTGGACTGATGTAAGAAAATGCCGGTTGGTGTTTGATCCACCTGTAATCCTAGGAAGAACTTCATTTCTCCCATCGCACTCATTTCAAACTCTGCCTTCATCACAGATTCGAACTCTTTGCACAAGGCTTCATTTCTAGATCCAAAGATAATGTCATCCACATAGATCTGCACCATAAGCAAGTCACCATCCTTTTCTTTGATGAATAATGTACAGTCAATCACACCCCTGTGAAAACCATGCTTCAGCAGATGGGTGGAGAGCTTTTCATACCAAGCTCGAGGAGCCTGATGTAGCCCATACAGAGCCTTGTCTAACTTTTAGACTCTGTCCCGATGATAAGGATCTTCGAATCCTTCGGGTTGACTGACATATACTTCTTCACGGATTTCCCCATGCAAGAATGCACTCTTAACATCTAGTTGATATACTTTGATCTTCATGTAAGAGGCGTAGGCTAGAAAGATACGAATAGCTTCCATTCTAGCTACGGGAGCAAAGACTTCATTGTAGTCGATTCCTTCGACTTGCCTGAAGCCTTGAACAATCAACCGTGCCTTGTTTCTGATAACAACACCTTGGTCATCCTTCTTGCACTTTAGTACCCATTTGGTACCAATAACCTTGACTCCTTTTGGCCTGTCAACTAGAGTCCAGACTCCAAGTTTCTTGAACTGGAGTAGCTCTTCTTGCATGGCATTGACCCAGGCCTCATCTTTCAGGGCGTCACAGACATATTTAGGCTCGATTTGTGAAACAAAACATGAGAAAACCCCGTCATTGACATAACCCTTTTCCATGACTGCCGCATAATCAGCAGAGTACAGCTGATTTCGTGTTTGCATACCGGATTGAATGTCCCCTATGATAGACGAGGGGGGATGATTCACACTGATCCTGGTCACAGGTGTGGTAGGAACCACAACCTCAGAACCCAGATTGGTGACTGCTGGTTCAGTGTCCGGATTTCCTGCAGCTGGTTCAGCAGTTGTTGACTCACTGTGTTGATTGGCTGTATGCTCAGGGTTAGAAGCAGGTGCTTCTTCATCACCTGATGAATCATCACTCTCATCAAGAGCAGGAGTCGAAGAGCTTGAGGCACCATCAGTAGGTGTGATGTTGCTTGAATCCAGATTCGGTGAAATAAGAACGTCATACATCATCTGGGTAGTAACATCATCCTCTGAATCAAACTGTGGAAGATTAAAGGATTTGAAAAAGCCATCATAATCGAAGAATGATGATGGACCTTTTCCAGCAGGAGGTGTGATGTATCTCTGAACATCCACGTTGCACCACACCTCTACCTGACCCGTCGAGTTATTGTAAACTCGCTTGTCTGGGATGCTGTATCCTAAGAATATTCTTTGATCAGCTTTCTCGCAGAACTTGCCTTCCTGAGTCTTCTTCAGCAATGTACATGGAGCTCCAAATGGTTCCAGATACTCCAAATTTGGCTTTCTCTTCTGAAGTAGCTCGTAACAAGTCTTGCCATGCCTTTTGACTACTAACACACGATTAAGTGTGTAGCAGGCATTTGCAACCGCCTCATTCCAGAACTGAACTGGGAGCTTTGAATCAGCTAACATGGTTCGCGCAGTCTCAATTAAGCTCCGATTCTTTCGTTCTGCAACTCCATTCATCTGTGGTGTGTATGCGGAAGTGAACTGATGAACAATTCCCTTTTCCTTGCAGAAAGCATCCATCCACTGATTTTTGAACTCCGTGCCATTGTCAGAACGTATTTTCTCACCTTCAGCTTGTAGAGTGACTCCAAAGTTGTGACGAGCACCTTGAATGATTCAAACGTTTCTGATTTAGCTTTCAGAAACATCACCCAGGTGAATCTTGAGTAGTCATCAGTGACTACAAAGCAGTACCAGTCTCCTGCTATACTCTTTGTGTTGACTGGACCAAAGAGATCCATGTGTAGCAACTCCAAAGGCATCTCAATTGTGTTGACGTGCTTGGTCTTGTGAGATTTCCTGGTCTGCTTTCCCTGTTTGCAAGAGACACAAAATCAGGAAGTTGGAAGTTCTTGACAGTAACTCCCTCAACAAGGTTGTTGTGAATCAGATGATTCATCTTCCTTTGATTTATGTGTCCCATCCTTCTATGCCATGAGATGGAATCCTTCTCTGTCGCTTTTGAGAGAAAACATTGAGCTGTAGATTCAGAGCTAGAAGCATTAGACATATCCAAGACATATAGATCATTGTACCTGGATGCAGACATCAAAACCTGCTTCTCTGGAATTTCCATCTCCTTTTTCAATATGTAACAATTTCGGTTGTCAAACATAACTTTGAAGCCCTTGTCACATATCTGAGACACTGAAAGTAAATTGTTTTCCAGTTGTTGAACAAAATTTACTTTATCAAACTTTACCTTATCATTACCTACTTCGCCCTGAGCGGTAATGTATCCTCCTTTATTACCCGCAAAGGAAACATGTCCCCCTTTAATTTGTTTGACATTAAAAAGAAGAGACTTGTTTCCTGTCATGTGCCTGGAAGCTCCGCTATCCACAATCCATGTATTTGTTGAAGCACTGTAGCGGACAACCTGCACATAATTGAAAACAATCAGTTAAGGAGGGGGACCCAAGCCTTGACTGGCTTGGGTTTCCCAGAGGAATCAACCATCATGAATTCGACCCACTGTCCTTTATCAGTGAGTGGAATCTCAACTTTCAGATTGTCCTGGCTTTCAGACTCACCAGATGTCTTGGCTTTCCATAAACCATCCCTGTGAAAGGATTGTTTATGATAAACTTTAGACTGATTAACAGTTTGAGCATGTAGTTTAGATTCAGAAACAGTTTTTTCGCTGGAGTTACAGACCTGTCAGGGACTGGTCTGTTGTGCCTTTGACGTGGTGGGGACGAAAACGACTTAGAAGGTGTTTTATGCCTAATGGGTGTTTTCGATCTAACCGGGGTCTTAGAACGCTGTTTTGAATCTACTTTGACTTTGTCGTTTAGCTCAACTTTAATTCTTGGTGTCTGATAGCGTGGACAATTAGTTGAAATATGACCTCGCTGACCACAAGTATAGCAGGATCTCCATTCATCAGGACTAGGAGATCTCTTGTGGGGCGGTGAATAAACCTCAGGAATGGGTCTTTTGGTCTCAGTCTTTGAATATTTACCCTCTTTAACAAATTTAACTTGTTAATATTTGGATTAATTTGTCTTTGAGGCTGAATATTATCCCTTTTAACTGGTTTAACTTGAGTGGATTTAGATATCTTGGTTTGTGTTATATTTGACTTTGATTCCGAACCAAGAGTTGTTTGAACATTTGGTTCCACCCGTATCTCAACATTGACCTCGCTTGATGTTGAAGTTTTCTGATCATCATTTAGAGAAGCAGACTTAACTGCTGTGTCAGGATCACTAACCAAAGGAGTTGTCACCACATGATCCTTAATTTGATTGTTATTAATTGGACGTTGTTTTGTGTTCAAAAGGATTTCATGTGGTGGTGGAACTACCTTGTAACCCAATCCTTCCCCATTGTTGCGTTCTTTAACCAAGTTTTTCAAAATGTGCGAAGAACTCGCTAGACTATGTAGTTTTTGGTGTAATGACTCATTTTCTACCTGTAAGACCGCTTTGTCCTTTTTAGTCTCTTCAATGGTCTTTAAATAGTATTTAATGTCATTTTCTTGGTTAAAGACAACAACTTCAGTTTCCTTTAGTTGCTTTTGCAATGCATCTAACTTCTCTTGTAACTGCTCTCATTTTGTTTTAATATGCGATTAGCTTCTGAGCATAGTTTTAAGTCATTTACTAAGTTATCATTGTGTTCTAACAACCTAGCAAATTTTAGATCAATGCTTTCTCTAAATTTATCACATTCGACACAAACATCTTCATCAAATATTTCATCTTTAGATTTTACCTGTGTGGATGTCGAAGTGCCAGCCATGAAGGCATTCTGAGACATAGATTGAGCTTCAGATTCTGAATTCAACTCATTCTGGACAATTTCATCAATAGCATCAAACGTATCTTCCACATCAGCAGTATCAACTTCAGCTGAGCTTTCCCCTTCACTTGCAGAATCTTCGTTCAAGTCTTCCACGGATGCAATGTTAGCTTCATCAGACACGAATCGAAAGGACCAGTCTTGTCCTTCATCTCCTTGTGCTACCATAGCTTTAGAATCACTTCCCGTGGACGCTGGTTTCTTGTCTCTATCTTGCCTGTTGAACGAGGAAAATGGATTCCCGTTCCCAGTCTTCTTAGGCTTTGAACACTCCCTTTTAAAGTGGCCCTTCTCTCCACAATTGAAGCACGTGACTTTAGACTTGTCAAAACCAAAGGTTGTATCTTTAGTAGCCACGAGATTCTGCCCTGTTTTCTTCACAAATTTCTTGGCTCTTCGGACAGCGCTTGCAAGAGCCCACATGATGTCCATTCTTTCCAACTCATTCTCATCTACTTGCTCATAATCTTCATCAGCAAGGTGGCAATTACCAATCTTGCCCGCCACCAAACCATCATAAGAATGCACAACAGCAGCCAGAAGATCCATGTGCTCTTTAGCAACCTCCACTGTTACCTTTCCCAGATTTTCTGTTGTCAACTTTGCAGACTGAGAAACAATAGGGCTTTGACTAGCTCCAGATGCACCAAGAGACTCATTTGCAGATGATAAACCTTGTTCAGCAGTTGAAGATGCATTGGACACGAAGGCCGTTTGCAGAGGTGCACCAGAAGTCTTTGCAGCAGGGGTGGAAGTAGAAGGAACATTGTAGAGAGAGGGGTCTTGAGCATAAGAACCCTTCTTAGCCTTGTATTTTTGTCGCACTTCCTCCTCTCTCAGTTTTAGAATAAAGTCATTGATATCCAAGGTTTCTAAAACTGAGTTGTATCGCAGAGTAGAAATGAACGAATCCCACTTTGCAGGTAGACCATCTGCCAAGCTTAAAACTTTATCTTCCATTGAAGTCTTAACACCATGAGTGTGAAGTTCACTCATCAGATGGTAAAACCGATCGATGATTTCATCCAAGCTTTCATTCCCTATTGCCGAGAAATTATCAAACTCCTTCTTTAACGCTTTACCTTTCAGTGCCTTTAAGTTTGAATTTCCATCATACCTCTTTTCAAGAACTTCCATCAGTTTTTTACTTTGTTTGTGTTCTGAGTATTGATGAAAAATAGGTTTGGGAATGGACTGAGTCAAAATAGCATAGGCCTTCTTCTCTGCATTGTAAGCAACCTTCTGTGTATCGGTGAGTCCACTCAAAGTCAAAGGAACACCATCAGCCCCCACGGGTATTTTATAGCCAACCTCAATAGAGTTCCATAAGTTAGTATCTACTCCATTAAGATAGATCTCAAAACGTTGTCTCCATTGTGGAAAATCCTCTATTGTCAATAGTTAAGGTGGCTTGTTATGGTTCCCTATCTCATTCTCCAGTAACAACAAGTTCTGAATTCTCGAATCCTTTCCAGCTGACATGGCATAATTTTCTGAGTCCATTCTTGAATTAATTTAACTTGGGAATTAAACTGCTGATGCGAATGGGCTGTATCCGATTGGACTCAGACGCACTTTGAATCGGCCGACTGAGTGACTTAGACGACTGAGCAGACCGATCGACGCAGATGTGCGACTGAAGTGATCGATTGACTCAGTCGAGCGATTGACACAGCGACTGACTCAACCGGGCGACTGAGTGGCGACTGACTCAAACGTGCGAAAGACCTGTGCGAAAGAGTCAGTCGTACGATTAGAAAACGTTATCAATTGACTCGGAATGACCTTAAACGCTCTAGAAGTTTTAATGACGGCGAACAACCACTGATTTTTCAGAACATTCACACGTGTCTCAATTTTTCCACGAAAAGTGGTATTTATAGGTTAGTTTTTCATTCGGGTGCCTGAACCATTCGGATGGTTCAGTCGTGCGATTGAGATATGCGTATGATCCATACTTACGACTGAACTTTCAGTCGTACAATTTGATCAATCTCATGCTTCAGTCTTACGACTGATCCAGTCTCCTGGATAAATCGTGCGACTTAGTCATTCGCATGAAGTTATTCATGCGTATGGTCCATTCGCATGGCCCATTCGCATGAATGTTAAGTTTGAATGTGTTAATCATTACAACATTATGCATACCTATTCAAACAAAGCCAAACCTATATAATTAGTCATTACTTAACCCATTAATGAAATAATAAACATTATAATATAAACAACCACATGTATTTCATTAAGCATCATTCAATTACACATAGTCAAGACATTTTACATTCAACTCAGAATCTAGGGACACATGTATCAACAGTCTTAAAACAAAATGAAAGCGGTTATAAGGAGAAGATAGATGCATTGCAGAAGCAACTAAAGGAAACTGAAGTTGTTGTTTTTAACCAAGAAAATGATATTGAATACAACTTAAAGACCATTGAAGATACTAAAAGGACAAAGCGGTTTTACAAGTAGAAAATGAGTCGTTGCAACAAAAAACGTAGTTTAGCGAGTTCTTCGCACATTTTGAAAAACTTGGTTAAAGAACGCAACAATGGGGAGGGATTGGGTTACAAGGTAGTTCCACCACCACATGAAACTCTTTTGAATACAAAACAACGTCCAATTAATAACAATCAAATTAAGGATCATGTGGTGACAACTCCTCTGGTTAGTGATCCGGACACAGCAGTTAAGTCTTGCTTCTCCGGATGATGATCAGAAAACCTCAACGTCAAGCAAGGTCAATGTTGATAAACGAGTGGAAAAAAATGTCCAACAACTCTTGGTTTGGAATCAAAATCAAATTTTACACAAACCAAGATATCTAAAATCACTCAAGTTAAACCAGGTAAAAGGGATAATATTCAGCCTCAAAGACAAATTAATACTAATATTAAACAAGTTAAATTTGTTAAAGAGGGTAAATATTCAAAGACTGATACCAAAAGACCCATTCCTGAGGTTTACTCACCGCCCCACAAGAGATCTCCTAGTCCTGATGAATGGAGATCCTGCTATACTTGTGGTCAGCGAGGTCATATTTCAACTAATTGTCCACGCTATCAGACACCAAGAATTAAAGTTAAGCTAAACGACAAAGTCAAAGTAGATTCAAAACAGCGTTCTAAGACCCCGGTTAGATCGAAAACACCCATTAGGCATAAAAACACCTTCTAAGTCGTTTTCGTCTCCACCACGTCAAAGGCAAAACAGACAAGTCCCCGACAGGTCTGTGACACCAGCGAAAAAATCTGTTTCTGAATCTAAACTATATGCTCAAATGTTAATCAGTCTAAAGTTTATCATAAACAATCCTTTCACAGGGATGGTTTATGGAAAGCCAAGACATCTGGTGAGTCTGACAGCCAGGAAAATAAAAGTTGAGATTCCACCCACTGATAAAGGACAGTGGGTCGAATTCATGATGGTTGATTCCTCTAGGAAACCCAAGCCAGTCAAGGCTTGGGTCCCCCTCCTTAACTGATTGTTTTCAATTATGTGCAGGTTGTCCGCTACAGTGCTTCAACAAATACATGGATTGTGGATAGCGGAGCTTCCAGGCACATGACAGGAAACAAGTCTCCTTTTTAATGTCAAACAAATTAAAGGGGGACATGTTTCCTTTGCTGGGAACAAAGGAGGATACATCACTGCTCAAGGCGAAGTAGGTAATGAGAAGGTAAAGTTGATAAAGTAAATTTGTTCAACAACTAGAAAACAATTTACTTTCAGTGTCTCAAATATGTGACAAGGGCTTCAAAGTTATGTTTGACAACCGAAAATGTTACATACTGAAAAAGGAGATGGAAATTCCAGAGAAGCAGGTTTTGATGTCTGCATCCAAGTACAATGATTTATATGTCCTGGATATGTCTAATGCTTCTACGTCTGAATCTACAGCTCAATGTTTCCTATCAAAAGCGACAGAGAAGGAATCCATCTCATGGCATAGAAGGATGGGACACATAAATCACAGGAAGATGAATCATCTGATTCACAATAATCTTGTTGAGGGAGTTACAGTCAAGAACTTCCAACTTCCTGATTTTTGTGTCTCATGCAAGAAGGGAAAGCAGACCAGGAAATCTCACATGACCAAGCACGTAAACACAATTGAGATGCCTCTGGAGTTGCTACACATGGATCTCTTTGGTCCAGTCAACACAAAGAGTATAGCAGGAGACTGGTACTGCTTTGTAGTCACTGATGACTACTCAAGATTCACCTGGGTGATGTTTCTGAAAGCTAAATCAGAAACGTTTGAATCATTCAAGGCGCTCGTCACTACATTGGAGTCACTCTACAACATGATGGTAAGGAAGATTCGTTCTGACAATGGCACAGAGTTCAAAAATCAGTGGATGGATGCTTTCTGCAAGGAAAAGGGAATTGTTCATCAGTTCACTTCCGCATACACGGCACAGATGAATGGAGTTGCAGAATGAAAGAATCGGAGCTTAATTGAGACTGTGCGAACCATGTTAGCTGATTCAAAGCTCCCAGTTCAGTTCTGGAATGAAGCAGTTGCAAATGCCTGCTACACGCTTAATCGTGTGTTAGTAGTTAAAAGGCATGGCAAGACATGTTATGAGCTACTTCAGAAGAGAAAGCCAAATTTGGAGTATCTGGAACCCTTTGGAGCTCCATGTACATTGCTGAAGAAGACTTAGGATGGCAAGTTCAGCGAGAAAGCTGATCAAGGAATATTCTTAGGATACAGCATCCCAGACAAGCGAGTTTACAATAACTCGACGGGTCAGGTAGAGGTGTGGTGCAACGTGGATGTTCAGAGATACATCACACCTCCTGCTGGAAAAGGTCCATCATCATTCTTCGATTATGATGGCTTTTTCAAATCCTTTAATCTTCCACAGTCTGATTCAGAGGATGAAGTTGCTACCCAGATGATGTATGATGTTCTTATCTCACCGAATCTGGATTCAAGCAACATCACACCTACTGATGGTGCCTCAAGCTCTTCGACTCCTGCTCATGATGAGAGTGATGATTCATCAGGTGATGAAGAAGCACCTGCTTCTAACCCTGAGCATACAGCTAATCAACACAGTGGATCATCAGCTGCTGAACCAGCTGCGGGAAATCCGGATACTGACCTAGTAGTCACCAATCTGGATTCTGAGGTTGTGGTTCCTACCCACTAGTGACTAGGATCAGTGTGAATCACCCCCCTCGTCTATCATTGGGGACATTCAATCTGGTGTGCAAACAAGAAATCAGCTGTACTCTACTGAGTATGCTGCAGTCATGGTAAAGGGTTATGTCAATGACGGGGCTTTCTCATGTTTGTTTCACAAATCGAGCCTAAATATGTCTGTGACGCCCTGAAAGATGAGGCTTGGGTCAATGCTATGCAAGAAGAGCTACTCCAGTTCAAGAAACTTGGAGTCTGGACGCTAGTTGATAGGCCGAAAGGAGTTAAAGTGATTGGTACCAAATGGGTACTAAAGTGCAAGAAGGATGACCAAGGTGTTGTTATCAGACACAAGGCACAGTGGTTGTTCAAGGCTTCAGACAAGTCGAAGGCATCGACTACAATGAAGTCTTTGCTCCCGTAGCTAGAATGGAAGCTATTCGTATCTTTCTAGCCTACGCCTCTTACATGAAGATTAAGGTATATCAACTGGATGTTAAGAGTGCATTCTTGCATGGGGAAATCCGTGAAGAAGTATATGTCAGTCAACCCGAAGGATTTGAAGATCCTTATCATCGGGACAGAGTCTACAAGTTGGACAAGGCTCTGTATGGACTACATCAGGCTCCTAGAGCTTGGTATGAAAAACTCTCTACCCATCTACTAAAGCATGGTTTTCGCAGGGGTGTGATTGACTGTACATTGTTCATTAAAGAAAAGGATGGTGACTTGCTTCTGGTGCAGATCTATGTGGATGATATCATCTTTGGATCTAGAAATGAAGCATTATGCAAAGATTTTGAATCTGTGATGAAGGCGGAGTTTGAAATGAGTGCAATGGGAGAGATGAAGTTCTTTCTGGGATTAAAGGTGGATCAAACACCAACCGGCATCTTCTTACATCAGACCAAGTATGTCGGCGATATTCTAAGTTGTTTTGACATGGAAAATGCTTCTGCTGCCGGTACCCCTCTCGCCACAAATCATGATGTGGCTCCTGATGAGAATGGGGATTTGGTGGATGCCACTATGTATCGTGGGATGATCGGATCTCTCATGTATCTCACTGCCTCGCGTCCAGATATCATGTATGCCACATGCTTATGTTCTAGATATCAAGCGATGCCAAAAGTAAATCACTTGATTGGGGTGAAAAGGATTTTTCGTTATCTGAAGGGTACTCCAACACTAGGATTGTGGTATCCGCATGATGATGACTTTGAGCTTACCGCGTACAGCGATTCAGATTATGGTGGCTGCAAGATGAATTTCAAATCTACATCAGCGGGGTGTTAGTTCTTTGGAAGACGGTTAGTCACGTGGCAATGCAAGAAGCATACCTCGGTTGCTTTATCAACCTGTGAAGCTGAATATGTTGCTGCTGCAAGTTGCTGCTCTCAGATCATATGGATTCAACAGCAAATGCGCGACTACGGTTTGAAATTTTCTAACACTCCTATTTATGTTGATAATTCTGCTGCCATAGCTGTCACCAAAAATCCTGTTCAACACCCAAAAACAAAACACATCGGGATTAAATATCATTTCATACGCGATTGCTATGAAAAACAATTAATTGATGTGATTAAAATTAACACAGATTTTCAGCGCGCTGACCTTTACACCAAACCTTTTGATAAACCAAGATTCTTATATCTGCTAGAGGTCAATGGCGTTAAAAAGAAAAGTGATGTGATTGCAGAAGAAGCAGATACATAGTCCGACTATTGTTTCTTTGTTTATTTTTTTTTCTTTCATTTTATTTTCGTCTTTCATTTCCATGTCGTATAAAATCCAAAAACACAAAAAGATTTTTTGTTTTAGAATTTTAGGGGGAGATTTATTTCAGTATTCATTTACTTAAAAAAAATAATGGGGGAAGGTAAGTAAAGCTGAAAAGGCACAGACAAATAAAATGGAAATGTGACTCGATAAAACTGGAAAGTGATAGTACACAGGCATCGTGTTACCTGGAACATCAAAAGGGTTTTCCGCTTCAAAAAGAAAATCATAAATCAGAGAAGTCTAAGCCTAACAAAAAGGGAATATGATAGAAGGTTTGACTGGTATTGTAATCACTTGGAGAAAGTAGATCTAGGGTTGTGTAAATACACAATACGATGTGTCAGTAGATTCAATACAATAGACCATTAGACATCATCAGTGAACTGGCTTAAACTAAATTTACTCAACTAGTTGTGTGTTTTCATTGTATCCCTGGTCTGCACAATCAATCAATGTCCAACAAAGGGTGAGGAGCAACCTAATGCCACAAATGTGAGCAAAGACCTGAAAAACAGAGCAAAAATGACAATTGTCATTACAATAATGTATATGCAAATATGCTGCTCTAAGAAGATAAATAGGTATTGCGCCTCTCTGCTGTGCGATGGCACTGACCTGAGGCTTAGCATAACCTATTCGTTCTAAGAATTCATTGTTGTTTGCGCCTCTCTACTGTGCGATGGCACTGACTTGAGGCTTTGCATCTCTTTGAAAAGTTTAGAACCAAATCTTCTAAGTCCCAAGACCGCTCAAAAATTCTCCTGAGGCAGATTGATTACCATATACCTGTGAAATACTCAAACAATGGTTGACCTAATTCATCTAATTAATCGCTGATGTGTGTCAAACGTCTGTGTATGGATTTAAGTGGATAAATATACTGACAATCGTCGTGGCTGCATCGCCTGATGTTCAAAATCAATAAGTATTACATATTAGTTCAAACATGATTCCCAGTTAGATCTTAGAAGTCTTCGATAAATGAAAAACTGTGCAATCTTATCTTGCAAAGTGTAACAAGCACTAAACGTTCCAACTGATGGTGTATATGCCTGTCTGATTCCACGAGAGTCCATTCTAGATAAAATGTTAATGCTAATAAGCTATACAAGCCTGCTCTAACAAAAATCACAAAAATATGTTCTTTCTGTTCATAGGTTAAGAGTTGTCTAGTCTTAGTATAATGTGTCAGGTCGGACTATGTATCTTGTTAACTGTTAAACGTAACTGAATGTGCTTAATGTTTATCTAAACAGATTGTTTCTGAAAGGTTAAAATGATCACGTCTGAGGTGATCGGGTGGATAAATGGATCACGTATGAGGTGATCGGGTGGATAAATGGATCACGTCTGAAGTGATCGGGTGGATAAACGGATCACGTCTGAAGTGATCGGGTGGATAAATGGATCATGTCTGAGATGATCAATTACACATAATGTTTTATCAACTGGTTAATAAAACTAAGGGTTGGTTCATATCTTGACAAAATGGAACAAGTATAGCCCAATCGCACTACTGAATCTAATATGACCCAGTCGTACGAATGGGGTATACGATTGAATACAATCGTAACATTGGACCATGCGAATGAGCCCAATCGGCCGATTAAATGTGCACGACTAGGTCAAACGTGCGAATGGGATGTGCGTATGAATCAAATGGCACGATTGGAGGTGACCGACTACAACAGTCGTTTGGATGATACTCAATCGCCCGTTTGGAAAAGAACGATTGGGTGGATTGCACGATTGAGACCCAGTCGCCCGACTGATCTATACGACTAGGTTCAGTCGCCCCGCTGAACTAGACGACTAGGCTCAGTCGCCCGACTGGAATGTGCCCTAGTATATATACAAGCCGAATCCGAATCAGTCGCTCATTCTCCCAAATCGCCCTCTCTATTCGCCCGACCTAAAGAACCTCTGTCAAAATTTCCTTTGATTCATCTTTACCTTCGTTTAGCATATTCTAACATCCATTGGTGTTTATACAGGTAATACTCAAGGTGTTTCACAGATAATACACACAAATGTTGTCCAGAATTTCTCGAATTCTGACCGAACAGTAACCGAGTACATGATGATCAAATAGGATGTTCAAACTAACCTAAACGTTTAAACAAAAGTTAAAACATGATTAATCGGTAGTTTCCGAGTGTAATGAGCCTAATTTCGATGTGTAACTTCAAGTATAGCTCAAAACACGAATTTGAATGGACAAACTGTCGAGCAGGCGACTGGACACGCTGATGAACTTCAATCGCCCGATTGAGAAAACGACTAGTGTCAGTCGCCCGACTGAGAAGGACGAATGAATCAATCGCACGACTATGCTCATTCGCTTGACTTAGTCACCCGTATGAATAAATTCACCTTTAAAACTCATTCGTTCCACTCAGTCGCACAGTTATGTTCATTCGGCAGCTCAGTCGCCCGACTAACAAAAGTGGGAAATTCTTTGATTTGAATAAGCTATCTTCTACATGTACTGATGTTTACTTATATTGTGACAGATGGCGAATCGTCGGATTCTAAGCACAAAGCACAACATCTGTGCCCATCTTGATCTGACCTCAAGGAATGCATCGGAATTTGTGGGAATAATCACATTTTTACGGAGATCGAGGATCTTCAGGGCAATATCCACACCATGCACTCCATACCACTCACTGCAGCAAGCATTCTGGGAGAATGCTACCGTAGACAGATCAGTTGAGCCTTATCGGA
This sequence comes from Flaveria linearis, assembly GCA_024085815.1. Taxonomy (NCBI): domain Eukaryota; kingdom Viridiplantae; phylum Streptophyta; class Magnoliopsida; order Asterales; family Asteraceae; genus Flaveria; species Flaveria linearis. The sequence goes on along the minus strand of CM044011.1, from coordinate 49,673,765 downwards.
TCAGGAGCTCTATACTTGGGAATGCGATAGAGATAACCGAGGAGGACCTAAGGACAGTCCTAGAGTTAGGAGATGATGGTGACTATCCTACTCGTTTACATCCGATGACTGTTAGAGGGTGCTTCCTGAGGGCTAAGTACACTGGGGACATCAACTCAGGGATGCTCAACAAGAGCAATCTCTGCCCCCAGTTCAAATACCTTGCCCATGTCCTGCTCAGATGTATTGCCTCACGGAAAGGAGGATTCGACGAGCTCTCTGAGCAGATGCAGAGTGCCTATGTTGCATTAGTGCTGAACCATCCATTCAGCTTCTCCAGGATGATCTTCACTTATCTAGTGGAGAACATAGAAGTGAAGGGAAGAGAAGGCTTCTGCATGTATCCTCGCTTCCTGCAAATGATCTTTGACCAGAAGCTTCCCATGTTACCAAAGCAGAAGGAGGATGCTGTTGTGCTCGAGGTGATGGATGATACCACCTTGGGCAGGATGAAGGTATACCGGGGCAAACAGGTCAAGCCCCCGGTAAGACGCTTGTTTGGGCATCTGGCCCGTGAGGAGTATGTGGCGCCAGCTAGGAGAAAGTGGCGTCACGAAGAAAGTGATTCTGATGTAGAGCAGGTGGCTCTACCATCCGATGACTCCGATGATGATGACCACGGAACTGGTCAGGGTGGAGATGGTCAAGGAAGACCTGAGCCAGCTCCAATCCACCCTGACTTCATGCAGGAGGAGGAGGACTCAGACGAGGCACCACTAACCCGGACTGTGGGAAGTCGGGTAGTGGCAACCGAGGAAGGATTGCGGGCGGTTGGTGGACGCCCAGGAGAGTCTGGGAGCTCTGTAGCAGACCCATTATACACCCCAGCCTCTCCCAGCAGCCAAGGGGGAGCCTCCGGGTCAAAGGGGACTCGGAGGAAACATATGGCTCGTCCTCATGGGATGAAGCCCAAGCGGAGGAGGATCACGCTCATCTCTACCTCCTCTGCACCAACCACTTCCACCACACCTAGCCAAACCACCCAAACCACTCATACTACCCAACACACCATAACCCAAACACCTCAAACCACCACCACCACTATACCTCCACTTCATACTCCTATATCTTCCCACACCACCACCACTGTACCTCCCACAACAGCCATCCCATCTCCTCCTCTCTACACCACAGCTACCACAACATCCACCACCTACCAAACCCAACCATCATCCTTTCCATCCAGCTCATTTATACCACCAATTTCTGTGGTAGAGCAGCTAGCTGCCCTAAACAGCATGGTCGTTAAGCTGATGGCGTCAGATGCAGAAAAGACAGCTCAGATACAGCAGCTGAGAGAGTTGAGCTCATCTCAGACTGCTGAGATACACCAGTTAAGAGAGCTGACTTCTTCCCAAGCCCAGGTGATCACTTCACAGACCGATCAGATCACAGGGCTGCTTCAGCATGAGGTAGAAACTGATGAAAGGTTGGGAAAGCTGGAGGCGGCTCACAAAACTCTGTTGCTTAAACTGAAAGGCACTCAGAGTGAGCCTCTCAAAATCGGGGAAGGTGATGGTGATGGTGATGATGATGATGATGATTATGGCGACGATGATGATGAAGATGATGGTGATGATGATGATGGTAGTGATGAAGGAAATGATGGTGATGAGGATAAGGATGATGAGGAAGGTGCAGGAGGAGAAGCTGCCGGAGATCAAAATGATCATGTAGCAGGCGAAAGGCGATCTAAACACCGACAAGATCAGGGACCCTCTTCGTCTGCTCCAACAGACGAAACTCCGGAACTTCAAGACAAAAATACTGTTTAGTTAGTCATGTTTATGTATTTAACAAACTTTTGTATTTAAAATTATGTTACAGTTATTGAATGAATGTTTATATCTTATGTTAATGACTGTGTTTGATTATCTACTAACAAGTATTGTGTTGCATGTTTAAATCAAACAGATCCTAATTTTCAGAGAGACGAAAATGATGTTGCTCCCCTCCAACAGGTCAAGTCTCAATTAACAATGATTCTTGATCTGCAGGGGATCGTCAGAAGGTCTGTGATGTATACTCCTGAAGAAGGAGAAATTATACATGACCTCACTGATGAGCAACTGGCTGACATGTTTCGTCTGAATCCAGACGACATTGTAAAAGATGCTCCAGTTTTTGATGATGCTGATGATGACGAACTTAAAGATGTTGAAGAAATTGAGATTGAAGACATCACTGATCAGCATTATCCAGAATACACTGATCAAGAGGGAAACGTGTTTCCTGATCTGGTGACCAACCTTGATAGTGATATTCTGGATAAACTCCATGATAAAGAAAAAGGAGCAGAAGCATCAACAAGCCAAGCTCAAGCCACGAACGACGAAGTTGACATTCGAAAGGCTAAATGGGCGGCTTGCTTTGCCGAGGTCCGAGCACAACGTACTACAGCCACTCTGAGTACCTACACCAAGTTGTACAAAGTAAAAAAGAATATGAAGGTGTCAGGGAAGATTATTGCTTGGGCTCATTTTGATGACCTCGGAGTATATGCAGTGAAGAAGGAGAGGGGAATCGAGTACTTTAGATTCCCTCATGATCTGAAGACTCTCCCAGGTTTTGAACTCAACCAGTTGGCACACCTAAAGCTTCTTTATGCTGATCCGAAGAAGATGTCTGGCTGGTTTAAGGCTGCATTGAAGAAGGAATATAGGACCAGATGGGTAAACTTCAAACCTCAGCAGGCTACGAGGTACCTCAGAAGGTCAGAGGTAAGTCCCATCACTGGTCAGCCAAAGATAGTCCTGAAGTGGCGACCTCCGCGCACAATGTCCCGAATTCCACTGAGGGAGATGCCACAGGACTTTACCCCACACTTTAAGTGGTGGTACTATGACTGGCGCTCGGGTGAGGCAGTCATTTTTTTGGAAAAGGATGGGTCAATGGAAGCTATAAGGGTGTTCGACCTCATGTGGCTTATCAACTTGTCAGCGTCTGATGTGTATACGCTGTATAAGTGGCCACTGTTTTTCGATATGCAGGATATTGTGCAAGCACTTCATTTTCAGCACATAATACGTTTATGCTTTGCGCTGAATATCCATGCGGGGGTTTCCAAAGAAGAGAGATTGAGAAGGTTTGAAGAGTTCAAGAAAGAAGTCAAGGTCTAGATAGAACTAGGTCCAAGGGGGAGTTTGTTGGTACAAATGTCCCTAGTTCTAGTCTAGTGAGCTCAAATGTAATAGACTTCTATCTTGTAACACATATGTAATGTTCAATCAATCGAATGAGAATCTCTTCTTTATACAGTTGTTGATTATATAATGTTATATGTAATTATATTATTAGTTGTTACACGCATAATATGACCATGTTATATAGGATTACAGTTGTGAGACACAGTCTGAATCATTAAAGGTTCAAGAATGTGTTTGACTAAGCATCTTAGTCAGTCGCACGACTGGACCATGCGAATGGTCCGTTCGCACGGTTGAATAAGAAGATTGAGTCAATCGCCCGGTTGAGTCATGAGACTGACTCAAGCGTACGAATGAATCAATCGTATTACTCAATCGCACGACTGAGCCAGTCGCAAGGCTCAGTCGCACGAATGAGATCTGTGACCTATAAATACCACTTAATTCGTGGGAAAACGGAACACTTCGAATATTAGAAACCCTAATCGACCCAGAACGTGCTGTTCGACCATTCCAATTTCATAGAGCGTTTCAGATCATTCCTAGTCAATTAATAACGTTTTCTAATCGTTAGGATTGATCTTGATTTCGTTCTCACTGATTGGATCGCCAATCAAATAGGATTCCGCACTATTTGATCTGGTACAACGAAGAATCAGTTAGTACTCCGTAAGTACTCGGTTCTAACATTATTATTATTATTATTATTATTATTATTATTATTATTATTATTGTTATTTAATATATCAATTTATTAACTTGTAAATTAACAAAAAAAATCAAACATAAATGGTCGACATAGTTTCATAAATGGCAACAAAACCCTTACCAGAATAAACAACGCTAACTTTTAATTAACAAAAACACAAGATGTTACAGTCGCCCCAACTTATAAGAATTTCTTCCCGAAATTAAGAATGAAACTATACGAACAAATACGGGTACTTCTTCTTCATGTGTTCCTCACGTTCCCAAGTAAACTTAGCTCCACGCTTATTCTTCCAGCGAACCTTGATGATTGGGGAAGTTGTGGTTCTAGTCTTCTTCATAATGCGATCCATGATTTCAATGGTTTCTCAACAAAGTGTAATGACTCATCGATTTGGATGTCTTCCAACGGAACATGCAAACTTTCATCAGCCAAACACTTTCTCAAATTTGAGACATGGAAAACAAGATGAACGCCACTAAGGTCGGAAGGTAATTCCATCTTGTAAGCAACTTTCCTGATCCTTTTGAAAATCTTGAAAGGTCCTACAAATCTTGGAGCTAATTTCCCTTCTTTCCAAAGCGAACAAAGCCCTTCCATGGTGAAACCTTAAGAAGAACCATATCCCCAACTTGGAATTCCAATGGCTTATGTCACTTATCGGCATAGCTCTATTGTCGACTTCTTGCCACTTTAAGGTTCTTGCGAATTATAGAGACTTTATCGGTCATTTCTTGTATAAGTTCAGGACCAGTGATGAAGTCTTCACCAATGTCGGTCCAGCAAATAGGTGAACAACATTTACAACCATAAAGTGCTTTGAATGGTGCCATCTTGATACTCGAGTGGTAACTGTTGTTCTATGAAAATTCCGCGAGCGTTAAATGCATATCCCGATCACCACCAAAATCAAGGACGTAAAGGTGTAGCAAATCCTCCAAGGTTTGGATGGTTCGCTCGGTTTGACTGTCTGTATGAGGATGGTAAGCCATGCTTAGATCCAACTTAGTACCCAAGAGTTCTTGCATAGACGACCAAAAATGCAAAGTAAAACGAGCATCTCGGTCGGATATTATGTGCAAAGGTACCCTATGACGACTTACAATTTCATCAATGTATTTATGAGCCAACCTTGATGTCTTGTAAGTGTCACGTATGGGTTGAAATGTGTTGACTTGGTCAATCGGTCAACGATCAACCATATGCTATCATGACCTGGGGAGGTGCAGGGTAATTTAGTTATGAAGTCCATGGATATGTGCTCCCATTTCCACATAGGAATCTCGAGTTGTTTAAGCAATCCAATTAGACGTTCATGTTCAGCTTTAACCTTCGTACACGTAAGGCACTTAGCTACATAAGTCGCTATGTCTTTCTTCATTCCAGGCCACCAATATTGACCACGCAGGTCCATATACATCTTATTAGAGCCAGGATGAATAGAATAACGAGTTTGATTAGCTTCATTCATGATAAAGGTATGAAGATTATCATGGTTTGGAATCCAAATTCGATTCGCAAAATACATCAACCCATTGGATTTCGTTTCCAATTGAGCTACAAGGTTATACTTCAATTCATCCTTCATTCTTCCTTCTTGTTGTGCTGCTTGTTGAGCCTCTAAGATACTATAATCGATGTCACTTTCTATCCTAAAATTTTGTAGCAGTACGGTAGTGTCATTGACATCTAGACGAATCTCGGTATCAAACTCTCCTAAAGTGTCAAACCATTGACATCGATCTCGAATTTCTTGGAACGAGATCATCTTGTTATGAACCTTTTGACATAGTGCATCGGCCACAACATTTGCTTTACTAGGGTGGTAGCGAATGTCATAGTCGTAGTCACTAATCAACTCAACCCAATGACGTTGCCTCATATTGAGATATTTTTTATTAAAAAAGTGTTGAAGGCTTTTGTGATCGGTGTAGACTATGCATTGTGTACCATAAAGGTAATGTTTCCAAATCTTCAAGGGAAAAACCAAAGCACCAAGTTCGAGATCATATGTCGTGTAATTCTTCTCGTGGACCTTCAATTGTCTTGATGCATATGCTATGACCTTTCCTCGTTTCATGTGTACACAACCAAGGCCTTGTTTAGATGCATCATAATACACGGTGAAATCGTTGTTTCCATTGGGTAGGGTCAAGATAGGAGCATTACATAACTTGTGTTTTAATGCTTCAAAGGCTTCCTCTTGCTCGGAACCCCACTCGAATGGTTTATTTTTTGTGTCAAAGAAGTAAGCGGCTTCACGATCCTCGAAAAGTTGGTAATGAATCGCCGGTAACACCCAATAAGACCAAGAAAAGAACAAACTTCAGTTGGAGTTGTAGGAACACACCAATTCTTCACAGCTTCCACCTTTACAGGTCAATGTGAATTCCTTGGCTATTCACCATGTGTCCTAGAAATTGAACTTCCACAATCCAAAATTCACACTTCGAGAACTTTGCGTACAATTGTTCTTTCTTCAACAACTCCAGAACTTATCGCAAGTGTAGCTCATAATCGTATTGGACTTGGAATAGATAAGTATGTCATCAATGAAGACGATCACAAAGTTGTCTAGATAAGGTTTGCATACTCGATTCATGAGATCCATGAAGACAGCAGGAGCATTTATTAAAGAAAAAGGCATAACCATGAACTCATAGTGCCCATATCGAGTACGAAATGCAGTCTTTGGGATATCATCGTCATGGACTAGCAATTGATGATAACCCGAACGTAAATCGATCTTCGAGAAAATGGCAGCTCCTTGAAGTTGGTCAAAAAGATAATCGATATGAGGATGAGGGTAGCAGTTCTTCATGGTAAGCTTGTTAAGTTCAGAATAGTCGATGCACATACGAAACGACCCATCTTTATTCTTCACAAACAGAACAGGTGCACCCCAAGGCGAAGAGCTAGGATGAATAAAACCCTTCTCGGATAGTTCTTGTAGTTGATTAGATAGCTCTTGCATTTCCGATGGTGCAAGTTGATGTGGTGACTTAGCCACGGGGTTTTCCCTCGGAATTAAATCGAATTTAAACTCGACTTCACGCACGGGAGGTAAGTGTTGGTACACATGTCCCCAGTTCTAGTTTAGTGAGCTTAAATGTAATAGAACTTCTTCTTGTAACACATATGTAATGTTTAATCAATATAATGAGAATCTCTTCTATATATGGTTGTTGGTTATTTAATGTTATATCTATTTATATTATTAGCTGTTACACGCATAATATGACAATGTTATATAGGTTTACAGTTGTTAGATATAATTCTGAACAATTAAAGGTTCAAGAATGTGTTTAACTAAGTATCCTGATTCAGTCGCACGACTGGACCATGCGAATGGTCCAATCGCACGGCTGAACTAGGTTATTGAGTCAATCGTACGGTTGAGTCATAAGACTGACTCACTCGTCCGAATGAACCAATCGTATGACTCAGTCACACGACTGAGCCAGTCGCAAGGCTCAGTCGTACGAATGAGAGCTGTAACCTATAAATACCACTAATTTGTGGAAAAACGGAACACTTTGAATATTTGCAACCCTAGTCGACCCAGAGCGTCTAGTTCGTCCATTCCAAGTTCATAGAACGTCCCAGATCATTCCTAGTCCATTCTTAACGTTTTCTAATCGTTAGGATTGATCTTGATTACGTTTTCCCTGATTGGATCACCAATCAAATAGGATTTCGCACTATTTGATCCGGTATAACAAAGAATCAGTTAGTACTCCGTACGTACACGGTCCTAACAAGTGGTATCAGAGCATAGGCTCTTGATTCTTCGTGGATTCAATCGTTTTTGTGAAAAAGTCTATGTTTTTAAGCGAAAAGATCTTTTCTTTCTGCTAAAAATCAAGTCTTTACGTGTGCATGTTCTGAAAAATCAATCTTTTTCGAGTTTCAGCCGTCTAGGGTGCAAAAACTTGCGTTTTAGGTCAAAGTGTGTGAAAAACCTCGTTTTCAGCCGTCCCAGTCGCACGATTATCTCAATCGTACGACTGAAGTCCAGTCGCTCAGTTCAATCGTCCGATTGAGTAATTTGCTTGTTCAATCGCCCGGTTGAGTCATTCGGTCTGTTCAGTCGCTCAAGTGTCATAATCGCCTGTCCAGTCACCCGTTTGAGTTTCAATCGCACACTGTTCGTGTCAGTCGCCTGCACCGTCGTACGACTAAGTTCAATCGCACGATTGTATCTCAGTCGTTCCCCAGTCGCACTTTCCAGTCGCATACTCAGTGTGTTTTTCAAGTTTAAGTTAAATTCATTATGGACTCTGAAAATTTCGCATTCTCAGCAGGGAAAGACTCAAGGATCCAGAACTTACTGCTTCTGGAGAATGAGATTGGTAACCACAATAAGCCACCTAAGCTTCTGTCTATTGATGAGTTCCCCAGTGGAAGCAGAGGTTTGAGATTCATCTCAATGGTGTGGACACTAATCTTTGGAATGCTATTGAAACTGGTTACACCATGCCAGTTGGTGCTGATGGTTTACCATTAACGTTGAGTGGAATGACTGATGCTCAAAAGATTGCCTACAATGCTGAAAAGAAAGCTTATGCGATGCTCACCCAGTCTACTCCAAAAGAGATCTTCCATCAGTATCCTGATCATAAACAAAGTAAGAAATTCTGGAAAGCTCTCGAGAAAAGATATGAAGGGAGCTCAACTCTGAAGTCTTTGAAGGCCAAAGCACTTAAGAAAGAATTTGACAATTTTTCTGCTATTGGGAATGAGAGCTTGGACGATATTATTGACCGCTTCTATCATCTGATGAGTGAACTTCACACTCATGGGGTAACCACGTCTAAAGAAGAAAAGGTCTCCAGTTTGGCTGATGGTCTTCCAGAAAAATGGGATTCGTTTATTTCCACCTTGAGACACAATTCAGTTCTTAAGACATTGGACATCAATGACTTTATCCTGAAACTACGAGAGGAAGAGGTTAGACATAAATACAAGGCAAAGAAGGGTTCTTATGCACAGGACCCTACACTCTACAATGTTACTCCTACGTCTACCTCTACTTCCAAATCCTCCAGCGATCCTCTGCAAACTGCTTTTGTGTCAAATGCATCATCATCTACTGATCAAGGCTCATCATCTGCTAGTGAGTCATGTGGTGCATCTGGGGTATTAAAAAGTTCAACAGTTACTCAATCTACAAAGTTGATGACTGAAAATCTAGGAAAAGTAACTGTGGAAGTTGCAAAGGAACACATAGATCTACTTGCTGCAGTAGTTCACTCTTATGATGGGTTAGTGGCTGGTAAGATTGGAAACTGCCACCTAGCTGATGAAGACTACGAGCATGTTGATGAGAACGAGGTGGAACGTATGGATATTATGTGGGCTCTTGCAAGTGCTGTACGAAAAGCTAAAAAATTTGTGAAGAAAACAGGATAGAATCTCGTGGCTACAAAAGATACTACCTTTGGGTTTGACAAGTCCAAAGTCACGTGCTTCAACTGTGAAGAAAAGGGTCACTTCAAGAGGGAATGTGTAAAGCCTAAGAAGACTGGGAACGGAAATTCATTCTCCTCGTTCAACAGGAAAGATAAGGATAAGAAGACAGCTCCAACTGGCAGTGAGTCCAAGGCTATGGTTGCTCAAGGCGATGAAGGACAGGATTGGTCTTTCAGATTCTTATCTGACAGTGAAGCAAACATAGCATCTGTTGAAGACTTAAATGAAGACTCAGCGAGTGAGGGGGAGAACTCAGCTGAGATTGATACTGCTGATTTGGAAGAGACTTTTGCTGCCGTTAATGAAATTGTGAAGAATGAGTTGAATGTTGAATCTGAAGCACAACCAGCATCTCAGAATGCTTTCATGGCTGGAACGTCTTCATCTGCATAGGTAGAATCGAAAGACGAACTCTTTGCTAGACATGCTTATGTTGATTGTGAAAAATTTAGTGAAAGCATTAACTTAAAATTTGCTAGGTTATTAGATCACAATGATAACTTAGTAAATGACCTAAAATTGTGCACAGAGGCTAACAAAGTGTTAAAACAAAATGAGAACAATTATAAGGAAAAGGTTGAAGCTTTAAAGAAACATTAAACGAGAATGAAGTTGTTGCCCTCAACCAAGAAAATGATATTAAATTCTATTTAAAGACCATTGAAGAAACTAAAAAGGATAAAGCAATTTTACAAGTTGAAAATGAGTCTTTAAAACAAAAACTTTATAGTCTTGCGAGCTCATCGCATATTTTGAAAAACTTGGTTAAAGAGCGCAACAATGGGGAAGGTTTGGGATACAAAGTTTTGCCTCCACCACATGAGACCTTGTTAAACACCAAACAACGTCTAATCAATGATAACCCCATAAAGGATCATGTGGTGACAACTCCTCTGGTAAGTGATCCGGACACAACAGTTAACTCTGCCCCTCCGGTTTCTGACCAGAAAGCATCATCATCAGGCACAACTGTCACGCAAATCACTGGAAACCGGGTGGAAGTGAATGTTCAAGAATCTCATGGGTTGGGTCAAAAATCGACTACCACACAACCTAAAATTTCCAAAACCACTCAATCTAAATCAGTGAATCAAGAAACCCATCCTCTTTCAAGACAAAACACACATAATGTTAAACAAGTTAAATTTGTCAAGGGAGGTGAAAGTCTTAAAAATGAGTACAAAAAGAAAGAACCTGAAGTTTACTCACCGCCCCACAAGAGATCTCCTAGCCCTGATGAATGGAGGTCCTGCTATACTTGTGGACAGCGCGGTCATATTTCTACAAATTGTCCTCGCTATCAGACTCCAAGAATTAAGGTTGAGCTGAACAACAAAGTTAATCTAGATTCAAAACAGCGATCTAAGACTCCTGTTAGATCGAAAACACCTATTAGGTCTAAAACACCTTCTAGGTCGTTTTCGTCTCCTCCACGCCAAAGGCCATACAGACAAGTCTGTGATGCCAGTGGCCAAACCTGTTTCTGAATCTAAACCATATGCTCAAACTGTAAATCAGTCTAAGGTTTACCACAAACAATCCTTTCACAGGGATGGTTTGTGGAAAGCCAAAACTACTGATGTGTCTGAAAGCAAGGACAAGCTGAAAGTTGAGATTCCACCCACTGATAAAGGACAGTGGGTCGAATTCATGATGGTTGATTCCTCTGGGAAACCCAAGCCAGTCAAGGCTCGGGTCCCCCTCCTTAACTGATTATTTTCTCTTATGTGCAGGTTGTCCGTTATAGTGCGTCTACAAATACATGGATCGTAGATAGCGGAGCTTCCAGACACATGACGGGAAATAAGTCCCTCCTTTTCAATGTCAAACAAATTAAAGGGGGACACGTTTCTTTTGCTGGAAACAAAGGAGGATACATTACCACTCAGGGAGAAGTAGGTAATGAAAAGGTAAGGTTCGACAAAGTCAACTTTGTTCAGCAATTAGAAAACAATCTGCTTTCTGTGTCTCAGATTTGTGACAAGGGCTTCAAAGTCATGTTTGACAATCGCAAATGCTACATTCTGAAGAAAGAAATGGATATTCCAGAGGACCAGGTATTAATGTCCGCATCTAGATATAATGACTTGTATGTCCTAGATATGTCTAATGCTTCTACTAGTGCTTCTACTGTTCAATGTTTCTTATCCAAAGCTACAGAAAAGGACTCTATTTCGTGGCACAGAAGAATTGGACACATTAATCATAGAAAGATGAATCATCTGATTCATAACAACTTAGTTGATGGAGTTCCTGTCAAGAACTTCAAACTTCCTGATTTCTGTGTCTCATGCAAGAAAGGAAAGCAAACCAGGAAATCTCACAAGACCAAAAATGTCAATTCTATCGAGATGCCCCTGGAGCTACTGCACATGGATCTATTCGGTCCAGTTAGCACGAAGAGTATCGCGGGAGACTGGTACTACTTCGTAGTCACTGATGACTATTCACGATTCTCGTGGGTGATGTTTCTGAAAGCAAAGTCAGAAACCTTTGAGTCATTCAAAGGGCTGGTCACCACTCTGGAATCACTTTACAAAATGAAGGTGAGAAAGATTCGCTCAGATAATGGAACCGAGTTTAAGAATCAGTGGATGGATGCTTTCTGCAAAGAAAAGGGAATTGTTCATCAATTCACCTCTGCATATACACCACAGATGCATGGAGTTGCTGAGCGAAAGAACAGGAGTCTGATCAAGACCGCCAGGACTATGTTGGCAGACTCAAAACTGCCAGTGCAGTTCTGGAACGAAGCTGTAGCCAATGCCTGCTACACACTCAATCGTGTGTCAGTAGTGAAAAGGCATGGGAAGACTTGCTATGAGTTACTACAGAAGCGTAAACCAAACTTGGAGTATTTGGAACCTTTCGGTGCTCCTTGTACGCTTCTGAAGAAAACTCAAGAAGGCAAGTTCAATGAAAAGGCAGATCAGGGGATCTTTCTGGGATACAGTATACCCGACAAACGAGTTTACAACAACTCTACTGGTCAGGTAGAAGTATGGTGCAATGTTGATGTTCAACGTTTCACTATCCCCCCTGCTGGAAAAGGTCCATCGTCATTTTTTGACTACGATGGCTTTTTCAAATCATTCAATCTTCCTCAGATAGATTCAGATGATGATATTGCTACTAAGATGATGCGCGATGTTCTAAACTCACCGAATTGGGATACTAGCAATAAAACTCCTGCAAGTGGTTCATTGGGATCTGCCTTAGCCGATCAGGATGATAGTGAGGACTCATTAGAGGATGAAGAAGCAACTGAACCAGTACAGTCACCTAATGTTGATCATGAAGGAAGCTCTTCAGCTACTGAACCTGCATCTGGAAATACAGATACTGAACCTCCAGTCACAACTATGGACTCTGAAGTTGTTGTTCCTACAACTCCCATGACTAGGATCAGTACGAGTCATCTGCCAGATGCTATCATTGGTGATCTCCACTCCGGCGTGCAGACTAGAAGTCGATTGTACACTGCTGATTACGCTAAAGTAATGGAAAAGGGCTACGTGAATGATGGAGCTTACAGATATTTTGTTTCTCAAATTGAACCCAAACACGTAAGTGATGCCCTTAAGGATGAAGCCTGGGTCAATGCTATGCAAGAGGAGTTGCTACAGTTCAAGAAACTTGGAGTGTGGACTCTTGTTGACCGACCCAAACGAGTCAAAGTAATTGGTACCAAATGGGTACTAAAGTGCAAGAAGGATGACCAGGGTGTTGTTATCAGAAACAAGGCACGGTTGGTTGTTAAGGGCTTCATACAAGTCGAAGGAATCGACTACAATGAAGTCTTTGCTCCAGTAGCTAGAATGGAAGCTATTCGCATCTTTCTAGCCTACGCCTCTTACATGAAGATCAAAGTCTATCAACTAGATGTTAAGAGTGCTTTCTTGCATAGGGAAATCCGTGAAGAAGTCTATGTAAGTCAACCCGAAGGATTCGAAGATCCTTATCATCAGGACAGAGTCTACAAGTTAGACAAGGCTCTGTATGGGCTACATCAGGCTCCTCGATCTTGGTATGAAAAGCTCTCCACCCATCTGTTGAAACACGGCTTTCGCAGGGGTGTGATTGACTGTACATTGTTCATCAAAGAGAAGGATGGTGATTTTCTTTTGGTACAGATCTATGTGGATGACATAATCTTCGGTTCACGAAACGAAGAGCTATGTAAAGAGTTTGAATCTATGATGAAGGCTGAGTTTGAAATGAGTGCCATGGGAGAAATGAAGTTCTTCCTAGGATTACAGGTGGATCAAACACCTACCGGCATCTTTCTGCATCAAACTAAGTATGTCGGTGACATTCTTAGTCGCTTTGATATGGAAAATGTCACTGCAGCCGGTACCCCACTTGCCACAAATCATGATGTGGCTCCTGATGAGAATGGGGATTTGGTGGATGCCACCATGTATCGTGGGATGATCGGATCTCTTATGTATCTCACTGCCTCGCGTCCAGATATCATGTATGCCACATGTTTATGTTCCCGATATCAAGCGAAACCCAAAGTAAATCATCTGATTGGAGTCAAGAGGATTTTTCGTTATCTGAAGGGTACTCCGACACTGGGGTTGTGGTATCCTCATGATGGTGACTTTGAGCTAACGGCGTATAGTGACTCAGATTATGGAGGCTGCAAAATGAATTACAAGTCTACGACAGCAGGATGTCAATTTTTCGGGAGGAGATTGGTAACTTGGCAGTGCAAGAAGCAGACATCAGATGCTCTATTTACCTGTGAAGCTGAATATGTTGCCGCCGCCAGCTGCTGCTCTCAAATCATTTGGATACAATAGCAAATGCGGGACTATGGTTTGCATTTCACTTCTACTCCTATCTTTGTGATAATTCTGCTGCAATTGCAGTAACTAAAAATCCGGTTCAACATCCTAAGACCAAACACATAGGCATAAAGTATCACTTCATACGCGACTGCTATGAAAAACACTTAATTGATGTGGTCAAAACTAACACGTATTTTCAACGCACTGACCTCTACACCAAACCATTTGATAAACCCATATTTTTCTATCTACTAGAGGTCAACGGGGTTAAAAAGAAAAGTGATGTTATATTAGAAGAAACAGATACATAGTCCGACACCTGTTTTTTTTATTTTTAGTATTTCTTTTATTTTAACTTTTTTAATTTCCTTGTCGTTATAAAAATCCAAAAACACAAAAAGATTTTTGTTTTAGAATTTTAGGGGAAGATTAGGTTAAATTCAGTATTTTTATTTGCTCAAAAAAAAGGGGGGGAAGGTGAGTAAAGCTGAAAAGGCATAGACAACAAAACTGGAAATGTGACTCGATAAAAATTGGAAAATGATAGTACACAGGCATCGAGTTACTTGGAACACCAAAATGATTTTCTGATCAGAAATGTTAATTAAATCACTGAAAATTTATTGATCAGAGAAGTCTAAGTCTAACAAAATGGGAAAATGATAGTACGTTTGATTGTTACTGTAAGTACATGGAGAAAGTTGATCTAGGGAGGTGCGAGTTCACTATATGATGTGTCGGTAGATTCAACACAATAGAAAAGTAGACGTCATTGGTAAACTTAATCTAAACTAAACGGTTCAATCAACTGTGGGTTCCCATCTTATCACTGGTTAACACAATTAGCTATTTACAATAAGGGATAACGAGCAAATAAAAGCCACCAAAGGTGTGCAAATGACCACAAAAAGAGCAAAGCACGAAAAAAATGAATACAAGCGCAATCAAGCTGATAACTTATGTTGTTGGTGCGTTATGTGCAAAAGGAAATAAGAAATGCTCTAACAAGGAGACAGGTTGTGTGCCTCTCTGCTGTGCGATGACACTTACCTAAGGATAAGCATAACCTACATATTCTAGAATTCATTGTTGTTTGCCGCCTCTCTGTTGTGCGATGGCACTGACCTGAGGATTGGCTTTTCTTTGAAAGGTCTAAGAATAGTCTCTTGTTGTAAAAATACCTATAGACCGCTCGAAAGTCCTTTAAGGAATGTTGATTACCATATAAGCGTGGGATCCACAAATGTTGTTTGAAATAATATAACTTAATTCATCACCAATGCATGTCAATAGTCTGTGTATGAATTTAAATGGACAAGTATACTGACAATCGTCGTGAATGCACCGACTAAAGTTGACAATCAAAGTGGGTTACGTATCATATCAAACATGATTCCCAGTTAGTACTTAGAAGTCTTAGATCAGTACAAACTGTGATATGTCATCATGAAAGGTGTAATTAGCACAAAATGTTCCAAGTAATGGTGTATATGCCTGTGTGATTCCAAATGAGTCTGTTCCTGATATAATGTCAATGCTAATAGGCTACACAAACCTGCCCTAACAAAAATCACAAAAAGATGTTCATTTTGTTCGTAGTTTAAAACTTCTTTAATTTATTAGTATAAGTGTGTCAATGTCAGACTGTGTATATTGTTATCTGTCAATGTCACTAAACGAGCTTAACATTTACTTAAACAATTTTTTTCTAAAAGGTTAAAAGGATCACGTCTGAGGTGATCGGATGGTTAAATGGATCACGTCTGAGGTGATCGGGTGGATAAATGGATCACGTCTGAGGTGATCGGGTGGATAAATGGATCATGTCTGAGGTGATCGGATGGATAAATAGATCACGTCTGAGGTGATCAGGTGGATAAATGGATCACAT
Source organism: Flaveria linearis (assembly GCA_024085815.1). Lineage (NCBI taxonomy): Eukaryota > Viridiplantae > Streptophyta > Magnoliopsida > Asterales > Asteraceae > Flaveria > Flaveria linearis. The sequence continues at coordinate 49,657,712 of CM044011.1, read as the reverse complement.
CTGAGGTGATCAAACTGTTTTATTAAAATGGTCATGTCTGAGATGATCAACTTGTTCATAACGTTTTATCTACAATTAAATGGAACTAAATGTCGTATGGTTAGATGGTTAAAATGTTCAAGGATGGCCATTCGCACGACTGAATCAAAAGTATGATCTAGTCGTACGATTGGAACATACGATTGAGTAAAGTCGTACGAATGGGCAGTGCGAATGAATCCAATCGAACGATTGGAGGTGACCGACTGTAACAGTCGTTTGGATGAACCTCAATCGCCCGATTGGAGATGAACGATTGGGTTAATCACACGACTGAGACTCAGTCGCAAGACTGACCTATACGACTAGGCTCAGCTGCACGACTGACCTAAGCGACTAGGCTCAGTCGCCCGACTGGGATTTGCCCCAGTATAAATACAGGCCGAATCAGCATCAGTCGCTCATTCACCCAAATCGCCCCCTCTATACGCACGACCTAACAAACCGCTGCCAAAATTTCATTTGATTCATATTTACCTTCTATTTGTGTGGTCTAACATTCATTTGTGCTTATACAGGTAATATTCGTGGTGTTTCATCGATAAAACCGATAAATGACATCTAGAATCACTCGAATTCTGACCCAACAGTAATCGAGAAGTTAACGAACAAATAGACCATCAAAACTAAGCTAAACGTTCAAACAAAAGTTAAAATACGCTTAATCGGTCGTTTCTGAGTGTAATGAGCCTAAGTTCGATGGTTAACATCAAGTATAGCTCAAAACAAGAATTTGAATGGACAAACCGTCGAGTAGGCGACTGGACACACTGATGAACTTCAATTGCCCGACTGAGAAGACGACTCGTCTCAGTCGCATGACTGAGATGGACGAATGGTTCAATCGCACGACTAAGTCCATTCGCTTGACTTAGTCGAACGTATGAACCAATTCACACAATAAAGCTCAGTCGTCCTACTCAGTCGCACAACTATGCTCATTCGTTTGCTCAGTCGCCCGACTTAACCAAGGTGTAAAGCTTATTGACTTTAATTTGCTATCTTCTACATGCACTAACGTTTACTTACATTGTGTAACAGATGGCAAGTCGATGGATTATGAGTACGAAGCACAACATTTGTGCTCATGTGGACTTGACCTCCAGGAATGCCGCCGAGTTTTTTGGCATTATTTCGTTTTTGAGGAGATCGAGGATATTCCGAGCGATCTCTGCACAGTGTACGCCATACAGGTCGATACAGCAGTCGTTTTGGGAACATGCTGTGGTCGACAGATCCAGGGAGCCATATACTATTAGAAGCTCTATCTTTGGACAAGATATCGAGCTATCTGAGGAGGATATACGTACGGTACTGGAGCTTGGGGACGATGTAGAATACCCAAATAGACTACATCCCCTTACTGTCCGAGGTTGTTTTATGAGGGCAAAGTACTCAGGGGACATCAACTCGGGTATGCTTAACAAAAGCAACTTGTGTCCCCAATTCAAGTATCTTGCCCATGTGCTTCTACATTGTATAGCCTCAAGGAAGGGAGGGTTTGATGAGCTATCAGACCAGATGCAGAGTGCATTCGCTGCTCTGGTGCTGAACCATCCATTTAGTTTTTCACGGATGATCTTCACCTATTTGGTGGAGAACATTGAAGCAAAAGGGAAAGAGAGCTTCTGTATGTACCCAGGGTTCATCCAGATGATCATAGACCAGAAGCTCCCCCAGCTCCCGAAAGCTCAAGATGATGTTGTTGTCCTGGAGATCATGGACGACACTACATTGGGAAGGATGAAGGTGTACCGAGGCAAGCAGGTCAAGCCTCCGGTGAGGAGTTTATTTGGACATCTGGCCCGTGAGGATTACGTGGCGCCAGCTAGGAGAAAGTGGCGTCACGATGATAGTGACTCGGATGTTGAGCAAATTGCTCTGCCCTCCGATGACTCCGATGATGATCATGATACTGATCAGGGAGGAGCTGGTCAGGGAGGACCTGAACCAGCTCCAATTCACCCTGATTTCCATATGCAAGAAGAGGAGGATTCTGATGATGTGCCACTTGCCCGGACTGTGGGCAGTCGGGAAGTGGCCACTGAGCAGGGATTACAGGCGGTTGGTGGACGTCCAGGAGAGTCTGGGAGCTCTTCAGCTGATCCATCTTACACCCCAGCCTCTCCTAGCAACCGAGGGGGAGCCTCCGTGTCAAGAGGGACGCGGAGGAAACATATGGCTCGGCCTCATGGACTGAAGCCAAAACGCATGAGGATTACACTCATTACTACTTCCTCTGCTACCACTACTACCACCACCTCTGCTACTACCACTACTCCACCCATATTCACTACTCCACCCACTACAACAACATCCCCCACCACCACCATCCCACCAGTGACCACTACTACTCATGCACCTCCACCCATATTCACTACAGCCACCACTACCACCACCACCACCACTCACCAGACTGGACCTTCCTCATTCCCCACCGGTACATATCTTCCATCCTTTTCTGTGGAGGAGCAACTAGCAGCCCTAAATAGGGTGGTGCTTAAGCTCATAGCTGCTGATAAAGAAAAGTCAGCAGAGATACGTCAGCTGAGGGAGCTAACAACTTCTCAAACTCAGCTTATTTCTCAGCAAGCTGAGCAGATTTCTCAGCAAGCTGAGCAGATCTCCCAACTCCAGGAGCACAACATCCTGTCTTCGTAGAAGATTGAGGAGCTGGAGTCTGCTAACAAGAAGATTCTACTGAAGCTGAAGGGGTCCCAAGCTGATCCCTTGAATATAAAGGAAGGAGACGGTGATGATGGTGATGACGATGATGATGAGGATGATGAGAGTGATGAGGATGATGACGATAGTGGTGATGATCAAGCCAAGGAGGGGCAAGATGATGATGATGATGATGATTCTGCTTCAAATGATGCTGATTCTGGTCGGGAACAACGTTCAAAAAGAAGACAAGACCATGATCTACATCGGCTCCTCCATCATCATCTACTACAGAAACTCATGAGAAGCTTCAAGACAAAAGTACTGATTAGATATTTATTCCTAAGCTTTTGTACTTGATTCATCTTTTGATGTATATGAAACTCTTGTAAATTTTTAATGATTAATGTTTAATTAACTTGAGTTTATACTAATGATTGCTACTCTACATGTTGATATTAAACAGATAAGGGATTTCAGCAAGATGAGCATGATGTTCCTCCCCTCCAACAGATCAAGTCTCAACTCACAATGATTCTTGATCTGCAGGGGATCGTCAGAAGGTCAGTGAGTTATACTCCTGAAGAAGGAGAAATTATTCACGACCTTACTGATGAGCAGCTTGCTGAAATATTTCGTCTGAATCCAGACGAAATTGTTAAAGATGCTCCAACTTTTGATGATGCTGATGATGAAGAGCTCAACGATGTTGAAGAAATCAAAATTGAAGACATCACAGATCAGCACTATCCAGAATACACTGATCAAGAGGGAAACGTGTTTCTTGATTTGGTAAACAACCTTAACAGTGACATTCTGGATAAACTCAGTGATAAGGAGAAAGGAGCAGAAGTCTCAACAAGCCAAGCCCAAGCCTCGGATGCTGAAGTTGATATTCGAAAGGCTGAATGGGTGGCTTGCTTCGCCGAGGTCCGAGCCTAATGTGCTACAGCAACTCAAAGTACCTATACCAAGCTATACAAAGTAAAGAAGAATATGAAGGTGTCCGGGAAGATCATTGCTTGGGCTCATTTTGATGACCTTGGCGTGTATGCGGTGAAAAGGGAGAGGGGAATCGAGTACTTCAGATTCCCTCATGATCTGAAGACTCTCCCAGGTTTTGAGCTCAACCAGTTGGCCCGACTACAGCTTCTTTATGCTGATCCTAAGAAGATGTCTGGCTGGTTTGAGGCTGCCTTGAAAAAGGAGTACAGGACTAGATGGGTAAACTTCAAGGCTCTGCAGGCTACGAGGTACCTCAGAAGGTCTGAGGTGAGTCCCATCACTGGTCAGCCGAAGATAGTCCTGAAGTGGCGACCTCCGTGCACAATGTCCCGAATTCCATTGAGGGAGATGCCACAGGACTTTACCCCACACTTTAAGTGGTGGTACTATGACTGGCGCTCGGGAGAGGCCGTCATCGTTTTGGAAAGGGAAGGCACAATGGACACAATAAGGGTGTTTGACCCCATGTGGCTTATCAACTTGTCAGCGTCTGATGTTTATACGTTGTACAAGTGGCCACTGTTTTTTGACACACAGGATATAGTGCAAGCACTACAGTTTCAGCATATCATACATCTATGCTTTACTTTGCTCTTAATATCCATGCTGGGGTTTCGAAAGAGGACAGACTGAAGAGATTTGAAGAGTTCAAGAAAGAAGTCAAAGTCCAGATAGAACTAGGTCCAAGGGGGAGTTTGTTGGTACACATGTCCCCAGTTCTAGTCTAGTGAGCTTAAATGTAATAGAACTTCTTCTTGTAACACATATGTAATGTTTAATCAATATAATGAGAATCTCTTCTATATATGGTTGTTAGTTATTTAATGTTATATCTATTTATATTATTAGTTGTTACACGCATAATATGACAATGTTATATAGGTTTACAGTTGTTAGATATAGTTCTGAACCATTAAAGGTTCAAGAATGTGTTTAACTAAGTATCTTGATTCAGTCGCACGACTGGACCATACGAATGGTCCAATCGCACGACTGAACTAGGTTATTGAGTCAATCATACGGTTGAGTCATAAGACTGACTCACTCGTCCGAATGAACCAATCGTATGACTCAGTCACACGACTGAGCCAGTCGCAAGGCTCAGTCGTACGAATGAGAGCTGTAACCTATAAATACCACTTAATTCGTGGAAAAACGGAACACTTTGAATATTTGCCACCCTAGTCGACCCAGAGCGTCCAGTTCGTCCATTCCAAGTTCATAGAACGTCCCAGATCATTCCTAGTCCATTCTTATCGTTTTCTAATCGTTAGGATTGATCTTGATTACGTTCTCCCTGATTGGATCACCAATCAAATAGGATTCCGCACTATTTGATCCGGTATAACGAAGAATCAGTTAGTACTCCATATGTACACGGTCCTAACAGTAAGCCACTAAGGTCATCGGGAAATACTTCGGGGAAGTCTCATACAATCGGGACATCCTTAAGATCTTTCCCTTTGACTTTCGTGTTGACCATGTAAGCCAAGAAAGCCATATAGTTCTTGCTTAAACATTTTTGGGCTTGGGTGCAAACATGAGTTTAAGCCCTTTGGAGGATTTTTCACCAAACACTTTCAATGTATCCCCAGAAGGTAACGGTATACGAATGCACTTCTCGAAACAAATGATCTCGGCATAGTGTTTGGCAAACCAATCCATACCAATGATAACGTCAAAGCTTCCAAGTTTCATAAGGATAAGATCGATAAAGAAATCATGTTCATCGAGACTCAAGATACAATCACGAATAACGATATCAATATTGATCGGTTCTCCATCGGCGACTTTAATGGTGAGTGGTCTTCTAGTTTCGTATGTGGCTTAGCAAGGATTGGTTCAAACTCTAACGAGACAAAGCTTTTATCGGCTCTAGAGTCAAATAGAATGTAGGCATAAGTATTATTTATAACGAACATACATGTTTAGTTTTAAAGGTATTTAAAGATACAGGTAATGTATCAAAAAGAATTAGATCAAAAAAGTTGAGGTTGAGTTAACATACCATTCACCACATCGTTGTTTGCTTGTGCTTGATTCGCGTTGATGTTAAAAGCACGTCCTCGGGCTTGTGGAACGTTTCCCACAAGACGAGGGCGTTGTGGGTTGAAGTGACCAGGTTCCCCACTGACAGGATCTCAGCCTCTAGTTTGATCAATTAGATTGTATTCATAGCGGATTTAGCACGAGAATTAGCAATTACAGCAAGAACACATATGATTTTGCATGTAACAGTACAAGTATAGAGAGAGAGAACAATTCTGCCAAAAAGGTATTTTCTATTGCTCACACGTTTCGGCATGGTTACAATTAGGTCATCTTCCTTTTATAGAGGAAGAATGACGTCAGCTGATGTCACTTGATAGTGACATCAAACCGTTATTGACAAACTACTGATAGAACACTAAACTACTGAAGATGTCAAACAGCTGACATATTCTTACAAAATGCTAAGTGTTCTAACTTATTACAAACTACTGAAGAAACAAGAAACTACTGAAAGTTACAACGACTAAAGAACAAACTCTTCAGTCGTTTACAACTACTGAACTATAACAGCTGAAGAACAAACTCTTCAGCTGTTGTACAAACTACTGAAAGGAAAAATAAAAAACAACTGAAAAGGAAAACCATCACAACATCTGAAGAAGACTTCTTCAGCTGTTGTGACAAACTCTGAAGCTTCAGCACTTGATCTTCAGACATTGGGCTTCAGATGTTTCATCAGCTGATGACTTCAGTAGTTGTCATCAGCTGATGTCTTCAGTCTTTGTCTTCAAACTTTGTGCATCAGTTGTTGATCATCAGCTCTTCAGTTCTTCAGTTGTTGATCTTCAGCACTTGTCTTCAGTACTTGAAGTTTTCAGTACTTGTATTCATCAGTACTTCAGACTTCAGTACTTATCTTCAGTACTTGAGATCTTCAGTTGTTGTTCTTCAGATCTTTAATCTTCAGCTGTTGAGTCTTCAGTCTTTATCAAACTGCTGATGAAGCCTTCAGCAGTTGTTGTGATGTCATGTAGGACTTAGAGGTTTTCCTGATCTTGGCTCATTGGTTCTTTTGGTCCAACAAACTCCCCCTGAACCAATGTAGCCAAAACCTCTAAGTAATTTATTGTCCCACTTATTGTTGGTAGAAATGTTGGTCTATTTACTTCTGGATCAGATCAGAAGTTGACCCTGATAAGCACTGGCCTGGGAAGAGGTCTCTGAGATTTGATTGGCTAAGTATGGATAGGAGCCCTGTTTTGGGGAACTAGATACAGGGCTGTTGTCCCTTCCATGAGACCTACTTCTCACGTACGAGCCTGTAGGATTCTCTGGTGTAGGCTTGAAGGAATGTCATTTGTTCTTCTTTGGATAGGTCCTCAGCCGCACCTTCGAATAATCCTTCATGGCCGTACAGCTCTGAGACAAACATGGCCTGTTTGCCATTCTTGAGCTTAACAGTTGTGATCTGCCTATAGGCGAATTCATCAGGATGTTTGCCTTCTAGTAGCAGGTTGAGCTTATCCTTGTGGAAGTTCTCAAGCCTCTTATAGACTAAGCCTTTCCTAACCACCCTATTCTCCACCATTGTTTGGGGTGGCTACTTAGCTCTATAGGCTCTCTCGAACTCCTCTACAATCTCCTAGGGTGTTATTACAAGAGCCACTAAGATCACTTCATCTACGATCTTCTTAACTTGGCTCTTGTATCTCACAGGAATGTCTTTCTTAATGATCCTGTGAGCCACCCTAGGATCAGGCCAAGTCCTCACTCTCTCTTTATCATATTGGAAAGTTTGTTTGAGAGTAAACAGTCTCAGAGCTTCCTTCTTCATGTTAAGTATAGAAGAAGTAGCAGCATAAGCTTTGTCTATGCTTTTCAGCATCTCCTCATCATGTTGTTTCTGCTGCTCTTCTTCTTCTATCTTAACCCTCACAGCATCCATCTGTGAGGTAGGAGTGATGGGTTTAGGATTGGCTTTAGGTAAAGGAATGACTGTAGAAAGAGGCAGTCTATCCTCCTAATCCTCCTCTTCTTCTTCTTATAAGTGACACTGAAATCTTTTTGGATTTCAGCCACTTCTATCTGTTCAGCTCTCTCCTCCCTCACCTTCTCCTTCCCCTTCACCTTCACAGTCTCCTCAATCCTCTCCCTCTCCTTTTCCTCCTCTCTCCCTACTTCTTTCTCTTCCTCTACCCTCTTCCTCTTGGCTTGCACTGATGTCTCCCCCTTTTTGGGTGCATTGGTTGGGGTTTGACAATCCATAAGCGTCTTCACTACAACAACCTCCACCATGGGTTGTATTTGTGAGGGAAGCCTCTCATCAAGGGTTTTCATCATAATGTCTGTGATTATTGGTGTGATGAGAGGCAGGGATTTTTGGAAGATAGCAACTAGTTGCTTAGGAGGGTTCTGTTCCTGAGAACTAGTGCCAGAAGCAGAGGCAGGTGGCTGAGTTTGTGGGAGTAGTTGAGTATTTGTGAGACCTTCAGGTGAAGGTGCCATCTGTGGGTTTATGGTGGCAGATGGACTTGCATCCTGAGACATTTTGGCAAGCAGCTCTTTAAGTCTACTTACCTCATCCTCTAGGATGGTGTTTTGAGCGACCACATCGAAGAAGAAGCTCAGGTCATCATCAGTTTGCACTGAATCACCTGACCTCCTGATAGTGTTAGGATGTACATCCACTGAGTGTGGCTCAGTAGTTGCATGTGCCCCTTTGTCTTGGTACTGGGGACTTCTAGCCTCCGGATTTGATCCATCATCGGCAGTTGCCTCTGGTGAGGTCTTATTGATGGTACCAGCTTCTCCCTGCTCAGATGTTGATGCAGGGGAAGTGGCAGACTCACCAGAATATCCTATCTCCCTAGCCACACTAGGAGATGTGATATGTGATTCTCGGTGTTGTGGGCTCCTACTAACACTTGTTTCCACCCTCTCTTCGGTTGGAGATACCCCAGTGGTAATTGGTTTCTGGGGAGAGGGTGCAGTGTTTAGATGGGTCAACACTTTGGCGATTATTAGGGTAGGGCTTTGTGGGGCGGTTTCAGTGGGTGATGGGCTAGAAGCAGATTGCACATGGGGAGGAATGTGCTCCTCAATGGCAATCTTCTCAATTGAGAAAGATTCCAGATTTGTGGCAGCCCCTGAAATGGTTGCATCAGGCTCCTGTTGAGAGGAAACCTGTGCGGTTGTGGTGGGTGGAGTCGTGGTGACTGCTGGGAGAATCTGCCCAGCAGTCACTTCCTGCATTTGTGTTGCAAGGGCATCCTCAGGGGACTCATCTCCCTGAGTAGCCTTGGTGGGTTTTTTTTGGGTTTGGGCTTGGTGGGGACTTTAGACTTGGAGGTGGAGGCTGTGGGTTCCAGCTGCGTGGGTTTGCGCAGCTTGGCAGCCTGTTTGAGTGTCTAGTCGGTGTTGTGCCTGGAGTATACCTCAGCTAGAACAGCCATGGCAGGGACCCCAGTGCCAACAAGTCCCTCAGCATTATGCTGGTCCTCTATCATGGCCATAATGAACCGAGGATATAAAATCCAACGGTTTGCAATTGGTTTTGAGGCCATGTCTTTGAGTTCCAAAAATATTATTTCAGTAAAATTAAGTGGCTGTTTCTCAAAGATAGAGTACAATACCTGTTGCCACCTTGTGGACATCTGGTCCCATGAGGATGTTTTCGGGGCCAGACAAACATTCACCATATGAAAGATAAGGCGTTGAGGATCTGGGAAATGTTTCTTCAACAAAGTGGAAGCAGAAAGGTCACCCTGATAGTCATTGGCAGTGAAAGATAGATCAAGGGAGCCTTTGGGGTAAGAGGTTGGGAAAGTGGCATCCTCCAGCTTTAGGGTTTGTCGGATTGTAGCTAGAGTAATGACCACTGGGTGGTTGTTCACGGACGACCGGAGAGAGACCTCGCCATCGTTCTCTCCGGTTTGAACGGTTATGTTCATCCAGAACTTCGATAGGGAATCGGTGTATATGGTGGGGTTGAGAAGGAAAGCCGTTTGGTATGGTGAATCAGTCATCAGATCGACGACATTGTGGAATTTTGACCAGAATGGCGATTTCGTAAGGTATGCGACACAGTCGTGTCGAGGTTTGAGTTGCATGGCCGCCATTAATGGTGTATGGGAAGTTTCAGAGGTTTTTGAAAGTTAGGTCAAGTGAGAATGAAAAGCTCTGAAGGTTGGGTATTTATAAGGTATGGCAAAGGCTAAAAGAAAACTACTGAAGGTTTTGGTGTTAGTCATCAGTTGTTGAAACTGCTGATGACGTGGTTTTAACCTTCAGTGGTTGTAACATTTGAGGACTTGGTGTTAGTCTTCAGTAGTTGAAACTACTGAAACCTTGGTTTTGTCCTTCAGATGTTGTAGACGGCTGAAGACTTGTTGTTAGTCATCAGTAGTTATAAACTACTGAAGACATGGTTTTCATCTTCAGACGTTGTAACAACTGAAGGCTTGGTGTTAGCCTTAGGTAGTTGTAAACTACTGACATCAGTAGTTGTAAACTACTGAAGATGTGGTTTTGCTTCAGTTGTTGTAAACAACTGAGGACTTGGTGTTAGTCATCTGTAGTTATGAAACTACTGAAGACATGGTTTTCTCCTTCAGTTGTTTGGGTATGAAACATCAGATGTTGGTATCAGCTAAAGAGTAAAGTTACTCATCAGCTGTTTCCGTCAATTCAGTTGTTTCATTCTGACCTCCACATTTACTCATCAGCTCTTTGGCCGACTTTCAGATGTTTCATTGGCCCTTCAACTCTTGTGAATATTTATGCCTCAGCTCTTGTGATCAGATGTTCACAAGTACTGATGAGATATTCTTCAGAGCTGGTGAACAAATTGTCTTCAGTACTTATATGTAAGATTACACATCAGTACTTATGAACAAAATTTGTTCTGCAGTACTTATTTGTTTGGAAATTATACATCAGTAGTTATAACCACATCAGTAGTTGTAACTACATCAGCTGTTTTCAACAAATAATGTACTTCAGTACTTTGAAACATTTTAGTCTTTAGTAGTTGTGAAAATGCTAAAGACTAAATTACTCATCAGTACTTATATTTGACCTTTGCATAACAATGCTCATCAGTACTTGTGAACTGAGAGCATCAATATTAGTCAAATTATTCTAGCTGCAGCATACCAAGCTTTAGTACCAAATTTTGAAATGTGGCACTATCTAAAGGTTTAGTAAATATGTCTGCAAGCTCATCAGCACTAGGCACAAACTTTGGATCAATTAGACCTTTTTCATAGCAATCTTGAATAAAATGATGCCTGATCTCTATATGTTTGGTCCTAGAGTGCTGGACTGGATTTTTAACAATACAAAGAGCTGAAGCACTATCCATTAATAATGGAGTCTTAGTCTCTGTAATGCCATAATCCAAGAGTTGGTTCTGAAGCCAGAGTACCTGAGAAGTACAACTTGCAGTAGCAATGTACTCAGCTTCAGCAGTGGATGTAGCAATTGATGTTTGTTTCTTACTCTTCCAAGAAACTAAACAATTGCCTAGGAATTGGCAACCACCAGAAGTGGATTTTCTGGTGACTTTGCATCCTGCATAGTCACTATCAGAGAAAGCAACTAATTTGCAAGAATGCCCAGTTGATACCAAAGACCTAGTGATTGGGTACCCTGCAGATATCTAAAGATCCTTTTGACTGCAATCAAATGGATTCTTTAGGTGCAGCCTGAAATCTAGCACATGCACATGTTGCAAACATGATGTCTGGTCTAGAAGCTGTAAGGTACGTCAAGGACCCAATCATACATCTGTAAAGGGTTTCATCAACCGCTTTATCTTTCTGATCTACATCCAGTTATGTGATGCTGCTCATGGGAGTAGAACAGGGCTTACAGGTTTGTAAATCAAACTTATTTAACAACTCTTTTGTGTATTTGGACAGATGAATAAAGATTCCATCAGCCCTTTGTTTGATTTGCAAACCTAGAAAGAACTGTAATTCCCCCATAGCACTCATTTCAAACTTTTGCTTCATGAGCTTTGTGAATTCATCACACAACTGTGGATCAGAGGATGCAAAAATGATGTCATCTACATAAATTTAAACAAGGAGCTTATGTTGTCCAACAGTCTTTATGAACAAGGTTTTATCAATGGTGCCTCTAGTGAACTTATTTTAGAGAAGAAAAGTTAATAGTGTCTCATACCAGGCTCTAGGAGCTTGTTTCAGCCCATAAAGAGCCTTATCAAGCTTATACACCCAATCAAGATGTTTATTGTCCTCAAAGCCTGGTGGTTGACACACATAAACTTCTTCTTTTATTTTACCATATAAGAAGGCACTTTTGACATCCCTTTGATAAACCTTAAGACTGTGAAAGGCAGCATAAGCTAAGAACAATCTAATTGCCTCCAATCTGGCTACAGGGGCAAAAGTCTCATCATAATCGACGCCATCCTCTTGTGCAAACCCCTAGACAACCAGTTTGGCCTTGTTCTTAACTATTTGGCCCTTTTCATCTATTTTGTTCCTAAATACCCATTTGGTGCCTATTGCACACTTACCTTGGGGTAAAGGAACAAGCTCCCACACTTGCTGTTTTCTGAACTGAAGAAGCTCAAGCTGCATTGCTTCCACCCATCCATTGTCTCTTAAGGCAACATGATAGTTCTTTGGCTCTTGCTGAGTGATGAAGAGAGCATAGAAGTAGAAGTTGGACAATTGATTCCTGGTTGAAACTCCAGCATTGATATCACCAATGATTTTAGATGTGGGGTGATTCTTCAGCTCTTGATAGACTATAATATCAGTGCAAGTGTTTGTAGGACTTTCAACAGCAACAGATGGTGATGAAGATTCTTGAAACCATGTAGGAGATGGAAGCTCAAATGAAGTGGAGCATGCAGAAATCTCATCAGCATTTTTTATAGATGGGGCTGCTGAAGCTACAGGAGCATCAAGTTTAGTGGACTCAGGCAGGTTGTCACTAAACTTGAAAAGGTAAGTACTGACTACATCATCATCAGTACCACCAGGTGGAGAACTGTTGACAGGCACAACAGCTGGTGGTTGATAAGGAACATATTGCAGTATGTCCAGATCAAACAACTCCACAGGGTTTTGTGGAATCTTGTCCTTTGGAGATTCATTGAACTTGACATGCAAAGTTTCTTCAACCATCTTTGTCCTACAGTTGAAAACTCTGTATGCCTTGCAAGTTGATGAATAACCAACAAAATACCTTGCATCCACCTTACTAGCAAACTTCTGGAGTGGATTGCTAGTGTTGAGAATGAAACAAGGACACCCAAAGGCTCTAAAGAAGGAAATCAAAGGGGCCAAATGATGAAGTACTTCATAAGGAGTCTTCATCAACCTTTGATTCACTAAGGCTCTATTCTGCACATAGCAAGCTGTGTTTACAGCTTCAGCCCAAAAGGTCAGTGGCAAACCTGAGTCAGCCAGCATTGACCTTGCAGCTTCAATGAGAGTCCTGTTCTTTCTCTTAACCACTCCATTCTGTTCAGGAGTTCTGGGAATACTGAACTGCCTTTTAATTCCCTTGGACGGGTAGAAGTCATCAAGTGTGTGGTTTCTAAACTCTGTTCCATTGTCACTCCTCACACACTTGACCTGCAGCGAATACTACTTCTCCACAAATAACACAAAGTTCATTATAGCCTTGGCAGCTTCATTCTTGGAGTGGAAGAAGAAAGTCCATACAAACCTGGAGTAATCATCCATAATTACCAGGCAGTATTTCTTCTTTGCCATGCTCATCACCCTGACAGGACCAAAGAGATCCATGTGCAAGAGTTGCAAGCAGGCAATGGACTTTGGTTCTTCTATTGGAGGGAATGAAACTCTGTGTTGTTTTCCTTTTAAGCAAGCAGTGCAGTTGTCTTCACACTTGAACTCCTTCAAAGGCAATCCTCTTACTAAACCATGGCTTATCAGCTGATTCATGTTCTTGAAATTAACATGCCCTAGCCTTCTATGCCATAGAGTAGACTCTTGAGGAGAGGCCTTGGAGAATAGGCAAGGATGGCCTTTTAGATCTATCTTTTTGGAAAGATCTAAGGCATACACTCTTCCTGTCCTGTTGGCCTTCAAGAGAGTGTATTCATCCAACACCTTGTCAATCAAATTTAGAACTTTGGATGACAGAATCCGACAGTTCTGGCTTGTGAAAAGGGTAACATGGCCTTTGTCACACATTTGACTGACACTCAAGAGATTGTACTTGAGATTCTCCACATGGTTAACATCATCAAACCTTATTTCCCTATTGGAAACAAAGCCTTTTTCCGATGATGTAACCCTTTGCATCATTGCCAAAGGAGACAAATCCCTTCTTTCCTTGAGAGTAGTCATTAAGAAGGGAACTGCTTCCTGTCATGTGCATAGATCCTCCACTGTCTACATACCAGATGCTTCTTTGGCATGTTTAAGAACCCTACGATCATAACAACCAGTTAATTAGTTTTAGAGACCCAAACCCTTTTGGTTTTGGGTCTGTTCTCAACAACAGGTGCAACACTAAAGGTGTCTAATGTGTGACAGCCTGAGGTGAAGAAGATGGTGTAGAAGAGGAACCCTTTGGCTTGGATTTCCTTTTCTGTGGTTTCAACACAGGAGCATCTAAATGGTTGACTCTTCCCATTAGATGTTGAACCATCATCACAAGTTGTGTCTGACTTTGTGATAAAGCTTTCAGCTCTTCAGACACATTGGGGCTTGCTGATGATGGATTCCTATGTTCCACCATCTTCTTTTGAACAACCTCAGCTATTGCCTGAGTAACCCCTACCTTCTTTTTAGATTTAGCTTTGGGCTTAGGGATTTCAGGCTTTGATGTTGCTAGTACAAACTTGGTCTCAAACTCATTTTTTATTGTATTCATGTGCTCTTTAATTTTCTCTTTTTGTTTGAGTTTGGAACTCCTTTTGTACCAGCAATCATCAGTAAGATGATTGAACAAGCCACATCCTTCACAAGGCTTCTTCTTCATCTTATGTTGATCATCAACTAAAGAAGATGAAACTGCTGAAGACTTGTTCTTCAGTTGTTTGCTATCAGTACTAGCAGTTTTCTTCCTTGTAGTACCTGCTTTCCTGAGACCTTCTTTAGTTGTCTTCAAACCTTTTCTACTGTCAGTTTTCTTCTCTTCAGTGCTGGCAGTAGTTGAGGTTTAAACTTCAGGTGTTATCACTTGCTCTCCAGTACTTTCAGTACTTCTAGAGACAACACCTGAGTTGATCAACTTTTTGATCATGTGACAGTCAGCATTTGAACCATCAGCTATTATAGCATCAGCTGATTGGTTTTGAGTGGAATTAATGCCGACTTCTACCTCTGATGATGCTGTATCAGAAGATAGTAGGTCACATGATGAGAAGGATTGGTTATTGCTCTCTCCATCAGATTCAACTTTTGCTCTTGAAGTAAAATCTATAGGAGGAGCAGTGTGATTATAACTAATGCCAAACTTCACATTGGAAGCTGATTGCTTACTAAGAAACATTTCAAAACCCTTGCATGATTGCACCCATCGATCACACTCTACTTGGGTGGTTGCAAGAGTTTCCTTGAGGTCTCTGTACTTCTCTAGAAGTACATCTTCCCTAGCCTTATCATCTTTTATTTGGCATTTAAGCTTATAAATCTTATCATTTTTATCATTAAGTACAGCCTCAAATTCAGCTTTCTTTTGGGAAATGATTTGCTCTAGCTCAAGGTTTTTATCGATTAAAGCTACATTTTCTTCTCTAATAGAAGCAAATGCTGCTATGCATGAATCAGAACAGAGCTTGGCTTTAGCCTTAGAAGATACCTGTAATGAAGCATTGGATGATGACCCATCAGCAGACTCAAAGGCCATTAGAGCAAGATTCCCAAATGGATTATCACCACCATGTTGACCAGCACCTTGGAATAGTTGTAACTAACCAGATAAATCATCTGGCAAACTACTCCAGTCAACAACTCCTGGGGTGAAGAAGCTGTGTTGTTGAGGTTGGGTTTGATGATGAGATTGGGAAGGTTGAGGCTCAGGAAGAGCATGTGGTGGCTGAGCAGAAGGTGCTTGAACTTAACTGTGCTGAGGCATATAGTAGCAGGGGTATGGGTATGGCATATGACCCTGAGGCACAAAGTAAGCAGGTGATGGCTGTGCAGATGATGGATGACCCTGAGAACTGGGATGCTGCCCACTATTCTGTGAGCTATTACTAGGAAAAGTCACAAAGGGTGCAGAGGTGTTAGATCCAGATGATCTACACTCTCTAGCAAAGTGTCCAAGCCTTTGGCACTTGCGACACCTCAGCTTGCTCTTGTCAAAACCAACTTTGGTTTTGCCAGAGAGACCAGGAAATTTCCTGCCAGTTCTCTTGTAGAACTTTTGAGATCTGATATTTATCATTGCCATTTGACTCAAACATTCCATCTCTTCCAGATCATCATCTGGAATGCCCTTCAAGTCCGCCATCAGAAAGCACAGATTATCACTGCTACCTCCTGAACTACTATTAACACCAACAAAAGCATGTTCAGTGTTGGTAGAGAAATCAATATGCTCATCATAAGAACTCTCTGATGCAGCATATTCCGACTCCTGACCCATCAAGGCAGTATTGCCAGTGACAAAGTCATCAGTGAGCTTGCCAGAGATGGACAACTACCTCTTTTGCTCTATCTCTCTCTCAAATGTGAGCAGTTTCCTATGAAGTTGGGTGAGAGATAGAGTATCCAGATTTGCACTGGAGCGTAGGACAATCGTATAAGTGTCCCATCTCTCAGGCAGTGATCTGAGGAATCTGTTATTCATCTGGCTATTAGAGTACTCTTGTTTGACCATCTTCAACTCAGAGATCAAACATGAGAACCGCTCATACTGTTGAGTCAGAGTCTCACCCTTCCTATGAGAGAATGTCTCATATTGTTGGGCGAGGATTTCCCTTGTGTTTACTAAGACCACATTGGTTCCTCCGAATTGTTCCTTCAGATCAACCCAGAGATCATGAGCAGTTTCATGATGCAAAAGCCCTGAATAGATCTCATTTGGAATTGCCATAGCTAAAATTCCGTGGGCTTTAGCATCAATCTCGAACAGCTTAAGATCTTCATCCGAATATTGATCAGGTTTCTTCGGAACCTGTTCATATGATTCAGGGACGCTCACCATAGGCTTGTATGGTCCATGCACCACTGACTTCCAATAACCAGCACTGTTGACAGACAAGTGGTGAAGCATACGACGTTGCCATATGTTATACTCATTCCTCACAAGCATCGGAGGCTTGGTTGAGGAACCAGTATTGTGAGGATCGTTCGTTGGTGTCGCCATCTCAGTTTTCAGTCAAAATCAAGTTTAACAAAACAAATGTAGCTCAAAACCACAGAGAACCTCAAGTTTAACGGCCCGAAACAGCAGAATCTCAATCTCTATAGCTAATTCTTGCAAATTGCTAATTCGATCAAACGTAGAGATCAAAAAAGCAGTTTCAATGATCAATGATGAAATCGATCAATGATTAACCAGCTCTGATACCATTTGACAGGATCTAAGCCTCTAGTTTGATCAATTAGGTTGTATTCGCAGTGGATTTAGCATGAGAATTAGCAATTACAGCAAGAACACATATGATTTTGCATGTAACAGTACAAGTATAAAGAGAGAGAACAATTCTGCCAAAAAGGTATTTTCTATTGCTCACACGTTTCGGCACGGTTACAATTAGGTCATCTTCCTTTTATAGAGGAAGAATGACGTCAGCTGATGTCACTTGATAGTGACATCAAACCGTTATTGACAAACTACTGATAGAACACTAAACTACTGAAGATGTCAAACAGCTGACATCTTCTTACAAAATGCTAAGTGTTCTAACTTATTACAAACTACTGAAGAAAGAAGAAACTACTGAAAGTTACGACTGAAGAACAAACTCTTCAGTTGTTTACAACTACTGAACTATAACAGCTGAAGAACAAACTCTTCAGCTGTTGTACAAACTACTGAAAGGAAAAATACAAAACAACTGAAAAGGAAAAACCATCACAACATCTGAAGAAGACTTCTTCAGCTGTTGTGACAAACTCTGAAGCTGCAGCACTTGATCTTCAGACATTGGGCTTCAGATGTTTCATCAGCTGATGACTTTAGTAGTTATCATCAGCTTATGTCTTCAGTCTTTGTGTTCAGACTTTGTGCATCAGTTGTTGATCATCAGCTCTTCAGTTCTTCAGTTGTTGATCTTCAGCACTTGTCTTCAGTACATGAAGTCTTCAGTACTTGTATTCATCAGTACTTCAGACTTCAGTACTTATCTTCAGTACTTGGGATCTACAGCTGTTGTTCTTCAGATCTTTAATCTTCAGCTGTTGAGTCTTCAATCTTTGTCAAACTGCTGATGAAGCCTTCAGCAGTTGTTGTGATGTCATGTGGGACTTAGAGGTTTTCCTGATCTTGGCTTATTGGTTCTTTTGGTCCAACAAACTCCCCCTGAACCAATGCAGCCAAAACCTCTAAGTAATTTATTGTCCCACTTATTGTTGGCAGAAATGTTGGTCTATTTCCTTCTGGATCAGATTAGAAGTTGACCCTGATAAGCACTGGCCTGGGAAGAGGTCTCTGAGATTTGATTGTCTAAGTATGGATGGGAGCCCTGTTTTAGGGAACTGGACACAGGGCTGTTGTCCCATCCATGAGACCTACTTCCCACGTACGAGCCAGTAGGATTCTTGGTGTAGGCTTGAAGGAATGTCATTTGTTCTTCTTTGGATAGGTCCTCAGCCGCACCTTCGAATAATCCTTCACGGCCGTATAGCTCTGAGATAAACTTGGCCTGTTTGCCATTCTTAAGCTCAACAGTTGTGATCTGCCTATAGGCGAATTCATCAGGATGTCTGCCTTCTAGTAGCAGGTTGAGCTCATCCTTGTGGAATTTCTCAAGCCTCTTATAGACTAACCTTTTCTAACCACCCAATTCTCCAACATCGTTTGAGGTGGCTGCTTAGCTCTATAGGCTCTTTAGAACTCCTCTACAATCTCCCAGGGTGTTATTACAAGAGCCACTGAGATCACTTCATCTACAATCTTCTTAACTTGGCTCTTGTATCTCACAGGAATGTCTTTCTTAATGATCCTGTGAGCCACCCTAAGATCAGGCCAAGTCCTCACTCTCTCTTTATCATATTGGAAAGTTTGTTTGAGAGTGAAGAGTCTCAGAGCTTCCTTCTTCATGTTAAGTATAGAAGAAGTAGCAGCATAAGCTTTGTCTATGCTTTTCAGCATCTCCTCATCACGTCATTTCTGCTGCTCTTCTTCTTCTATCTTAACCCTCACAACATCCATCTGTGAGGTGGGAGTGATGGGTTTAGGATTGGCTTTAGGTAAAGGAATGACTGCAAAAAGAAGTAGTCTATCCTCCTCATCCTCCTCTTCTTCTTCCTATAAGTGACACTGAAATCTTTTGGATTTCAGCCACTTCTATCTGTTCAGCTCTCTCCTCCCTCACCTTCTCATTCCCCTTCACCTTCACAGTCTCCTCAATCCTCTCCCTCTCATTTTCCTCCTCTCTCCCTACTTCTTTCTCTTCCTCTACCCTCTTCCTCTTGGCTTGCACTGATGTCTCCCCCTTTTTGGGTGCATTGGTTGGGGTTTGACTATCAGCAAGCGTCTTCGCTACAACAACCTCCACCATGGGTTGTATTTGTGAGGGAACCCTCTCATCAAGGGTTTTCATCACAATGTCTGTGATTATTGGTGTGATGAGAGGCAAGGATTTTTGGAAGATAGCAACTAGTTGCTCAGGAGGGTTCTGTTCCTGAGAACTAGTGCCAGAAGCAGAGGCAGGTGGCTGAGTTTGTGGGAGTGGTTGAGTATTTGTGAGACCATCAGGTAAAGGTGTCATCTATGGGTTTATAGTGGCAGATGGACTTGCATCCTGAGACATTTTGGCAAGCAGCTCTTTAAGTCTGCTTACCTCATCCTCTAGGATGGTGTTTTGAGCGACCACATCGAAGAAGAAGCTCAGGTCATCATCAGTTTGCACTGAATCACCTGACCTCCTGACAGTGTCAGGATGTACATGCACTGAGTGTGGCTCAGTAGTTGCATGTGCCCCTTTGTCTTGGTACTGGGGACTTCCAGCCTCCGGATTTGATCCATCATCGGCAGTTGCCTCTAGTCAGGTATTATTGATGGTACCAGCTTCTCCCTGCTCAGATGTTGATGCAGGGGAAGTGGCAGCCTCACCAGAATATCCTATCTCCCTAGCCACACTGGGAGATGTGATATGTGATTCTCGGTGTTATGGGCTCCCACTAACACTTGTTTCCACCCTCTCTTCGGTTGGAGATACCCCAGTGGTAATTGGTTTCTGGGGAGAGGGTGGAGTTTTTATATGGGTCAACACTTTGGCAATTATTAGGGTAGGGCTTTGTGGGGCGGTTTCAGTAGGTGATGGGCTAGAAGCATATTGCACATGGGGAGGAATGTGCTCCTCAATGGCAATCTTCTCAATTGAGAAAGATTCCAGATTTGTGGCAGCCCCTGAAATGGTTGCATCAGGCTCCTGTTGAGAGGAAACTTGTGCGGTTGTGGTGGGTGGATTCGTGGTGACTGCTGGGAGAATCTGACTAGCAGTCACTTCCTGCATTTGTGTTGCAGGGGCATCCTCAGGGGACTCATCTCCCTGAGTAGCCTTGGTGGGTTTTTTTTGGGTTTGGGCTTGGTGGGGACTTTAGACTTGGAGGTGGAGGCTGTGGGTTCCAGCTGCGTGGGTTTGCGCAGCTTGGCAGCCTGTTTGAGTGTCTGGTTGGAGTTGTGCCTAGAGTATACCTCAGCTAGAACAGCCATGGCAGGGACCCCAGTGCCAACAAGTCCCTCATCATTAAGCTGGTTCTCTATCATGGCCATAATGAACCGAGGATATAAAATCCAACGATTTGCAAATGGTTTTGAGGCCATGTCTTTGAGTTCCAAAAATATTATTTCAGTAAATCTAAGTGGCTGTTTCTCAAAGATAGAGTACAATATCTGTTGCCACCTTGTGGACATCTGGTCCCATAAGGATGTTTTCGGGGCCAGACAAACATTCACCATATGAAAGATAAGGCGTTGAGGATCTGGGAAATGTTTCTTCAACAAAGTGGAAGCAGAAAGGTCAACCTGATAGCCATTAGCAGTGAAAGTTAGATCAAGGGAGCCTTTGGGGTAAGAGGTTGGGAAAGTGGCATCCTCCAACTTTAGGATTTGTCGGATTGTAGCTGGAGTAATGACCACTGGGAGATTGTTCACGGACGACCGGAGAGAGACCTCGCCATCGTTCTCTCCGGTTTGAACGATTATGTTAATCCAGAACTCCGATAGGGAATCGGTGTATATGGTGGGGTTGAGAAGGAAAGCCGTTTGGTATGGTGAATCAGTCATCAGATCGACGGCATTGTGGAATTTTGACCAGAATGGCGATTTGACATCAGTAGTTGTAAACTACTGAAGACGTGGATTTGCTTCAGTTGTTGTAAACAACTGAGGACTTGGTGTTAGTCATCAGTAGTTATGAAACTACTGAAGACATGGTTTTGTCCTTCTGTTGTTTGGGTATGAAATATCAGATGTTGGTATCAGCTGAAGAGTAAAGTTACTCATCAGCTGTTTCCGTCAATTCAGTTGTTTCATTCTGACCTCCACATTTACTCATCAACTCTTTGGCCAACTTTCAGATGTTTCATTGCCCCTTCAGCTCTTGTGAATATTTATGCCTCAGCTCTTGTGATCAGATGTTCACAAGTGCTGATGAGATATTCTTCAGAGCTGGTGAACAAATTGTCTTCAGTACTTATGTATAAGATTACACATCAGTACTTGTGAATAAAATTTGTTCTGCAGTACTTATTTGTTTGGAAATTATACATCAGTAGTTATAACCACATCAGTAGTTGTAACTACATCAGCTATTTTCTACAAATAACGTACTTCAGTACTTTGAAGCATTTTAGTCTTTAGTAGTTGTGAAAATGCTAAAGACTAAATTACTCATCAGTACTTATATTTGACCTTTGCATACTAATGCTCATCAGTACTTGTGAACTGAGAGCATCAGTATTAGTCAAATTATTCTAGCTGCAGCATACCAAGCCTTAATACCAAATTATGGCTTAGTAATTTGGCACCATCTAAAGGCTTAGTAAATATGTCTGCAAGCTCATCAGCACTAGGCACAAACTTTGGATCAATCAGACCTTTTTCATAGTAATCTCGAATAAAATGATGCCTGATCTATATATGTTTGGTCCTAGAGTGTTGGACTGGATTTTTAACAATACAAAGAGCTGAAGCACTATCCATTAATAATAGAGTCTTAGTCTCTGTAATGCCATAATCCAAGAGTTGGTTCTGAAGCCAAAGTACCTGAGAAGTACAACTTGCAGTAGCAATGTACTCAGCTTCAGCAGTGGATGTAGCAATTGATGTTTGTTTCTTACTCTGCCAAGAAAGTAAACAACTGCCTAGGAATTGGCAACCACGAGAAGTGGATTTTCTGGTGACTTTACATCCTGCATAGTCACTATCAGAGAAAGCAACTAATTTTCAAGAATGCCCAGTTGAATACCAAAGACCTAGTAATTAGGTACCCTGCAGATATCTAAAGATCCTTTTGACTGCAATCAAATGGGATTCTTTAGGTGCAGCCTGAAATCTAGCACATGCACATGTTGTAAACATGATGTCTGGTCTAGAAGCTGTAAGGTACATCAAGGACCCAATCATACATCTGTAAAGGGTTTCATGAACCGCTTTACCTTTCTGATCTACATCCAGTTGTGTGATGCTGCTCATGGGAGTAGAACAGGGCTTACAGGTTTGTAAATCAAACTTATTTAACAACTCTTTTGTGTATTTGGACTGATGAATAAAGATTCCATCAGCCCTTTGCTTCATTTGCAAACCTAGAAAGAACTGTAATTCCCCCATAGCACTCATTTCGAACTTTTGCTTCATGAGCTTTGTGAATTCATCATACAACTGTGGATTAGAGGATGCAAAAATGATGTCATCTACATAAATTTGAACAAGGAGCTTATGCTGTCCCACAGTATTTATGAACAAGGTTTTATCAATGGTGCCTCTAGTGAACTTATTTTGGAGAAGAAAAGTTGATAGTGTCTCATACCAGGCTCTAGGAGCTTGTTTCAGCCCATAAAGAGCCTTATCAAGCTTATACACCCAATCAGGATGATTATTGTCCTCAATGCCTGGTGGTTGACACACATAAACTTCTTCTTTTATTTTACCATATAAGAAGGCACTTTTGACATCCATTTGATAAACCTTAAGACTGTGAAAGGCAGCATAAGCTAAGAACAATCTAATTGTCTCCAATCTAGTTACAGGGGCAAAGGTCTCATCATAATCAATGCCTTCATCTTATGCAAACCCCTGGACAACCAGTCTGGCCTTGTTCTTAACTATTTGGCCCTTTTCATCTGTTTTGTTCCTAAATACCCATTTGGTGCCTATTGCACACTTACCTTGGGGTAAAGGAACAAGCTCCCACACTTGCTGTTTTCTGAACTGAAGAAGCTCAAGCTGCATTGCTTCCACCCATCCATTGTCTCTTAAGGCAACATGATAGTTCTTTGGCTCTTGCTGACTGATGAAGAGAGCATAGGAGCAGAAGTTGGACAATTGATTCCTGGTTGAAACTCCAGCATTGATATCACCAATGATTTGAGATGTGGGGTGATTCTTCAGTTCTTGATAGACTATAATATCAGTGCAAGTGTTTGTAGGACTTTCAGCAGCAACAGATGGTGATTAAGATTCTTGAAACCATGTAGGAGATGGCAGCTCAAATGAAGTGGAGCATGCAGAAATCTCATCAGCATTTGTTGTGGATGGGGCTGCTGAAGCTACTAGAGCATCAGGTTTAGTGGACTCAGGCAGGTTGTCACTAAACCTGAAAAGGTGAGTACTGACTACATCATCATCAGTACCACAAGGTGGAGAACTGTTGACAGGCACAACAGCTGGAGGTTGATAAGGAACATATTGCAGTATGTCCAGATCAAACAACTCCACAGGGTTTTGTGTAATCTTGTCCTTTGGAGATTCATTGAACTTGACATGCAAAGTTTCTTTAACCATCTTTGTCCTACAGTTGAAAACTCTGTATGCCTTGCATGTTGATGAATAACAAATAAAATACCCTGCATCCACCTTACTAGCAAACTTCTAGAGTGGATTGCTAGTGTTAAGAATGAAACAAGGACACCCAAAGGCTCTAAAGAAGGAAATCAATGGGGCCAAATGATGAAGTACTTCATAGGGAGCCTTCATCAACCTTTGATTCACTAAGGCTCTATTCTGCACATAGCAAGCTGTGTTTACAGCTTCAGCCCAAAGGTCAGTGGCAAACCTGAGTCAGCCAGCATTGACCTTGCAGCTTCAATGAGAGTCCTGTTCTTTCTCTCAACCACTCTATTCTGTTCAGGAGTTCTGGGAATACTGAACTGCCTTTTAATTCCCTTGGACAGGTAGAATTCATCAAGTGTGTGGTTTCTAAACTCTGTTCCATTGTCACTCCTTACACACTTGACCTGCAGGGAATACTGCTTCTCCACAAATAACACAAAGTTCATTATAGCCTTGCCAGCTTCATCCTTGGAGTGCAAGAAGAAAGTCCATACAAACCTGGAGTAATCATCCACAATTACCAGGCAGTATTTCTTCTTTGCCATGCTCATCACCCTGACAGGACCAAAGAGATCCATGTGCAAGAGTTGCAAGCAGGCAGTGGACTTTGGTTCTTCTATTGGAGGGAATGAAACTCTGTGTTGTTTTCCCTTTAAGCAAGCAGTGCAGTTGTCTTCACACTTGAACTCCATGAAAGGCAATCCTCTTACTAAACCATAGCTTATCAGCTGATTCATGTTCTTGAAATTAACATGCCCCAGCCTTCTATGCCATTGAGTAGACTCTTGAGGAGAGGCCTTGGAGAATAGGCAAGGATGGCCTTTTAGATCTATCTTTTTAGAAAGATCTAAGGCATACACTCTTCCTGTTCTGTTGGCCTTCAAGAGAGCGTATTCATCCAACACCTTGTCAATCAAATTTAGAACTTTGGATGACAGAATCTGACAGTTCTAGCTTGTGAAAAGGGCAACATGGCCTTTGTCACACATTTGACTGACACTCAAGAGATTGTACTTGAGATTCTCCACATGGTTAACCTCATCAAACCTTATTTCCCCATTGGAAACAAAGCCTTTTCTGATGATGTAACCCTTTGCATCATTGCCAAAGGAGACAAATCCCTTCTTTCCTTGAGAGTAGTCATTAAGAAGGGAACTGCTTCCTGTCATGTGCATAGATCCTCCACTGTCTACATACCAGATGCTTTTTTGGCATGTTGAAGAACCCTGCGATTATAACAACCAGTTAGTTAGTTTTAGAGACCCAAACCCTTTTGGTTTTGGGTCTGTTCTCAACAACAGGTGCAACACTAACAGGTGTGTTATGTGTGATAGCCTGAGGTGAAGAAGATGGTGTAGAAGAGGAACCCTTTGGCTTGGATTTCCTTTTCTGTGGTTTCAACACAAGAGCATCTAAATGGTTGACTCTTCCCATTAGATGTTGAACCATCATCACAAGTTGTGTCTGACTTTGTGATAAAGCTTTCAGCTCTTCAGACGCATTGGGGCTTGCTGATGATGGATTCCTGTGTTGCACCATCTTCTTTTGAGCAACCTCAGCTGTTGCCTGAGTAACCCCTACCTTCTTTTTAGATTTAGCTTTGAGCTTAGGGATTTCAGGCTTTGATGT
Source organism: Flaveria linearis (assembly GCA_024085815.1). Taxonomy (NCBI): domain Eukaryota; kingdom Viridiplantae; phylum Streptophyta; class Magnoliopsida; order Asterales; family Asteraceae; genus Flaveria; species Flaveria linearis. The sequence goes on along the minus strand of CM044011.1, from coordinate 49,632,203 downwards.
TGCTAGTACAAACTTGGTCTTAAACTCATTTTTCATTGTATTCATGTGCTCTTTAATTTTCACCTTTTGTTTGAGTTTGGAACCCTTTTTGTACCAGCAATCATCAGTAAGATGATTGAACAAGCCGCATACTTCACAAGGCATCTTCTTCATCTTATGTTGATCATCAACTAAAGAAGATGAAACTGCTGAAGACTTGTTCTTCAGCCGTTTGCTATCAGTACTAGCAGTTTTCTTCCTTGTAGTACCTTCTTTCCCGAGACCTTCTTTAGTTGTCTTCAAACCTTTTCTACTGTCAGTTTTCTTCTCTTTAGTGCTGGCAGTAGTTGAGGTTTGAACTTTAGGTGTTATCATTTGCTCCCTAGTACTTTCAGTACTTCTAGAAACATCACCTGAGTTGATCAACTTTTTGATCATGTGACAGTCAGCATTTGAACCATCAGCTGTTGTAGCATCAGCTGATTGGTTTTGAGTGGAATTAATGCTGACTTCTACCTCTGATGATGTTGTATCAGAAGAGAGTAGGTCACATGATGAGAAGGATTGGTTATTGCTCTCTCCATCAGATTCAACTTCTGCTCTTGAAGTAAAATCTGTAGGAGGAGCAGTGTGATTATAACCAATGCCAAACTTCACATTGGAAGCTGATTGCTTACTATGAAGCATTTCGAAACCCTTGCATGATTGCACCCATCGATCACACTCTACTTGGGTGGTTGCAAGAGTTTCCTTGAGGTCTCTGTACTTCTCTAGAAGTACATCTTCCCTAGCCTTATCATCTTTTATTTGGCATTTAAGCTTATAAATCTCATCATTTTTATCATTAAGTGCAGCCTCAAATTCAGCTTTCTTTTTGGAAATGATTTGCTCTAGCTCAAGGTTTTTATCGATTAAAGCTACATTTGCTTCTCTAATAGAAGCAAATGCTGCTATGCATGAATCAGAACAGAGCTTGGCTTTAGCCTTAGAAGATACCTGTGATGAAGCATTGGATGATGACCCATTAGCAGACTCAAAGGCCATTAGAGCAAGATTCCCAAATGGATTATCACCACCATGTTGACCAGCACCTTGGAATAGTTGTTCCTGACCAGATAAATCATCTGGCAAACTACTCCAGTCAATAACTCCTGGGGTGAAGAAGCTGTGTTGTTGAGGTTGGGTTTGATATGTGGTGGCTGAGCAGAAGGTGCTTGAACTTGATTGTGCTGAGGCATATAGTAGCAGGGGTATGGGTATGGCATATGACCCTGAGGCACAAAGTAAGCAGGTGATGGTTGTATGGATGATGGATGACCCTGAGAACTGGGATGCTGCCCTCTATTATGTGAGCTATTACTAGGAAAAGTCACAAAGGGTGCAGAGGTGTTAGATCCAGATGATCTACACTCTCTAGCAAAGTGTCCATTCCTTTGGCACTTGTGACACCTCAGCTTGCTCTTGTCAAAACCAACTTTGGTTTTGCTAGAGAGACTAGGAAATTTTCTCCCAGTTCTCTTGTAGAACTTTTGAGATCTGATATTTATCATTGTCATTTGACTCAAAATATCCATCTCTTCCAGATCATCATCTGGAATGCCCTTCAAGTCCTCCATCAGAAAGCACAGATTATCACTGCTACCTCCTGAACTACTATTAACACCAACAAAAGCATGTTCAGAGTTGGTAGAGAAATCAATATGCTCATCATAAGAACTCTCTGATGCAGCATATTCTGACTCCTGACCTATCAAGGCAGCATTGCCAGTGACAAAGTCATTAGTGAGCTTGCAAGAGATGGACAACTTCCTCTTTTGCTCTATCTCTCTCTCAAATGTGAGCAGTTTCCCATGAAATTGGGTGAGAGATAGAGTATCCAGATTTGCACTAGAGCGTAGGACAATGGTATAAGTGTCCCATCTCTCAGGCAGTGATCTGAGGAATCTGTTGTTCATCTGGCTATTAGAGTACTCTTGTTTGACCATCTTCAACTCAAAGATCAAACATGAGAACCGCTCATACTGTTGAGTCAGAGTCTCACCCTTCCTATGAGAGAATGTCTCATATTGTTGGGCGAGGATTTCCCTTGTGTTTGCTAAGACCTCATTGGTTCCTCCGAATTGTTCCTTCAGAGCAACCCAGAGATCATGAGCAGTTTCATGATGCAAAAGCCCTGAATAGATCTCATTTGGAATTGCCATAGCTAAAATTCCATGGGCATTAGCATCAATCTCGAACAGCTTAAGATCATCGTCCGAATATTGATCAGGTTTCTTCGGAACGTGTTCATTTGATTCAGGGACGCTCACCATAGGCTTGTATGGTCCATGCACCACTGACTTCCAACAACCAGCACTGTTGACAGACAAGTGGTGAAGCATACCACATTTCCATATGTTATACTCATTCCTCCCAAGCATCGGAGGCTTGGTTGAGGAACCAGTATTGTGAGGATCGTTCGTTGGTGTCGCCATCTCAGTTTTCACTCAAAATCAAGTTTAGCAAAACAAATGTAGCTCAAAACCATCAGCAGAATCTCAATCTCTATAGCTAATTCTTGCAAATTGCTAATTCGATCAAACGTAGAGATCAAAAGAGCAGTTTCAATGATCAATGATGAAATCGATCAATGAATAACCAGCTCTGATACCATTTGACAGGATCTCAGCCTCTAGTTTGATCAATTAGGTTGTATTCACAGCGGATTTAGCACGAGAATTAGCAATTACAGCAAGAACACATATGATTTTGCATGTAACAGTACAACTATAGAGAGAGAGAACAATTCTACCAAAAAGGTATTTTCTATTGCTCACACGTTTCGGCACGGTTACAATTAGGTCATCTTCTTTTATAGAGGAAGAATGACGTCAGCTGATGTCACTTGATAGTGATATCAAACCGTTATTAACAAACTACTGATAGAACACTAAACTACTGAAGATGTCAAACAGCTGACATCTTCTTACAAAATGCTAAGTGTTCTAACTTATTACAAACTACTGAAGAAACAAGAAACTACTGAAAGTTACAACGACTGAAGAACAAACTCTTCAGTGGTTTACAACTACTGAACTATAAAAGCTGAAGAACAAACTCTTCAGCTGTTGTACAAACTACTGAAAGGAAAAATACAAAACAACTGAAAAGGAAAAACCATCATAACATCTAAAGAAGACTTCTTCAGCTATTGTGACAAACTCTGAAGCTTCAGCACGGTTACAATTAGGTCATCTTCTCTTATAGAGGAAGAATGACGTCAGCTGATGTCACTTGATAGTGACATCAAACCGTTATTAACAAACTACTGATAGAACACTAAACTACTGAAGATGTCAAACAGCTGACATCTTCTTACAAAATGCTAAGTGTTCTAACTTATTACAAACTACTGAAGAAACAACAAACTACTGAAAGTTACAACGACTGAAGAACAAACTCTTCAGTGGTTTACAACTACTGAACTATAAAAGCTGAAGAACAAACTCTTCAGCTATTGTACAAACTACTGAAAGGAAAAATACAAAACAACTGAAAAGGAAAAACCATCACAACATGTAAAGAAGACTTCTTCAGCTGTTGTGACAAACTCTGAAGCTTCAGCACTTGATCTTCAGACATTGGGCTTCAGATGTTTCATCAGCTGATGACTTCAGTAGTTGTCATCAGCTGATGTGTTCAGTCTTTGTCTTCAGACTTTGTGCATCAGTTGTTGATCATCAGCTCTTCAGTTCTTCAGTTGTTGATCTTCAGCACTTGTCTTCAGTACTTGAAGTCTTCAGTACTTGTATTCATCAGTACTTCAGACTTCAGTACTTATCTTTAGTACTTGGGATCTTCAGCTGTTGTTCTTCAGATCTTTAATCTTCAGCTGTTGAGTCTTCAGTCTTTATCAAACTGCTGATGAAGCCTTCAGCAGTTGTTGTGATGTCATGTGGGACTTAGAGGTTTTCCTGATCTTGGCTCATTGGTTCTTTTGGTCCAACACCCACAATTGTAGCAAACATGATTTGCAACCATTGAGACATCGTTTGGGCACGGTGACAAGTCGCCACTAAGTGTCCATATTCACCGCATAAAGTACAGATGCGGCACGGAGCGTTCCCCGGATGATGGTACCTACAAATGATGCATAAAGGTTGAGGATCAGCATAGGCCCTAGCCACAGGCATTTGGGTGTAAGGCCCTGTTCCTGGGACACTTACAGTTGGTCAATCATTGCACTTGAAACATATAATTATATAACTTTACAAAAATCATGCAGCGGAAACTTTTAAATCAAACATTTTATTTCCTTTAAATAAACACTTTTGCAAACTAATACATCGTTCATTACAAAATAACGCTCGTTCGTATTACAATGCAAAAGCATTAAACAAAATAATGCCATCCAAAAAGGGCCGAGTAGCCGCCCCGTGCCATCCTCAACGTCATTACCTGCCAACTGGAAACACATAAAAAGTCAGTGTTGCTGAGTGAGTTCTAGTTTTATAAATAAAATACTTTACTTTCGTTAAAAACCATTCTTTACTTTTGTTCATGAGCATACATCATACGTATGCATAGATAATAATTTCTCGTTTATTATCTTTCTCATCATACATTATCGTTCATTACTCGTTCGTTCATCTCATACATTCTTTCTTTTCTCTTACTTTCTTTTAGTACTTTACATTCGTCAGATCGTCATACATCTTACATAAGGATAATAATTGTTATTATCTTCATCATCACTCGTTCATCCTTTCATTCCTTTGTTTGTTCATTATTATCACACATTATTATATGGATCCCGTCTCATGCAATGTCCCCGTCTCCTACTGAAGACAATACCAGGGTAAGCGACAAAGAATCCCCTTCGAGTCAATCTCAAGGATTGATTTCCCTTCGAGTCAATCTTAATGTTTGATCTCTATCCGAGTCTTTTGTGACAACAGGGTCGCTCACCTTATTGTCAATCTCAATGATCTTTATCCAAGTCTTTTGCGACAACAGAGTCGCTCACCTCATTGTCAATCAAAATGATTGATCTTTATCCGAGTCTTTTGCGACAACAAGGTCGCTCACCTCATTCTCAATCTCAATGATTAATCTTTATCCGAGTCTTTTATGACAACAGGGTCGCTCAGCTCATTGTCAATCTCAATGGTTGATCTTTATCCGAGTCTTTTGCAATAACATGGTCGCTCACCTCATTGTCAATCTCAATGATTGATCTTTATCAGAGTCTTTTGCGATAACAAGGTCGCTCACCTCATTGTCAATCTCAACGATTGATCTTTATCCGAGTCTTTTGCAACAACAGGGTCGCTCACCTCATGGTCAATCTCAATGATTGATCTTTATCCGAGTCTTTTACGACAACAGGGTCACTCACCTCATTATCAACCTCAATGATTGATCTTTATCCGAGTCTTTTGCAACAACAGGGTCGCACACCTTATTGTCAATCTCAATGATTGATCTTTATCCGAGTCTTTTATGATAACAAGGTCGCTCACTTCATTGTCAATCTCAATGATTGATCTTTATCCGAGTCTTTTACATCAACAGGGTCGCTCACCTCATTATCAATCTCAATGATTGATCTTTATCCGATTCTTTTGTGACAACAAGGTCGCTCACCTCATTGTCAATCTCAATGATTGATATTTATCTGAGTCTTTTGCAACAACAGGGTTGCTTACCTCACTGTCAATCTCAATTATTGATCTTTATCCGAGTCTTTTACGAGAACAAGGTCGCTCACCTCATTGTCAATCTCAATGATTGATCTTTATCCGAGTCTTTTGCAATAACAGGGTCGCTTACCTCATTGTCAATCTCATTGATTGATCTTTATCCGAGTCTTTTGTGATAACAGGGTTGCTCACCTCACTGTCAATCTCAATGATTGATTTTTATCCGAGTCTTTTACGACAACAGGGTCGCTCACCTCATTGTTAATCTTAATAATTGATCTTTATCCGAGTCTTTTACGACAACAGGGTCGCTCACCTCATACATTTGCTTGTAAGCCTTTCATTCGTTCATTTATTTATTAATGCATGCATTCTTTCATTACGTTCCTTTTTTCATTATCTTCCACTTTACGTTACATAATACTTTTCATTCATTCATTAATGTAACACGTAAAGCCACGGGAAATATAACCATACATCATAATAAGGAACATAACAACATACAACATCAATCACACAAGGCAACATCACACACCCATAACATGCAGCATGCATAACATACAACATGCACAATCACACAACATCAAACATTACACGAATCACGTGTATCACATCATATAAAACCATACGGCATCACACATCATCCTGCATCGCATCAGCATCATCATCAGCTCATCATCATAAATCATCTTACATCATCCATGCCCATCACATCATCTACAACCCCAAAGGTCCGAGCCTACGTCTGCACTTTCGCAAAAGTCAGACAATACTATGGTCATTCGGCGTATGGACCCTATTCGGTTGCATGGTCTTCCATGCGTATGAGAACACTCAGGCGAATGGACCTCCAGTCACATAGCCTCCAATCGCATGCTTCCCATGCGAAAGAACCTCAGTCGCATGACATCCGGGCGTATGGACCTCAGTCATATGACCTTCATGCGAATGGCCCTCAGTCGCACACCTTTCATGTGTATGAACCTCAATCGAACTCCTTTCATGCATATGGACCCAGTCGCATGCCATTCGGAAGCATGGACCTCCAGTCGCATATCCCTAGATCGGTGCAGAATGCAGTTCATCCCGAACTGTAGCTACGAAGTTCGACCTCCAAACTCTTCCAAACCTCTTTTAAGCTCAAATCAGCCATTCTAAACCTTAGGGAAGCATACCACAACACCATTCAAGCACAACCAAGCCCGAAATCAAGACCCAAACGAATAATACACATACATATACATACACAAATGGGTTTACACCCAAAATACCCAAAAACGATTTTCAGATGTGTTCCAGCCCTAAAATCATTCAAAAACATGTAAAAGAGGGGTCCTAGAACTCACACAAACAATCCCGTCGAGTAGAGCTTCGATTTGACCCGCTACACTTCGATTTTCACGCTCGAATCCACCCGAACCAAGCTTTTCTCCCTTTTTCTCCTTCTCTTCTCCCTTGGTTGAGTTTTTGGCAAGAATGGGGAGGGTGTGGGCTGCCCTCCCCCTTTTATACCCCCACTCATCCAAGTTTCTTCCCGTTTGGCAAGTTTGGTCCCTCGACTTTGGGCTTTATTTCTTTTCTTCTTTCGTCGGCTTCAAATAAAATTTCTGGGTGTTACATTGGGCCACAGGTGCAACCACAGGTACAAGTTGTCTTTACGGTGGTTTGGGTGTAGCCACAGCATAGTTGCCAGCCGGTGTAAACTTGCGCTTCTTGTTGTTGTTGTTGTTGTTGTAAGACGGTTCGGCTTTAGTCTCCTTGGCAGCTTCACGGACCATCTTCTCAACTTTCTTAGCACCCTTGACAGACATGGTGCCCGCTCGTATATGATTCTCGGTAAGTTGAGCGGTTATAGTAATGGCTTCCTCCAAAGTTGTGGGTCGACTACCCACCACAGCATCTTGGATTTGGGGTGGTAAACCCTTGATGAACTTCTCGATGTTACGAGGAATAGTGTCGACCATATGGGGCAACAGGATGCTCAACTCATGATGCCTAGTTGAGTACGCCAAATGATCACCACCATCTTGCTTGAGGTTCCAAAACTCTTCCTCCAGTTTTTGCAATTCACTTCTTAGGCAAAACTTTGCGATAGAAATGTTCTTGAACTCGTCCCAAGTGAGTGCCAACATAGCATCAGCACCTCGATTCCTTTTCTCGCTATTCCACCAAGTAAGTGCCTTTTGTTGGAGCATACTAGTGGCATAACGAACTTTAAGTGCCTCGGGACACTCACAATTGATGAACGTATTCTCCATACTTTTGAACCACTCGAGAAGACCAGTGGCTCCTTCCTTTCCACTATAACTAGTAGGCTTGCAAGAACTAAAATGCTTAAAGATACAGGTTTGGTTGTTGCACCCTTGGTTCGCGCTATTTTCTCCTTGACCATTTTGATTGTTGCTTCAATTGGTGATTAAGGTGCTATTAAGTTCAACAACCATGGTTGGGATGACAACAACCATTTGTCATGCAATCATAGCGATGAGACATGCTGGATACAAAATGAGTTAGTCACGGGAATGAGGATATGAAAGGACATTAATTTAAACATGTAAGGCCATGTTCCCGGAAAGCCTCACAATTGGTTTATCAAAGCATAAAATCACTTTATAAACAAAACATTGCAGCAGAATTAAATAAACATTCACTTAAAACTTGGAAATCATATTGTACTCATACATTTGTCTTTAAGAGGAAAAAAACATGGTGCATGGTCTTATATTACAATAAAGATTTCATAGACAGGAATGCCATCCATTGCTTGCCAAGTAGCTCGCTGGTGTCATCCTCAGCATCAGCATTTACCTTTCCACTATTATGCATAAAAGTTAGCTTGCTGAGTGAGTTCTAGTTTTATATAAATAAGAAAATATAAGCTCTATCCTCCATATAATGACCACGCACACATCATACTACATAACATTTCTTGCATCATATTAAGCATGTTCATTATCTTTCATTCTTTCATTATCTTTCACTTCATCATAAGCGAGATTGCACAAAGCAAGAGCTCCATGTTGATCGACAACGAATGTCGATCCCCGTCGGTACACATCATCATGGTAGCTAAACCCGATAGTTGATCCACACTACAAGGCACATAGCCTGCTCATAAATACGGATCCATCATCATACGTCAGACTCACCTAAGTGAAGTCTATCACAGTGCTTGCAAGACTTTTCATCATCAAACAGTCCCGGGGTAACATTCCTTAAGTTCCACTTCTCATTAATATTATCTTCCACTTAATATATATTACGTAACTTATTAAGTACACAACATACCAAGTACTAGTCATCATAACACGTAATCGACCCTCCGCAAAACAGCGGGGGTTCGGGGGCGGCAGCCCCTAACAGTAGGGTCCTAGGGACAGCAGCCCCTAGTGGGGTCCTAGGGGCAATGCCCCTGGCTGGGGCCGGGATGCTAGGTCAGCGCGTAAAAATTTTATATTAAGGACTTTATATAGCATATTTTGTTATAGGAAAATTTATTTTCTTGTTAAAACCGCTTGAAATCCTTACCTTGAAAACCTTATGTTTACTATGCATAATAGCCCTAAAAACATGGAAAAACATTTAAATAAGGGGATCTAGAACTCACCTGGATATCGTGAGTAACTTCTAAACTAAGCCTTCTAGGCTAGGATCGCACTACACAGCCTGCAGATAAATTGACACTTAAAGGGGTTAATTTCTGCCTAATTTCGCTGCTAATTTCGCTATCAGATAAGCAGTTTCGCTGGCAGTTTCGCTGACAGTTTCGCTGCCAGTTTCGCTGACAGTTTCGCTCGCAGTTTCGTTGGCAGTTTCGCTGGCAGTTTCGCTGGTAGTTTTGCTGGCAATTTCGCTGGTAGTTTCGCTACAGTTTCGCTGCCAGTTTCACCCAGCAGTTTTGCATGACAGTTTCGCTATCAGATGCGCCCAACATGCGTTGGAATTTCCTAGTTTCACAATATATATAGGTCAACCTGGGCACTTGCGAATATACCAAAGAAACTATAGTTTCGCACCAGCGAAACTGTAGTTTCGCTGGAACTCTCTTAGTTTCGTTGAATGAGTGCACAATTTCCCTGATCGGGGGCACAGTTTCGCTGGATGAATGAAAATGAAGAACCGTCTCGTTTTTAACCCAAAATCTTAACTTTTTACGTCCAAATCCTTGGTTTACCATCCATGAAATCATATCTAACCTTTTTTCTCGTTTTCATACGTAAAAATTTGACCTTTATGTGTTTCTTTGAAACTCTTCAAAACCCAAAACCCTAGAATTTGGGTTTGATCTACAGGAGGGTTTAGAGGTCGATTCTTACCTGGATTTGTTGCTCCTTTCTTATGGTTTGATGCTCCAACACCTAGATCTTCAATTTTTTAACCTTTGAAACTCCAAATCTTGAGTTTTCTTCACCATCTCTCTCTACTTTCTCTCTCTACGAATTTTGGTGGCTAGGGTTCAAGTGTGGAAGATGATGGCTGATTAGGTGGGTTTGAAGGCTGATTATGGGCCCTAAATCACTTAGGCTCTTTCCTATAAGCCTAATTATCCATAACCCATTTCCTTCCTTTATTAAATACCCACAAATTAAGCCCATTATCCTCAATGACTCATTTTGACTTTTCGGGGTGTTACAAAACAAAGATAAATCAAGAGTTGTAAGGCACTTGGAATGGTTCCATTTGGTAACGCATTACCAGTTGGAAATGTTGACACATCAAGGAAAATTGACCCATTTGCCTTAGAAACTTGTGTATGTTGACCATAGTTTATCACTCATTACCAAAATCCCCAGGCAAGCATAACTAGTCCTGTAGGATTTATGTGAAATGCTTACCTTAGCCCGAATGCTTTTGCCAGGAAATCTAGAATACAGGTGTCTATATGTCACACATTATTTCTTAGGTTCATGGAATCAAAACCTTGATGGGATTTTCATAGATTAGACATAAATTCTAAAGATAAACCCACGATATAAGTGTACGATCCCACGTGACATCGAGAATAAGTTTAGGAAGTTTCATTCGTCGGGGAGAATCAAGGAATCAAGGATAAGTGTAGGGGAGACAAGCAACAAAGTTTAAGCATTTACAAGACAACCTATCTAAAGGCATCAAGTTGCACATAGAAAGGCATCCGTATTTAGATAGCACCATGTAGCATGCCAATAATATATATTTACAAGAATATCAAGATTATTCTATAGGTTCATGCATAAACTATAGTCTAGATCACCATTTTCAATAACCTAAATCCTTATAGTTATGGGCTCTCATACCAATCTGTCACGCCCCAACCTTAACGGTGGAATCGCCGAGATGTGAGGGTTAAGATTGTTCAAAGCCACATAACACTATCTTTAAATTAATATATTATTATCATAAATTCAAAAGTGCAAATTACAATCATAAGTCTCAACATGAAATGAACCAAACATAAGTGTAAAATAAGCCAAGACAATTTATTTAATGTTCTAGGTCCAAATCCTAGATTTGTGCAACTTCAAAAGATAACTTCAAGCTTGAGCATTTCCTGAAACATATTAAAATAAAGGTTAACTATGAAAGTTGGTGAGTTTCCAAGGGTTTAATATACATAAATATATCAAAAGGTTTCAAGTAGCAATTCATATCAAAAGTTATGAGTTATGCAAAATTATAGAACACATATAGCTACAATCAAACCTTGACCAAGATTATGATTACAAGTTTATAGCGATTAGCTAAGTGTATTTGGTTCCCATGATGAACAAATCTTACGTCATCAGGAGCCAACAATACATCGGCTTTAGCACCAAATCGGCTTGTCATGCCCATAGATCTATGACGTCGCCAGGCTAGCAATAGTTAATGATTGTCAACATATAATGTATTTCATATAATACTCACGATAACACAAATAACCATGACAAAATATATGGATGAATTGCAAGTACGTTACAAGTATAAAACATTTACAAGTGTAAGTTGATAAGTTTAACATGTTTCACCCCAAAATGGTGTGAAATAATATAAAAAAGGGCAAGAAAACTCACATGATAAATAAGTATATAAACGATGATTATTAAGAATAATAAACTTCGTTCCAACGTAATAGCTTCAATAGGTACCTAAATCATAGATATATTTACAAGATTTAAGTCCAATGATAAGTTTTACATTTTAATGAGGAGTAGGGTTTTTTAGTGGTATTTGGGGGCATTATTAACTAAACTAAATAAAATGAGATAATTAATTATGTTTTAATTCAATGAAAATATACTAATTGAGCCTTCTTGTGTAAAAAATGCATAAAAAACATTTGTAAAAAAGTTTAATTATAAATTTGAATAATTTTTAACATACTCATAATTTAAACAATAATATATACATAATGTTTGAACCAATAATAACTTAGTTATTTGAACCATTGTTTAAAGTCTATTTTATAAGAAAACAAACTAAATATATCTTTTGTATTAAAAAATAAAGAAAATTTTTTTTAAGATATCTTAAGAATTAAATTTTCAGAAAATAGTTAGCTGACTTTTAAAAATTAACAAGGTTCATCACTTACTTTTTTATAATTTTTATGAATTTTATGTATTTTTAAAGGAAAAAGCCTTAAAACTAAATGTGAGGTTCCCAGGGCTTGAACTCAGGACCTCCTGATTGTGGGAGTGTGTAGCTAACCAGTGTGCTAAGGTCGTGGCCGTGTTAGGAGTTGGTTTTAAAATCTTATAAACACTTAATACAAAATAACCCCAAATCGTATGAACCCTAGTTCGATCAATCCCAAAACTGAACATCGATTCAATGTTATTACTCAAATTAGCCATGGGGCTTTTGTTCCCCATGTTAACAAGAGTGTGTAGATGTGTTCAACTTACCCGATTATGTGTGAATTGATACAATTTAGTTCGGTTTATCTTGGTTCTTTCGCGATGAACAGAGGATTTGTTTTCGAGTTTTCGTTGGATCTTTCACGCAATTGAGTGTATAAGGAGTTTAAAGGGATCGAATGTGACGAGTCCCCTCTATTATATAGATTCAATTTGGACGATTTGGTCACGAACAAGTCTTGCATTTGATTCGTTTGTTTTGGTTATCATTTGGTGATCAATTGGTTATTAATCTCAAATTAAACAACATATTTAGTTTTATGGTGATTAAACATACGTTTCTCATCGATCAAACAACTCAATTTAATGGATTTCAGGTATAAGTGCTTGGAAGGTTTCGGTTTCATGTGGTTTCTTAATGAAACCATCATTTCGATCTAATTAGCACCGGTTATGTATTCGATTCGTGTGCGCGTTCAAAGTATTTGATTTAATTCGGTCGAACCGACCGTTTGTTGGGATTTTGCCCTCGCCGTAGCTCGGCCAAAAATGGCCGGAGTTAATACTGGTTTGCGGGGGTGAAAGGGGATTGGTTTGGCTTTTTTTCAATTTTACACATTTAGTCCTGTGGTTTCAATCTTTATTATTTTAGGCCCAAAACTTCCATTTTAAGTTTCTAAAATGACAAACTAACCCCCTAACTTAATTATTTTAATTTTTAATATTTTTAAGTTCAATAATTTTTTTACAAATTATTATTATTAGTAACAATATTATTATTATCATCATTATTACTATTATTTTAGTTATTATTACTAGTATTATTATTTTTATTATAACTTATTATTATTATTATTACTATTAATAATAATAATATTATTATTATTACTATTATTACTATTACTATTATTATCATTATTATTATTATTATTATTATTATCATTTAGTATATCAATTTATTAACTTGTAAATTAACAAAAAAAAAATCAAACATAAATGGCCCACATAGTTTCATAAATGGCAACAAAGCCCTTACTAGAATAAACGACGTTAACTTTTAATTAACAAAAATACAAGATGTTACACTTATCATTTTATTTCATCATTCGTTCATCATCATTCATTCTTCCCTTTTGCATAGTTCATTCCGTACATAAATCATTAACCTTTACATTCAGTGAGTAGCTTCTCAATCAAGATTTCTAAGCAAGGGTCACACTACGCAGCTTACAGATAAGTTAACACTCAAAGGGGTTAATTTCTACCTAATTTCGGTGCTAATTGCTCTGCAAGATCAGCAGATTCACTGACAGTTTTGCTGGCAGTTTTGCTAGCAGTTTTGCGGGCAGTTTTGCTGATTGTTTCGCGCAACTTTCGTTGGAAATCCAAGTCTACGAAACTATCTGCGAAACTATAGTTTCGCAGAAAGATCCATAGTTTCGCTGGATAACTACGCAATTTCACTAGACGAACTCATAATTTCGCAAAACGGGCTGAAATTACAAACCAGCCCATTTTTAACCCAAAACTTCAATCTTTTACACCCAAAACCTTGGTTCATCATCCATGAAGCTATATCTAAGCTTTTCACATATTTTCTTACATAAAAATGTGAGTTTTAAATGATTCTTTGCCACTTTCAAAAAAACCCAAACTCTAGAATCTGGGTTTAATCTAAATAAACGATTTAATGATGTTTGTTACCTGGATTCTTGGTATTTCTTTGTTGTTTGGATGCTCACAAACAATGATCTTCAATCTCTTGATAAACCGAGCCTTAAATCTTCACCGCCTTTCTACTTTTAATCTCTACACTCTCTCTAGAAGTTGGGTGCTTGAGTTGCATATAAGAGTTAACCCGTAACCCGAAAAGTTAAGTCGGTCTATAACCATTTCCATTTTCTTTACATTAAATAATCCCATCTGAGCCTATTATTATTATTTGGCTCGCTTAGTAGAATGATTTGGATGTTTTACACACTATCTTAGAAAATACTCTAAGTGTAAAATTTTCTAAAGCCAAGACCAATATCTTCTGAAGCCAAATATGAAGTCTTACAAAGCTTTAAATACAAAGTCTTATGAAGCCAACACATGAAGACATATTTCTTCTGAAGACTTTTTGCGCACATGCTATATTTGATGTACATTTACCATAAAGGTGGACCACTTTTCCGCTACAACTCTGATAAGTCACCAACTTACATAAGTTGGTGAAAAGGTCCATGCTTTTGGTAAATGTATATTGATGTCTTGAGTCTTTTACTTTCTACTTTATGTACTATTATCCTTTTTGTAATATATTGGGATGTGAACTACGGCATGTCATAGTCACTAGTCAAAGGCAATCTGCCTTTTGACTCTACATTGATTTTGTTGTTGTGTAGATCACGTAGCTAGCTGGCCTTTAAAGTATGGTCGGCTGTAGGTTGTAGTATAAAGTATCTCATGTCTTTGTAACTTAATTCATGCTTGTACACTTATAAAAGAACTTCATACGAATATACAACATCCTTGAAAACCAAATACTTGTGTTGCTCTGTTCTTGTTTTGTCTCATATTTGCTAGTGTTCTAAGTGTTAATCTTGTGTCACTGGTTCCTAATTTGATCTATTAAGTGTTCTAAACAAACTCTCCTTATTGTGTGTTGTGTTGTAAGTGATCAAAACTCCCTTAAACGGTTCTGCAATTGGTATCAGAGCATTCCAGGCTATTGATTGTAAGATCTCACCATCTTAAGATCCCTCTCACACACAAAACACATAACATCTCAAATGGCAGCTATCACTAAAGCTGATATGGCAACTGGAACCATAGCAAAGTCCCCACTGATCACTCCTGAAGACTTTGACACTTGGTGCCAATGAATGGAAGGGTTCATCAAGTCATAAGACTCCAAGAAGTGATAATTTGTTGTCTCAGGACCTATCATACCAAGCACCTCTTTAGCTACTGTTAGAGGTGGTATGAATCCAAAAGCTGTGGCTGATTATTCTGATGAAGACAAGAAGAAGATAGAGACTGATCAGAAAGCCATAACAGCCCTTCAAACTGCTCTTCCAAACTTTATATACAGAGGCTTCAAGAAGTGCAAAACAGCTAAACAACTATGGATGCACTAAAGCTGATGTATGAGGGGTCAACAGAAGTCAAGGAGAACAAGAAGGATTTTCTAAAGTAGCAATTTGAAAACTTCATCTTCAAAGCAGGTGAAACCATGACTCAACAATACTTCAGGTATGTTGAAATTATGGACACTCTAATGTATGTTGGAGTTACTTTTAAAAATAATGACATTGTAAGAAAGTTCATGTCCTCTCTTCCTAGACAGTGTACACATTACTGTGTTGTTATCAAGAGAACTAAGAACTTTAATACTCTTACCTTGACAAAGTTGTATGGTATTCTCAGTGGATACCAGATGGAGATGAACATGCAAGGTTCATCTGGTAACTCCAGCAATGAAATGAGTACTGTCCTTTATGTGACTAAAAGGGAAAGTATAAAACCCCAACATCGTCTCATATGTTACCCTGACAACTCATAAAAAGGACCTTTCATCAGCTTCCCGAAGATACCAAGACAAAGCTACTCTCTAAGGAAGCCCATTCCAAGAGATAAGCTCTTCACATGCCTTTGTGTCTTCAGATGAAAGCACAGGAAACTTTCTCTTCACCCTTGAAGATCTGGATTGTATTCATGCTAATGATCTAGAACATATGGAGATAGTTCAGCAAATGGCTCTTCTCACTTATAGAGCCAAGAAGTTCTACAAGAGGACAGGGAGAAAGTTTCCAAGCAATGCAGGTAGTAGAAAGTTTGGGCTGGATAAAAGCAAAATGAAGTGTTACAACTGTAACCAAATGGGTCACTTTGAAAGAGATTGCCAGGCACTAAGGACAAACAGTGGCTAAGCACAAGCCAGACCAAACTACACTGATAGAGCTACCCATAATGAGAAGCCAAAGCAGCAAGCTACAGTTTCTATTGAAGAAGGAGGCTTTGACTGGAGCTTTCATATGAAAGATGCATCTCCTAACCAAGCACTAATTGCAAACCATGATGAAGCAAAGGTATAGGAACATCTCTCTACACCTGAATGCATTGCTAAAGTAAATAGATACAGGTCCTATAACCTAGAGATGAGATCTGATCTTGAATCCTTGAATACCTTAAAATTAAGATGAAGGCAAGAAGAAGTAAGCTTCAGAATGAAAATCTTTTCCCTTTGGAAGCTCTAAAGTTAAGATGAAGGCAAGTGGAAAATTACCTTCGGAAGAAAATTTGGTCTCGAAAGAAAGGAATACTTCTGAAGCACCGAAGTCTGCTGCAGTGTTAGGAAAAACTTCCGAAGGTGCAGTCATCAAAACTTCCAAAGTCATCAAAACTTCTGAAGTGTTGAAGGTAAAGTCTAAGCTTCCAAAGGTGGTGTGGAAGTCAAAGAAACACCATGTGACTAAAAGTTCTCCATCAACATCAATAAATGATCCTCATAACATGACTATAGGATCTATTACTGTTGCATTGTCTTCAACATCTATTGATAAGCCCAAGACCAACAAGGCTTGGGTTTCCAAATGTGACTAACTGTCTCTTTTGTGTAGGAACATCTCAAGACAAACAGAAATGTATGGATCATTGATAGTGGTTGTTCTAGGCACATGACAGGCAATAGGTCACTATTCTATAAATTTGATAAAATTGATGGAGGACCAGTTGCTTTTGGTGGAGATGCAGGTGGTTACATAACAGGAAGGGGCGGAGTCACAAATGGTAAGCTTAGCATTGAGAAGGTAAACTTTGTCAAGGAGCTTGGATGCAAGAGAGTATCTTAATTTTGTGATCAAAGTCATAACATACTCTTTACTGAGCATGAGTGCAATGTTCTCAGGATCGGGGTGGTCATTCCTCATAAGCATATCCTACTCAGAGCCCCAGAAATGGAACATGTACAATATGGATTTGCAAGAAACATTACCTTTAGGAGAAGTTTCATGCTTTCTATCTAAAGCCAATAGTGATGAGTGTTTCCTCTTGCATAAAATAACGTGTCATGTAAACTTTAAGAACATGAATAAATTAATTAAGAATGATTTGGTAACTGGAATGCCAAAGAAATAGTTTGCAAGTGATGACCATTGTGTTGCATGCCTGAAAGGGAAGCAACACACGGTATCTCACAAGCCTAAGGAAAGAAACTCCATCACTACTCCCCTACACTTATTACATATGGATCTCTTTGGCCCAACTAGTATAATGAGTCTAAGAACCCTTCTTACTATTTGGTGATCACTGATGACTTTATAGGATTTACTTGGTTTTTCTTACTTAGGACTAAGGATGAGACTCTTGAGATTCTTAAGAACTTAATCTTAAAGATTGAGAATCAATCTTATCACAAAACCATAAGATGTGATCAAGGAACTGAGTTCAAAAACTAAATCCTTGATACATTTTGTGATGAAAGTGGTATTACAAGACAATACAGTCCTCCCGGGACTCCTCAACAAATTGGTGTTGCTAAGAGGAGAAACAAGACACTTATTGAAGCTGCAAGAACTATGTTGTCTGACTCTAAACTGTCCATGACTTTTTTGGCAGAGGCAGTCAACAGTATTTGCTATGTGCAGAATAGAGTTTTAGTGGTTAAGACACATGGTAAGACTCTTTATGAACTTTGGCAGAAGAAGAAACCTTTCATTGAATTCTCAAGTCATTTGGTTGTCCTTGCACCATCTTGAATACCAAAGATCAAATTGCAAAGTTTAATGAGAAATCAAAGATGGACATTTCATTGGATACTCTTCCTAAGCTAAAGCTTATAGAGTATATAATCTTAGAGCTAGAGTAGTTAAGGGGTCAGCCAATGTGACCTTCAATAAGCACACCCCCTGTGTAAAAGGTTCTGGTCCTGATTGGCTATTTGATCTTGATTTGGTTACAAACTATTTAAACAAATCTTGTGAGCATGTTTTAGGGTCTATAGATATTCTATCTACAGGTGATCCTGATCCAAGATTTGAACTGAGAAGACCCTCAAGTAGCACTGCAGGACCTGGTGAAGGGCTTATGCACTTGTACAACACAACAACACAAAGAGGAGAGTGTATATCAACACTTAACAATTCAAATGGGGAACTAATAAGAATGAGTTTAGAGAACTAAGAAACACAAGATGTAAATAAGATAGAAACTTAGAGCAATACACAAGAAGTTGGTTTTCAAGGTTAATGTATATTGATCTTCTAGTTCCTTACAAAGTGGTTTACAAAGTTCAACCCAAAACTTACTTAGTTACAAGGACCAGAAAATACTTATATTAAAACTTACAGCCGGCCATACTTTGAAGGCCAGCTAGATACATGGACTAGTCAACAAAATCCATGTAAAGTCAAAAGGCAGATTGCCTTTTGACTAGTGACTATGACATGCATAGCTCACATCCGAATATATTACAAAAAGGATAACGTACGTAAATTGGAAAGTTACAGACTCAAGACCTCAATGTACAGTTTACCAAAAGCACGGACCTTTTCACCAACTCATGAATGGTTGGTGACTTATCAGAGTGGTAGTGGAAAGTGGTTCAGCTTTAGGTAAAAAGTACATCAGATAAAGCATGTAATATAAAAGTCTTCAGAAGAAATCTTTCTTCAATGGTTGGCTTCGGAAGACTTTGTCCTTGAAGCTTTGGACGACTTCATCTTTTAGCTTTGGAAGACTTCATCATTTGGCTTCGGAAGATATTGGTCTTGGCTTCGGAAGATTTCATACTTAGAATAATTTCCCAAGTCAGTGTGAATCTTTCGAAGCATTCCACTTCAGTGTACATGTGCATGCATGCAGGAAAGACTTTGAGTGTTTAGATTGCATTAGCCTTGCTAATAACCTTACAAACTCCCCCTAAGCTGATGTTACCAAAACACCTAAAGACTCTAGATATTGACAGTCCTTATTATGATGATAACCATCCCTTTCTTCATGAGATGGTCAGGATCACTCAGACTCTCATTGTATCTTCTCATGTCGAAGAGATCATGTAGAGGTAGATTGAACATATCCTGCCATGTGTAGACATGTTCAATACCTTGATCTCTTATGACATGCCATCTTTCTGGATTTGTGGTGTATGTCCAAGATAAGATGGGTCTTCCTGATGCTAGAGGAGCTGCCTGAATTGGTGTTGGTGGGGCATCCTCTTGTTGCACATCCTCAGGATGTTCTAACTCATCCTGAGGTTTGGAGGTGGATGTTTCCTTCTTATTCTTCTTTAACTTTGGTTTGGAAACCATTATTTTCCTCCTCTTTGAACTCTTTAACTGAGAAGACTGGCCTGCATCACCTGATTGATCTTCTTTGTCTTTCTCAGTTGGGTCTTCCTCTCTCACAGGTTCAGATTGAGAGGGGACAGATCCCTGCTGTGGATCAGAAGTGGAAGTTTGCTGAGATTCAGCAGGAGGTTCAGGTTGTGTTGTCTTAGGTGTTTCAACCTTAACCTCTACTTCCTGAGGTGCCTGACTTGGTGGGGAGTGTAAGTCAACAAGTTCACCTCCTTTGATCTTCTGCTTAATCACTCTGATGTGTTCATCCATGGTGGATAGAGACATGGGACCAAGTCTCCTTCCCTAGAATCCATATAGTTTCAAGAAGCTCATCATCTTCTGTCTGTCAGCAGACTTTTTCAAATTCTTATGGATGATGGCTCTTGATTTTATAGCTTCTTCCCTTAACTTCCTTTTGGTGATCTTTCTTTCTTTGGCTACATCAAGTTCAAGTTGTTTGAGGTACTCAAACTCAATGTAGTCAAAGGGTAAGGGAAGAAGTGTATCAAATTGATAGAGGCCTATGGCACTCAGGTAGTTAATCATATTGATCCTATCTTTTTCTTTGTCTACCTGAGGTTCTTGTGGTACCACATCCTCTTTATCCTGAGTTTCTTGAACTGGTGAGAGAGTAGGCATATGCTTATAGAGCCTCTTCCTTCTTCTTTCTTCTTTGATTTTTAGTAGAAGCTCTGCATCCTCTTCTTCCTTTCTCTCTTTTGATAGTTCTATGTTAGCCAGTTCATTCAACTCATCAAAGGGGAGAGAAATGATATTATCAATATCATAGTTCCTAGTCTGCAAGTAGTTTATCCTGGCTGCCCTTAACTCATCATCCTGAGTATTTGGTCCGGGGGCAGCCTTGAAAGCACTTTCCATGAACCTTGCAGACCCAGTAGAGGAACTTTCTCCCCTTAGCTTCCTTTTCCTCTCTCTCTCCTCCTCCTAAATCTCCTCAAGAGTTAACTTCCTTTTCCCTTTGTCACTCACAGACCTTTGTGACTCAGTGTGGAGAGAGCTTTGGCCTTCATTGCTTGGTGTAGCTTCCAAGCTCTCGCTAGAGGGAGGTTGAGATGCACCTTTACCAGCAGCTGTCTCATCAAGGGTTTGAACATCTGCAGCAGTTTGTGGTGAGACAGAGCTCTCAGGTTCTACCACTGGGCCTTCAGTCAAGGTTTTCCCTTTGAGGCTAATCTCAGGGTTTGTCTCAACATCCAGTTACAGATGGTATTGCCTGATTGCCTTTGTCTTCCTCTAAGGCTGAACTCTGTAGTGTTCTGTTGGTACATATGTCCCTAGTTCTAGTTCTTGTGAGCTTAAATGTAATCGACTTTCATTTTGTTACACTGATATAATGTTTGATATATGTAATGATAACTCTTTATTGAATGTTTATTGGTTATTGAATGTTATATCTATTTATATGATTGATTATTACATGCTTATGTGAACATGTTATATAGGTTTACAGTTGTTAGACATTGTTCTGTATCGTTAAACGTTAAGGAATATGTTTAACTAAGTCTCATGATTCAGTCGCATGATTGGACAATACGAATGGGCCAGTCGCACGACTGAACCAGGTGATTGAGCCAAACGTACGATTGAGTCATAAGACTGACTCAGTCATACAAATGAATCAATCGTACGACTCAGTCGCACGACTGAGCCATACGCATGGCTCAGACGTACGAATGAAAACTGTAACATATAAATACCACTTAATTCGTGGAAAAATGGGAGACTTCGAGAATTCTTAACCCTAGCCGCTCCTGATCGTCCAGAGAGTCCCTTCCAACTTCATAGAACGTTTCTGATCACTTCTAATCAATTCTTAAACGTATTCTAATCATTAGTCTTGATCGGATTAACGTTCTCCCTGATTGGATCGCCAATCAAATAGGATTTCGCACTATTTGATCTGGTCTCACATTGAATCAGTTAGTACTCTTTACGTACACAGTCCTAACAAGTGGTATCAGAGCTTTGGCTCTTGATTCTACGTGGATTCAATCACGCTTTTGCAAAAGTCAACATTTTCAATCAAAAGATCCGTTCTTTTTGCATTACAATTCAGTTTTTACGAGTGTATGTGTTCAAAAGTTAGTCTTTTTCAAGTTTCAGCCAATTAGGGTTTTCAAAATTGTGTTTTCAGGTCGAATTACGTGAAAAATTTTGAAAAATTTCGAATTCAGAAGTCTTAGTCGCACGATTGACCCAATCGCACAACTGAACTCTATTCACATAGCACAATCGCACGATTGGCCCAGTCGGTTGTTCAATCGCATGATTGGCCCAGTCGTTTGTTCATTCGCACGATTGTCCTAGTCGTCTGCTTATTCGTACGACTAAGCTCAATCGCACGGTTGAGTCTCAGTCGCTTCCCCAGTCGCATCCCCAGTCGCATACCCAGTCGGTTTGTCAAGTTTTTAGACTAGTTCATTATAGATACATAGAACTTTGCTATCTCAGCCAGCAAGGACTCCAGAATTCAGAATCTCTTGCTCTTGGAAAATGAGATCGGAAATCACAACAAACCACCGAAGCTTCTGTCACTTGACGAATATCCTCAATGGAAGCAACGGTTTGAGATTCATTTAAATAAAGTGGACACTAACTTATGGAGCACTATTGAGACTGGCTACACTATGCCAGTTGGAGCTGACGGTGTTCCACTGACTCTAAGTGGTTTGAATGAGGCACAAAAGACCGCGCACAATGCTGAGAAGAAGGCCTATGCTTTGTTGACACAGTCCATCCCAAAGGACATTTTCCATCAGTTCTCAGAGCACAAGCAGTGCAAGAAGTTATGGACGGCTTTAGAGAAACGTTATGAAGGAAATGCTACGCTTAAGTCTCTAAAGGCTAAAGCTTTGAAGAAGGAATTTGACAATTTCTCTTCAATCAGAAATGAAAGTCTGGACGACATTGTCGATCGCTTCTATCATTTGATAAGTGAACTGCACACTCATGGGGTTAAAACGTCTATGGAAGATAAATTGTCGAGTCTGGCTGATGGATTACTTGATAAGTGGGATTTATTTGTTTCTACTTTAAGACATAATGAAGTGCTGGAAACATTGGATATAAATGATTTTATTCTGAAATTGAGAGAGGAAGAGCTTCGACATAAGTACAAGTCCAAAAAGGGAACCTACACTTAGAATCCCTCTCTATACAATATGACTCCTACTACTTCTGTGTCTTCAAATGCACCCTTGCAGACTGCTTACGTATCTAACACATCTGCAAGCATCCCAAGTGCATCCTCAAGTTGCGAATCAGGTGGATCATCAAGTGTCCAATTCAGTGCCCCAGAAATTCAACTGATGTAGTTAACTACAGAGAATTTGAGCAACGTAACTGTTGAAGTTGCTAAGGAGCATATGGATTTACTTGCTGATGTGTTGGAAATTGCCATCTAGCAGATGAAGATTATGAGCAGGTTGATGAAACAGAGCTTGAACGGATGGATATCGTGTGGGCTCTTGCTAGTGCTGTGCGTAGAGAAAAGAAGTTTGTTAAGAAGACGGAACAGAACCTGGTGGCTACAAAGGATATAACTTTTGGATTTGACAAGTCAAAAGTCACATGTTCCAACTGTGGTGAAAAAGGCCATTTCAAGAGAGAGTGTGTCAAACCTAAGAAGACAGGAAATGGCAACCCGTTTTCATCATTTAACAGGAAGGATAAGGACAGAAAGGCAACGTTAACCAGCCATGACTCCAAGGCAATGGTAGCATAGGGTGATGAAGGACAAGACTGGTCCTTCCGTTTCTTATCTGATGGTGAAGCTAACATTGGATTGGTTTATGATCTGAACGACGACTCAGCGAGTGAGGGGGAGAACTTAGTTAGGCTTGATACTGCTGATGTGAGTGAGACTATGGCTGCTATTGATCAACTAGTGGAGGATGAACTAAATGCAGAATCTACAGCACACCAGGAACCCCAGGCTGCTTTCATGGCTGGCACCTTTACATCTGCACAGGTAGAATCAAAAGACGATCTCTTTGATAAACATGCCTGTGTTGAATGTAATAAGTTTAGGGAATGCATCGATCTGAAATTTTCTAGGTTATTAGAACATAATGATAACTTAGTAAATGACTTAAAACTTTGTACTGAGGCTAATAGAGTATTAAAGCAAAATGAAAGCAGTTTTAAAAAGAAAATTGAATTGCTGAGAAAACAATTAAAAGAAACTGATGTTGTTGCTTTTAACCAAGAAAATGACATAAAGTTTTACATAAAAAAAATTGAGGAAAATAAAAAGGACAGAGCTCTTTTACAAGTTGAAAATGAATCCTTAAAGCAAAAACTACATAGTTTAGCTAGTTCCTCTCACATCTTGAAAAACTTGGTTAAAGAAAGAAACAATAGGGAAGGGCTGGGTTATAAAGTTGCGCCTCCACCACATGAGATCCTCCTGATCACCAAACAGAGACCTATTAATGATAATCCCATCAAGGACCATGTGGTGACTACTCCTCTGGTCAGTGATCCAGACACCGCAGTTAATCCTGCTCCTCCGGTTGCTGATCAGAAGACTTCAACATCAGGCACAAAGGATAAAACCGTCATTGAGGACCGGGTGGAAAGGATGATAATGTACCTCGTGGTTCGGGTTCACAATCTTCTGTAACACAACCTAAGACTTGAAAACCTACTCAGTCCCAATCGGTTAAGCAAGATCTCAATCATTTTAAAATACAAAGTAATAATAATGTTAAACAAATCAAATTTGTCAAAGAAGGTGAAAAACGTAAAGTTGATACCAACAGACCCATGCCTGAAGTGTACTCCCCACCCCACAAGAGATCTCCTAGTCCTGTTGAGAGGAGATCTTGCTATACTTGTGGACAAAGAGGTCATATTTCTTCAAACTGTCCTCGCTATAAGACACCTAGACTTAAAGTTAAACTAGATCAGGAAGTTAAACTGTTTTCGTCAAAACAGAGATCTAAGACACATGCTAGGTCTAAAACACCTGCTAGGTCTTATGCATCTCCCCAACACCACAGACAACACAGACAAGTCACTGGCAAGTCTGTGATGCCTGAGGTGAAACCTGCTTTTGAAAATAAATCTAAAGTTCAAACTGTAAATCAGTCATCGGTTTACCACAAACAAGCCTTATACAAGGATGGTCTGTGGAATGCTAAAACATCTGATGTGTCTGATAGTGTTGATAAGCAGAAGAATGAGGTTTCTCCAACTCCAAAAGGACAGTGGGTCGAGTTTGTGATGTGCGATGCCTCTAGGAAACGCAAGACAGTAAAGGCTTGGGTCCCCCTCCTTAATTAATTATCTTCTATTATGTGCAGGTTGTCCGCTATAGTGCTTCTACCAACACATGGATTGTAGATAGCGGAACATCCAGGCACATGACGGGAAATCAGTCTCTCCTTTTTAATGTCAAACTAATTAAAGGGGGACATGTTTCTTTTGCTGGAAACAAAGGAGGATACATTACCGCACAAGGAGAAGTAGGTAATGGAAAGGTAAAGTTTGATAAAGTAAATTATATTCAACAGTTAGAAAACAATTTGCTTTCAGTTTCTCAGATATGTGACAAAGGCTTCAAAGTAATGTTTGACAATAGGAAGTGTTACATTCTAAAGAAGGAGATGGATATTCCTGAGGAGTAGGTATTAATGTCAGCTTCAAGGTACAACGATTTATACATCTTGGATATGTCAAATGCTTCTACTACTGAGTCCACTGTTCATTGTTTTTTATCAAAAGCAACAGAAAAGGAGTCCATCTCATGGCATAGGAGAATGGGATACATAAATCACAGGAAGATGAATCATTTGATTCATAACAACCTAGTTGAGGGAGTTACTGTAAAGAACTTCAAAATTCAAGATTTTTGTGTCTCGTGCAAGAAGGGAAAGCAGACCACGAAGTCTCACAAGACCAAGCACGTTAACTCTATCGAGATGCCCCTGGAGCTACTGCATATGGATCTTTTCGGTCCTATCAGCACAAAGAGTATCGCTGGAGACTGGTACTGCTTTATAGTCACAGATGACTACTCACATTTCTCCTGGGTGATGTTTCTAAAAGCTAAGTCTAAAACATTTGAATCGTTTAAGGTGGTCGTCATTACACTGGAGTCTCTCTACAATCTGAAGGTCCGGAAGATTTGTTCAGAAAATGGAACTGAATTTTAGAATCAATGGATGGATGCTTTCTACAAGGAAAAGGGAATTGTTCATCAGTTCACCTCTGCATACACGCCACAGATGAATGGAGTTGCTAAACGCAAGAATAGGAGCTTGATCGAGACTGCAAGGACTATGTTGGTAGATTTAAAACTGCCAGTATAGTTCTGGAATGAAGCTGTTGCCAATGCATGCTACACGTTTAATCGTGTGTTAGTAGTCAAGCGGCATAGGAAGACTTGCTATGAGTTACTTCAGAAGCGCAAACCTAACCTAGAGTATCTGGAACCATTCGGAGCTCCTTGCACGTTACTGAAGAAAACTCCGGAGGGCAAGTTCAGCGAGAAAGCATATCAGGGGATCTTTCATGGATACAGCATACCAAAAAACAGGTTTATAACAACTCGACAGGTTAGGTAGAAGTGTGGTGCAACGTCGATGTGCAAAGATACACCATCCCCCCTGCTGGAAAAGGTCTGTCGTCATTCTTTGACTACGATGGCTTTTTCAAATCATTCAACCTTCCTCAGATAGATTCAGATGAAGAGATTGCTGCTCAGATGATGTACGATGTCCTGAATGCACCGAATCTGGATATCAGCAATATGGCACCCGCTAGTGGTACTTCAGGATCTTCAGCTGCTGCTCAGGACGAGAGTGATGAATCATCAGACAATAAAGAAGTAGTTGAGACAAGCAATGAGCATAACGTTAATCAATATGGAAGCTCAACAGATGCTGAACGTGTATAAGGGAATCCGGATACTGAACCTGTCATCACAAATCTTGATACTGAAGTTGTCGTTCCTACTACACCTGTGACTAGGATCAATGTAAATCATCCCCCCGAGACTATCATCGGGGATCTTCAATTCGGTGTGCAGACGAGAAATCAGCTCTACTCTGCTGATTATGCTGCAATTATGGAAAAGGGCTACGTGAATGACGGGGCCTTCAAATGTTTTGTATCTCAAGTCGTGCCCAAATACGTCAGTGATGCCCTGAAGGATGAGGCCTGGGTCAACGCTATGCAGGAGGAGCTGCTGCAGTTCAAGAAGCTTAGAGTGTGGAAACTCGTTGACAGGCCCAAAGGAGTGAAAGTGATTGCCACCAAATGGGTGCTACGCTGCAAGACGGACGACCAAGGTGTCCTAATCAGAAACAAGGCAAGATTGGTTGTTCAAGGCTTCAGACAAGTCGAGGGAGTCGACTATAATGAAGTGTTTGCACCAGTGGCACGAATGGAAGCTATTCGCATCTTTCTGGCCTATGCATCCTACATGAAGATCAAGGTTTATCAGCTGGATGTTAAAAGTGCATTCCTTCATGGGGAAATCCTTGAAGAAGTCTACGTCAGTCAACTCGAGGGATTCGAAGATCCTTACCATCGGGACAGAGTCTATAAGTTGGACAAGGCTCTGTACGGGCTACATCAGGCTCCTCGAGCTTGGTGTGAGAAAAGTGACATAATTTCAGTCTGATACTTAGTTTAGTTTCAGTATTTATTTACTTAAAAAAACAAAACAAAAAGGGGGAGGGAAGATAAGCTAAAAAGGCAAAAACAATAAAATTAAGAATGAGATTCAATACAATGCAAAGTGATAGTACATAGGCGTCGAGTTACTTGGAACACCAAAAAGAATTTCAATTTTTGCAAGTTTAATTAAATCACAGAAAATTATTAGTAAGAGAAGTCTAAGTCTAAAAATTGAGAAAATGATAGTATGCTTCTTTGTTACTGTAATTACTCGGAGAAAGTAGATCTAGGGAGGTGCTAGTTCATTATACGATGTATCGATAGATTCAACACAATAGACTAGTAGACATCATTGGTGATTCAACTTAAAATTAAATCAATCAACAAGGTGTGGGTTCCCATGGTATCCCTGGTTTGCACAATCAATCAATTTCCAATAAGGGGTGAGGAGCAATTGAATGCCATAAGTGTGTGCAAAGACCCGAAAAACATAGAGCAAAAAGATGACAAACGTTACTGAAAAAATGTATATTATAATATATTGCTCTAAAAAGAATATAGGTATTGCGTCTCCTTGTTGTGCGATGGCACTAACCTGAGGCTTGGCATAACCTATCCGTTCTAAGAATTCCTTATTGTTTGCGCCTCTCTGCTGTGCGATGGCACTGACCTGAGGCTTAGCATCTCTTTGATAGTTCTTAGAACCAAATCTTCTTATTCCCTGGACCACTCAAAAATCTTCTGAGGAAGATTGATTACCGTATACCTGTGGGACACACAAATACATGTTGATCTAATTCACCTAATTAATCACTGGTGTGTGTCAAAAATCTGTATATGGAATTAACTGGACAAGTATACTGACAATCGTCATGGCTGCACTGCCTGATGTTCAAAATCAATGTATGTTACATATCAGATCAAGCATGATTTCCAGTTAGAGCTTAGAAGTCTTAGTTGAGTGAAAAACTGGGATTTGTAAATATGTTAGTTTCCATTTCAAAATATATATAAAAGTTCCAAGTAATTGTGTTTATGCATGTCTGATTCCATAAGAATCTATCTTAGAAATGATGTTAATGCTAATAGGCAATTCTACCCTACCCGAACAAAATCACAAAAACATGTTTATTTTGTTACGTAGTTTAGCTTTCAAGTTATTTACAAAGTGTGTCGGTGTCGGACTGTGCTATGTTATTCATCTCTGTAAATGTCACAAAATAAACTTAAAGTTAATCTTGAATAACTTGTTTCTGAAAAAGTAAATGGATCACGTCTAAGGTGATCAGTTAGATAAATGGATCACGTCTGAGGTGATCAAAGGTTCTTTAATTTAAAATGTTCATGTCTGAGATGATAAACAGCTCAAAATGTTTTATCTACTGTTATAAGGGGCTAAGTGACAAATGGTCAAAAAGTCAAAATGTCATAAGTATGACCCATTCGCATGACTAGACCATGAGTATGGACCAGTCGTATGATTGGACCATACAAACGAACCCAATCGCACGATTGGAGGTGACCGACTGTGACAGTCGCACGAATAACCCTCAATCGTACGATTGGAGGTGACCATATGGGCAAGTCGCACGACTGAAGCTCAGTCACACGACTCAATCATGTGACTAGGCTCAGTCGCACGACTGAAGGTTGCCCTAGTATAAATAGAGGGGGAGTCGGTCACAGTCATTTCATTCACCCAAATCGCCTCTCAGACACATGACACAAACCCTTATTGCTCTAAATTCATTTGATCTTTATATACCATTATTTGATGCTCTCTGACGTTTTGTTTTGATTATACAGGTACTGGGCGACAATGTTAGTACGAAAAAACAGTTACTACACGTCTAAAAGATCAAAATTATAACCTAATGTTATCCGAACCTAAATATGACTAATAAACTGCTAAAACTAAGCATTTTGATCAATTTAAAGTTATTACGGGTTTAGTCATTCATCTGCGAACCTAATAAGTCAATCCATAACATTTAACACAAGTATTGCTCAAAAATTGAATTTGAATGAACAAACAGTCAAACATGCGATTGGACACCCTGAGGAACTTTAATCGCACGACTAAGCTATGTGAATGGCTCAACAGCACGACTGAGATGGACGAATGGTTCAATCGCATGACTGAACCATGCGTATGAGCTCAATCGCACGACTGAGGTAAACGCATGAGAGAACATACGACTAAGTCTAGTCGCATGACTCAGTCATACGCATGAGATCATCCGTACGACTAGAACTCAGTCGCACAACTCATTCGCACGACTAGATCTCAGTCGCACAGCTCATTCGCATGACTAGATCTCAGTCGCTTAGCTCAGTCGCACGACTGAACAAAATTTTCAACTTCATGGAACAAAACTAGTATTCTTTGACACATACTAATATTTATTTACTTTGGGTCACAGATGGCGAGTCGGTGGACGATGAGCACTAAGCACAACATCTCTGCTCATCATGATCACTCATCCTGCAATGCTGTAGAGTTTTCCGGCTTAATTTCTTTTCTACATGGATGGAGGATATTCCGAGCTATCTCGACACAGTGCACACCTTACAGATCAGTACAGCAGGATTTCTGGGAAAGCGCTGTAGTTGAAAGGTCCTCTGAGCCCTATCGTATCAAGAGTTCCATATTTGGGGAGGCCATAGAGATTTCAGAGGAAGATATCAGGACAGTGTTAGAGTTCAGGGATGGTGCTGACTGCCCCACTCGATTACATCCCCTTACTGTTCGAGGTTGCTTCATGAGGGATAAGTGCTCGGGGGACGTCAATGCAAGTATGCTCAAAAAGAGCAACTTGTGCCCCCAGTTCAAATACTTAGCCCGTGTACTACTGAGATGCATCGCCTCAAGGAAGGGTGGCTTTGACGAGCTCTCCGATCAGATGTAGAACGCCTACGTGGCGTTGGTGCTGAATCATCCATTCAGCTTTTCGAGGATGATCTTCACCTACCTGGTGGAGAACATTGAGGCGAAGGGGAAAGAAAGCTTCTGTATATACCCATGCTTTCTGTAGATGATTATAGATTAGAAGCTCCCCTCGCTGCCCAAGGAGAAGGAGGATGTTGTTGTCCTCGAGGTGATGGATGACACAACACTGGGGCGTATGAAGGTGTACCGGGGAAAGAAAGTGAAGCCCCCGGTAAGTAGATTATTCGGGCATCTGGCCCGGGAGGACTATATGGCGCCAGCTAGGTGAAAGTGGCACCACGATGATAGTGAGTCTGATACAGAGCAGATAGTTTTACTTGATGATGACTCTGATGACGATAATAGTGGTGATGGTGGTGATACAGGTCTTTCTCATACTCAGACCACTACTGCTAATGTTACATCTCCACTATTCCACAAGGTGACTTAGAGACTATGAGGTTCCATCAGGAGTTCCAGCCTGATGAAGAGGAGGAGTCGGACGAGGAGCCACTGACTCGGATGGTGGGCAGCCGGGTGGTTGCCACCGAGAGGGGGGATTAGGAAGGTTGGTGGATGTCCGGGCAGGTATGGGGAGGCTATTTCAGATCCATCATACACCCCAGACCAGCCCAGTAGCCTAGGGGGAGCCTCCAGGTCCAAGGGGACTCGAAAGAAGAGGATGGCTCAACCTTACGGTAAGAAAGGGAAGCGGCCGAGATTCACACTTCATACCACCTCCTCTACCACTACACCACCCACTACCACTACACCTCCCACCACTACTACTCCACCTTCCACAACCACACCTCATACCTCTCCACCCATCCATTCATCACCACCCATATTCACCCACAGCCACTGCTACCACCACCAGCCACCAAGCCGGCCCTTCCACATCCCCACCGGATCTACTCTACCGCTCATTGGGGTAGAGGATCAGCTGTCAGCACTGAACAGGATGGTGATGAAGCTGTTAGCCACTGACGAGGAGAAGATTGCATAGCTACGTCAGCTGGTGGAGCTCAATGCTTCCCAAGCTCAGCAGATCTAACAGCAGGCAGAGCAGATCGCCAAACTCCAAGAGCACAAAGATGAATCTGTTAAGAGATTAGAGGAGTTAGAGGCAGCGAATAAGAGGATTATGCTTAAACTAAATGGAGCTAAGGATAAGCCTCTGAAGATCGGGGAAGGAGATGATGATGAGGATGATGATGAAGATGATGAAAGTGCTGATGATGATGATGTGAGTGGTGATGAGCAGAAAAAGGGAGGCAGGATGATGATGATGATGATGAAGGCGATTCAGCTGCCTCTGATACTGGTCTAGAGCAAAGAACGAAGAAGAAACAAGACCAAGGAGCTTCATCATCTGCGCCACCTACTTCCCCATCTGCTGAAGACCCGTCAAGGATTCAAGGAAAAAGTAAAGATTAGATGTTATATTTTATTAAACTTTTGTACTTGAAATCATCAATTGACATTATGTAATTAATGTATATATTTTATTATTCAGTGTTTGATTATCTTGATTACGTACTAACTATTGTTGTGCTACATGTTTAAATCAAGCAGATCTAACATATTAGCAAGATGAGCACAATGTTGCTCCCTTACAGCAGATCAAGTCGTAATTGACTATGATACTTGATCTGCAAGGGATCGTCAGGAGATCTGTGAGTTATACTCCTGAAGAAGGAGAAATAATTCATGATCTCACTAATGAGCAACTTGCTAAAATGTTCCGGCTGAATCCGGATGAGATAGTCAAGGATGCTCCTACTTTTGATGTGGCTAGTGACGAGGAGTTGAACGACATAGATGAAATCGAGATTGAAGACGTTACAGCCCAGCATTATCCAGAGTACACTGACCAAGAGGGAAATGTGTTTCCCGATTTGGGTAGTACTCTTGGCAGTGATACACTGGAGAAGCTGAATCAGAAGGAAAAGAAAGCAGGTGCATCAACAAGTCAAGCCCCAGCCTCGGACGTCGATGTAGATATCAGAAAGGCTGAATGGGTGGCTTGTTTCTCAGAGATCCGAGCCCAGTGGGCTGCAGTAATGCCAAGTACCTACACCAGGCTCTACAAAGTGAAGAAGCATCTGAAGGTGTCAGGGAAGATCATAGGGTGGGCTTACTTCAAGGATCTTAACGTCTATGTAGAAAAGAGGGGGAGGGGAATAGAGTACTTTAGATTTCACATTATCTAAAGACTCTCCCCGGTTTTGAGCCCAACCAGGTGGGTTAACTTCAAACCTCAACAGGCGACGAGGTATATCAGAAGATCTGAGGTTAATCCCATTACTGGCAGACCAAAGATAGTTTTGAAATGGCACCCTCCGTGCATGATGTCTCGTATACCTTTGAGGGAGATACCACAAGGCTTTACATGTAACATCCGGTTTTAATCCGGACTTGTAATCATATTATGGTTTATGTTAATTAATTGAGTTGAAGTTTATGTTATATCAGTAATTGGTACCATATTTATAAATTAATCGTGAGCGAGGTGGTTAATAATAATAATATAATAATAATAATAATAATAACAATAATAATAATAATAATAATAATAATAATAATAATAATAATAATAATAATAATAATAATAATAAAAAAATATGGAAAGAATATGTGTGTGTGAAGAGAGAGGCGGTGAAGAGAGTACAAAAGCAGATTTTCATCTGCATCATCTTCATTTCTTATTCGTCTCAAACCCAAACACTCCCGTTTTCATCTTCGTCGAATCTTTGATCAAATCGACTAATTCGGCTCCGTTCCGGTAAGTTTTGAGTGTCGCGGATCAATCCTGGTATGTTATAAGCTGTGTATATGATTGAATCTGATCCAATAACACGTTTAAATCATCGATTTGATCTTTTTCTAAGTTTAAAACCGGAAAATTCGGATCCGATTTTTAGTGAAGTTTTGATAAAACAATGATCCGAAACTTTTATAAACTATGTGTACATGTTCTATTTTGAACATGGCATGATTTGGATGATTAAAACTCAAGTTTTGAATAAGTTTTGGATCAAAAATGTCAAGAACACAGCTGGTGATCTGTTTCAGGCGAATGGGCTCAGTCGCATGATTCAGTCATGCGAATGAGGGTTTAGTCGTGCGACTGAGTGCGAATGAAGGCTCAGTCGTGCGACTGAGAACTCAGTCACCTGGGTTAGAAGACCGAATGAAGCCGAGTGGTCACTGTGCATGAATGAGGACTCAGTCGTGCGAATGAATGGTTAGTCGTACGACTGAAGGTTTAGTCGCATAAGGCCTCATTCGTATGGGTGACCCGATTGGTTGGCTCTGTCGTACGAATGTGTTCATTCGTGTGGTTCATTCGTGCGAAAGATAGGTTCATTCGCATAGGAGTTCTGTATGAAAATAGTTTACTGAATCAAGGTTTATTGCTTTAGATATACCTTGTTATAAGAAGGACTAGTTACCTCGTATACGTGGATTGTTTACTTATCGTGAGGATGTTAATAAGGTGAGTTCTAAGCCCTTTTCAAATGTTTGGTTTTAACATTTGGGCTAGCATACATACAATGATAAATGATTTGAATGTTTTAGCACCAGAATTATAATAATGATGTTTATACATTACTAACAGCTTGTGAGGTTGTTAGGGTAAAGTTGGGGATGATGAATGATTATCTAAATATTGCTAAACATTACATGTTTGGTAATGGTTCCAATTGGTTAGATAGGGTTTTAAAAGAAATAAAAATATAATAAAACTGGTGCTAAAAGAAAGAATATGTGGTGGGTGTGTAATTGGTGTGATAATAGTGGCAAAAAAATAAAGAAATGAGTTTGATATGATGTAAATCTTAATAGGCCAGTTAGGGTAAGATGCCTGGGTGTAGACTGTACAGTGAAAAGAGTGATGATGATCACTGAGCTTTGCGAACATCTTATGGTGACGACCCTAGATGATTAAATTGGCATCCTGCTGCATGAGAGATAATAGTTACAGTTTCATGTGGGAAACTGACGTCCGTTGGGACGAGTCCGGTGGGACAAAGTAAAGTTGATTATTTTAATATTGCCAATATAATATGATTTTCCATGTGATATGAAGTTGTTAATGTTTTAATAATAATTTAGAACTCACCAGTTTATCTGATGTTTTGAGTATGTTGTATGTGTGCTAGGTAAGGAAGGATCCTCTAGTAATAGAGGAAAGCAAGCTTGAATTTGATAAGGATGTTATCCTAGGGCAGTTGCTGGCATAGGATGTGGGTCATGTTAATAATGTAAAAAGGGATGTATAATTAAATACTATAATATGTAAAACATTTTGTAAGTTAGGTTAATATGTAATTATGTTCAGTCTTCCGCTATAAATTGAAAGCTCTAATTTGTATTTAAAGATATTAATCCAACGACGTGGCGTGCCCTCGGTACCCTTTCGGGTTTAGGGCGTCACATTACACCCCATTTCAAATGGTGGTACTATGCTGGCGCATAGGAGAAGCCGTCATTGTTTTGGATAGGGAGGGAACTGTGGATACAATAAGGGTGTTTGACCCAATGTCGCTAATAAACTTGTTAGCTTCTAATGTTTATACATTGTACAAGTGGCCATTGTTTTTTGATACGCAGGATATAGTGCAAGCACTTCAGTTTCAACATGTCATACGCCTATGCTTTGCACTTAATATTCATGCTGGGGTTTCTAAAGAAGAAAGAGTCAAAAGGTTTGAAGAGTTTACAAAAGATGTCAAAGAATAGATAGAACTAGGTCCAAGGGGGAGTTTGTTGGTACATATGTCCCTAGTTCTAGTTCTAGTGAGCTTAAATGTAATTGACTTTCATTTTGTTACATTGATGTAATGTTTGATATATGTAATGAAAACTCTTTGTTGAATGTTTATTGGTTATTGAATGTTATATCTATTCATATGATTGATTATTAAATGCTTATGTGAACATGTTATATAGGTTTACAGTTGTTAGACATAGTTCTGTATCGTTAAAGGTTAAGGAATATGTTTAACTAAGTCTCATGATTCAGTCGCACGATTGGACCATACGAATGTGCCAGTCGCACGACTGAACCAGGTGATTCAGCCAAACGCACGATTGAGTCATAAGACTGACTCAGTTGTACGAATGAATCAATCGTACGACTCAGTCGCACGACTGAGCCATACGCATGGCTCAGTCGTACAAATGAAAACTGTAACCTATAAATACCACTTAATTCGTGGAAAAAAGGGAGACTTCGAGAATTCTTAACCCTAGCCGTCCTTGTTTGTCCAGAGAGTCCCTTCCAACTTCATAGAATGTTTCTGATTACTTCTAATCAATTCTTAAACGTATTCTAATCGTTAGTTTTGATCGGATTAATGTTCTCCCTGATTGGATCGCCAATCAAATAGGATTCCGCACTATTTGATCTGGTTTCACGTTGAATCAGTTAGTACTCCGTATGTACATGGTCCTAACATCTTCCTTTCTTGAATTCTTTGAAGAATAAGAGTTTTCTAGCAGTATCATACCTCCACCCAAAGATGTGAGCTAGAGTTGGTGGAGATGATACTGCTCTTGGGATGCCTTTCTCAAATAGACTCCTGATGATTGAGTCTATGCTGTCGACATCAATGTGGACTTGAGAAATTTGTTGAGTATGCACAATTGAAAATGAGGATGGTGAGTCCTCAACTGTAATGACTTCCTCCCCCTTTTTGGTAGCATCACCCTCTTACACAGGGGAGCTAGGAGTTAGGTCAATTACATCCACAGGTTCTTGTATTCCTGGTTGAGTTTCTCTTAAGGGTATCCTAGCTAGTTGTTCCTTGAGATAAGATATCTCAAGTTGCTGATCATTGACCCTGTGTTGCAAGATAGTCACCGGTGATTCAAGATGACTAACCTTGGAGACTAAATAGGTGCATGTTTTGGACAGTTTTTGCACCTTTAGTCTTAAGTTCCCCTCATCTTCATCAGAAGAATCACTGGGGGATGAGAGAATGGGACCAAGGTCCTCTTCCTCATCACCAGCATGGTGTTCTTGGCTGCTGGATTTCCTCTGCTCAGTGACAACTTTAGTTGAAGTGTCAATGGGCTGAGTTGCCATGGTTGAGGTCTGAATGATGTAATCACTTGCTGAAGTGAGAGCCTCTACCATATGGATATCTTGAACATGTTCAGAAGTATCCACCTAAGTGATAGGTGACTGATATGCGCTTGACCTAGATGACTCAGGAGCACTCATCTCCCTTTGAGGATAGGTATAGTAGGAAGACTCATGATACTCACCGGCATTCAAGTCCTCATCAGTATAGAAGTCAATGTTGGGAATTGGGTGGTTTAAATCTAAAGGATGGGGATGGTAGCTATCCCTTAAAGGTTGTTCACTTGTGTGTTGAGACTCAGAGTGAAAGCTTAAGGCTGTTGGGCTTGTGAGCTCCTCAGGCTGAGTATGAGGAACCTCAGCACTGACTCTAGAAGTGATGGGAGTGGTTTGCTCCTCAGGGGAAGTAGGAGTCCAGCGTCCACTTCCTCCTGTATAGGTGAGTATATGGGGGCCTGCACAGACTCAATAGCTTGTGTAGGGGTTCATTTGTGTTTTCTTTGGTAGGTGAGGGTGATTTGTGGCTGTTTTGGTGGCTGGGATATAGAAGGTGTGGGTTCAACACTAGCTTGTGTTGCTAGGTTGTCACCTTGATATGAGCTCTAACATTTTTGGGACAAGGGCTGTTTCTACCCCTAAGAAGCCAACAGTTGGCTTCTTCAAGATTTTAAAGATGTCGGGCTTCACCTATCCCAATTTAAGAATATTACCTATTTCCCTTAACTGTGAGTCCAGTTCATAGTTGAGAATGTATTGAACATATCTAGGAAACATGTAATACTGTAAGGAGTCTAAATTTGCTATTAAATTTGTATATACAAATTGAGAATACTTGAACTTGACCCCCTGAACCATTCTATGTACTATGAAGGAGAGATTTTTAGGAATCTGGTCCCATCTTCCATGCTTGTTAGACAAGTTGTGGATGACCTCATGAAGTAAGTACTTCCACTTTGATGAGACCTTCCCTTTCCTGAAGGTCTTTACAGAGAAATCTCCTTCATAACCCATTTGCTTAAAAGAATGGTTGACAACTTCCTTAGGGAAGAACATCTCACCTTCTTCATCATCCAGCTGAAGATAAGTGTTGATGATGGCCAGAGTGATGAAAACTGTTCTTCCCTGCATTGTGGCAGACAATGCCTTCTCCCCATCCAAAATGACCTCTTGGCAGGTCTTCCAGAAATCAAGCAAATGATCCTCATAGAGAGGAGGATCAATGCTAAGGGAGGTCAAGTAGTTAGATAGGGCCAAGAATTGGCATACCTCTGAGAAATAGTGATCTTTCTCAAAGTTTAACAGTATAACCTGATTGTGTTGCCTGTGTAACTGCATAGAAAAGTCTGGGTCATTTCGTCTGTCAAGGTTGGCCATTTTGAGTAAGCTTAGATGTGAAGGAAGGATGAACGAATGAGGTTTCAAAGAGAAATCTTAGAATTTAGGTTTGGAGAGAAGATGAAGATGATAAAACGAGGGGGAACCGATAGGGTTTATATGTGAAAAGGATTTGAGACAAAGTTAATGAAAGAGGATAAACTTTGAAATCCGGAAGGCTGTCTCACTGCTGAAAAAGTAGTTTGCTTTTTGCTCAAAAGTTGTTTTCTTGGAATTCAAAAATCTTCAGAAGGTGAATTGTGTTCGGAAGTTTTAATGAAAAAGCTTCCGAAGCCAAAATGGCTTCAGAACAATTTGTCAAAGAGTTTTGACAAATTTGCTTCGGAAGATAATTTGATGCTTTGTTCCATAAAGACAAAGCTTCCGAGAGTTAATATCATTCGGAAGAAAAAATAATCCTTAAAAACACATAAGTGACTAATAGAGTTTTTATGCTTCAGAAGATATTTCAGAAACTTCTTCCAAAGGTAAATTTTACTTAGACAGTTATTTGTCTTGAAGGTATATTTTCTTCTGAGGATAAAATCATATCTTCCAAAAGATCAAAATTTGTCAAAAATCTATGAAAAACTCTTCAACCAAATTTTATCCTTAGAAAACATGAGCTTATGAAGGTGATAGACTAGACAACTTAGGACATATAGATTTTAAGAAAAAAAATGAACTTGTTTTAAGAAAAAGCTACTCAAGATTAATCATCCCAATAGCTGATATAAGATATTTAAATATCTATTCATCAAAGGCTTTTGTAAACAGATCAGCATATTGTTCATTTGTGTTAACCTTAAAATAGTTTTATTAATACCTTTTCAAAGTTATCTCTAATTAAATGATATCTGATGTTTATGTGTTTTGTCCTTGAGTGCTGCAAAGGATTCTCTATGATAGAGATAGCACTGTTGTTATCTATGTGAATGGGAGTCTCTTTGAAGTTGAAACCATAGTCAAGCATCTAATTCTGAATCCAAAGCACTTGAGCACAGCAGCTTGCAGCAGCAATGTATTCAGCCTCAGCAGTTGATGCAGAGATACAGCATTGTTTCTTGCATTGCCATGAGACAACCCTTCCACCAAGGAACTGACATCCCCCAGAGGTAGACTTTGCAGTCATATTGCAACCACCATAATCACAATCTGTATATGCATACAGATTGAAGTCAGAATTCTTGGGATACTAAAGACCCAATGTTGGAGCACCTTTGAGGTATCTTAGAATTCTCTTGACAGAGATGAGGTAAGACATCCTGGGGTTGGCTTGATATCTTGCACAAATGCATGTGGCAAACATGATATCAGGCCTGCTAGCTGTAAGATACATAAGAGACCCAATCATAGCCCTATAAAGGTGTTCATCCACACACTCTCCGTCAAGATCAGGCCCAAGGGAGTGGTTTCTTGCTATGGGTGTCTTAGCAATCTTACAATCAGTCATGTTGAATCTTTTGAGTATATCCTGGACATACTTTGACTGACTTATGAAGATCCCATCTTCCACTTGCTTCACTTGAATGCCTAGAAAGAAATTTAGTTCCCCCATGGAACTCATTTCAAATCTGTCTTTCATCAGTTTCGTAAAGTCTTTGCAGAGCCTTGGATTAGTTGAACCAAAGATGATGTCATCTACATACACTTGAACTAGCAGCAAGTCATTTCCCTGTCCTTTGATGAAGAGAGTTCCATATATAGTACCTCTTCCGTATACATGCTTGTAGAGATACTGAGATAGAGTCTCATACCACTTTGTTGGTGCTTGATGTAGCCTATAGAGAGCCTTATCAAGGTTGCAGACATAATCAGGATGATCCGGATCTGCAAAACCAGGTGGTTGTTTGACATACACCTCTTCATCAATCACCCCATACAGAAAAGCACACTTGACATCAAGTTGATAGACCTTGAAGTTCTGGGATGTAGCAAAGGCCAAGAATATCCTAATAGCTTCTAGTCTTACTACAGAAGCAAAGACATCAGTGTAGTCAATTCCTTCTTCTTGTGTGTATCCTTAAACAACTAGTCTAGCTTTGTTCTTGATGACAATACCTCTATCATCTTTATTATTCCTAAATACCCATATGGTTCCTATAGTAGTCTTCCCATGAGGAAGAGGACATAGGTTCCAAACCTTTTGTCTTTTGAATTGAAGTAGCTCCTCCTGCATGGCTTCAATCCAACTTCCATCCCTCTTGGGCTCTATCTGGGACAAGAAACAAGAGTGAAGACAAACATTTGCTTCATGGATTTGTCCTCTTGTTCTTACCCCTGTGTCAACATTTCCAATGATGTTTGTGGTAGGATGGGACTTGTGGATCCTTAACTGAGGGATCAGAGCAAGTTGCTAAGACAGATCTAAATTAGAGAAATTTAGATCTGGCATAGATGCTTCCTCCACCATTTCAACACACTTATCAAGAGAAACTTGATCCAATAAGTGTGTGACATCATTAATATGTTCATTTATAGGGTGGTTATGAGCATCAAGAAATTCTTGATCACTGTCACCACCACCATCACCTTCTTCTGCATTTGAATTTTCTTTGTTTGTCTGTTGTGCCTCTAAGCTGGAACTTAAAGGCATCTTAGATGGATCAGCAGTAGTTGTCATTGTTCTGCTGATAGAAACCTCATTTGCTGAAGTAGTTATAACTGGAGCTGAAGATGTGTAACTTGAAGGTCTTCTTAGCTCAAATCTTGGATCAGGATCAACTAGAGGTATAATATCCGTAGACCCATTTGTGACCTTGCCCCTTCCCGAAATGTAACCTCCTTCATTTCCTCCAAAAGCAACTGGTCCTCCATCAATCCTTTCAAAGTTCTAGAGTAGAGAACTTTTGTCTGTCATGTGCCTAGAGCAACCACTATCAATGATCCAGACATTTTTGTTTGTCTTGAGCTATTCCTGCACACAGAAAATGATTAGTTACATTTGGAAACCCAAGCCTCATTGGTCTTGGGCTCATCAAAGGAGATAGAAGGTAATGAAATAGTAATAGATCCTATGGTTGTGCTCTAAGGATCTGTTGCTGTTGTTGATGGAAAACTTTCAGTCACTTGGTCTTTCCTTGATTTCCACACCACCTTTGAAAGTTTGGACCTGACCTTAATCACTTCGGAAGCTTTTAAGACTTCGGAAGTTTTGATTACTGAACCTTCGGAAGATTCTGCTAGCACTGCAACAGACTTTAGTGCTTCGGAAGTATTCCTTTCTTCCGATACCAAATTTTCTTCCAAAGGCAATTTTCCACTTGCCTTGTTTCCTTTGGAGCTTCTGAAGGAAACTGATTTTACTTCCGAAGCTGAGTTCTTCTTAAATCTTTTGGGAGTCTCCTTCTTGGTCATATGAAGAGTACTTTTTAATTTGTATGGACAATCCATAGCAAGATGAGAAGTACTTTCACACATAACATAGCTTATCCTTTTCTTCCTAAGAGTTTTCTTCTAAGAACAAGGCTGACTTTGATCACTTCCCTTCTCCAGATAGTCCCTTTGGGCTTAGGACGGTTCTTGTAGTTGGATGGTTCAGGCTATGTAGTAGTGGTACATAATGAATAAGCCTTCTTCTTGATGCTAAGATGATTTGAACATGAACCAGAACTCTTGTTAGAAGAGTTGAGGTTTATGTCTTTAGTCTTGACCATGTCAAATCCTGCAGAAATGAAGATTTGTTTCTGCCTAGAGTTGAAAGTGGCCTTGATCTCTTGAGCCCTCCTGGCCTTTCTCTTGCTCCATTTTGATCAAGTTCTTCCTCATAGACTTGGTCACCTCAGGCTTCTTGCTCTCCTCAGAAGGATAGTGACCCTTCTTAGAATCCTCCTCTTCACTCTTCTCAGAGGAATTCTTCATTACCACTTCTTCATCCTCTTCACTCAAAGGGTCTATGTAAGGAAGCTCGTCTTTACAAGTTCCACACCTAGGTGATCTTACAGACAAGATTGTCTATGGAGGAGCTATCTCACTAGATCCCAGTCCCTGCCTATTTTGATAACAAACTTTTGCATGCAAGGATTAGGATATGATATTCTTGAAGGTCTCTTCTTCAAGAACACATTTTCTGCCCTGGCTTTGCTGATCATAAGCTCAGCCTGGCATTCAGTTAACTTAGTTATGAGATCTTTGATCTGAGTCCTGTAATTTGTATGCTCATGTTTTAATACTAAAATGGTTTTCTCTAAGTCCTCTATCTTTAACTTATAATCATTTTTAGTTTTTGTAAAATCATATTTTAGGATGTTCAATGACTCAAGATCAGATCTCATCTCTAGGTTATAGGACCTGTATCTGTTGACTTTAGCAATACATTCAGGAGTGCAAAGATGTTCCAATACCTTGGTTTCATCATGGTCAGCCATTAAGGCTTGGTTTGGAGATGCATCTTCCACCTGAAAGCTCCAGTCAAAGCCTCCTTCTTGAACAGCAACTACAGCTTGCTGCTTTGGCTTCTCATTCTGGGTAGCTTTATCAGTGTAGTTTGGTCTGGATTGTGCTTGTCCAACATTTGTTCTTGGTTCCTTGCACTCCCTAGCAAAGTGACCCATCAAGTTACAGTTGTGACACTTAACTTTGCTTTTGTCCAGTCCAAATTTTCCACTGGCTCTGTGAGTGAGAAGAGCCATTTGCTGGACTATCTCCATATACTCCAGGTCGTCTGGATGGATACAGTCCAGATCTTCAAGGGCGAATAGGAAGCTGCCATAACTTTAATCAGAGGACATAAAGGCTTGAGAAGAACTTGTCTCTTGGAATGGGCTTCCTTGAGTATAGTTCTCCCTTGGTGTCTCCGGGAAGGTGATGAAAGGACCCTTTTGTGAGATGTCAGGGTAGCATATAAGATGATGCTAGGGTTTTATGCTATCCCTTTCAGTCACATGAAGGGCTGAACCCATTTGATTACTGGAGTTACCAGATGATCCTTGCATGTTCATCTCCATCTGGTATCCATTGAGAATGCCAAACAA
Organism: Flaveria linearis; assembly: GCA_024085815.1. Lineage (NCBI taxonomy): Eukaryota > Viridiplantae > Streptophyta > Magnoliopsida > Asterales > Asteraceae > Flaveria > Flaveria linearis. The sequence continues at coordinate 49,589,389 of CM044011.1, read as the reverse complement.
CACTATCAAAGTAAGAGTCTTAAGGTTCTCAGTTCTCTTGATTACGACACAGTAATATGTCCATTTTCTAGGAAGAGAGTACATGAACTTCCTTACAATATCTCTGCTCTCAAGAGTTACTCCAACATCCACTAGGGTATCCACAATTTCAACATACCTGAAGTATTGTTGAGTCATGGTCTCACCTGTTTTAAAGGTGATATTTTCACACTGCTACTTCAGAAGATCCTTCTTGTTTTCCTTGGCTTCAGTAGAACCCTCATACATTAGTTTCAATGCATCCCACAACTGCTTAGCTGTTTTGCATTTCTTGAAACCTCTGTATACAGAGTTTGGAATAGCAGTCTGAAGAGTTGTCATGGCCTTTTGATCAATCTCTACTCTCTTTCTATCTTCTTCTGAGTAGTCAGCCACAGCCTTGGGGATCATACCACCTCTAGAAGCGCTTGAAGGAGTTTTTGGTATGTAAGGTCCAGAGACAACAGATCCCACATTCTTGAGTCTTGACACTCGATGAAACCTTCCATTCTTCGGCACCAAGTGTCAAAGTCATCAAGAGCGATCAGTGGGGACTTTGTCATGGTTCCAGTTTCCATATCAGCTTTAGAGATAGCTGCCATTTGAAGAGTTAAGTATTTTTGTGTGATTGAGAGATCTTAAGATGGTGAGATCTTATATCAAGAGACTGAGAAGCTCTAATACCAATTGCAGGTCCTGGTGAAGGGCTTATGCACTTGTACAACATAACAACACAAAGAGGAGAGTGTATATCAACACTTAACAATTCAAACGGGGAACTGATAAGAATGAGTTTAGAGAACTAAGAAACACAAGATGTAAATGAGACAGAAACTTAGAGCAATACACAAGCAGTTGGTTTTCAAGGTTAATGTATATTGATCTTCTAGTTCCTTACAAAGTGGTTTACAAAGTTCAACCCAAAACTTACTTAGTTACATGGACCAGAAAATACTTATACTAAAACCTACAGCCGACCATACTTTGAAGGCCAGCTGGATACATGAACTAGACAACAAAATCCATGTAGAGTCAAAAGGCAGATTGCCTTTTGACTAGTGACTATGACATGTCATAGCTCACATCCTAATATATTACAAAAAGGATAATGTACATAAAATGGAAAGTTACAGACTCAAGACCTCAATGTACAGTTTACCAAAAGCATGGACCTTTTCACCAACTTATGAAAGGTTGGTGACTTATCAGAGTGGCAGCGGAAAGTGGTTCAGCTTTAGGTAAAAAGTACATCAGATAAAGCATGCAATATAAAAGTCTTCAGAAGAAATCTGTCTTTAATGGTTGGCTTCGGAAGACTTTGTCCTTGAAGCTTGGAAGACTTCATCTTTTGGCTTCGGAAGACTTCATCTTTTGGCTTCGAAAGATATTGGTTTTGGCTTTGGAAGATTTCACACTTAGAATAATTTCCAAGTCAGTGTGAATCTTCTGAAGCATTCCACTTTAGTGTACATGTGCATGCATGCAGGAAAGACTTTGAGTGTTTGGGTTGCATCAGCCTTACTAATAACCTTACAAGCACTACTTCAGCTCCAGTTGTAACTAACTCTGTAAATGAAGTTTCTATCAACTCAATAATGACAAACTCAACTAATACATCTGAGATGCCTTCAAATTCAAACTTAAAGGCTCAACAACCAGATAAAGAAGCTTCAAATGTAAAAGTTCACGGTGGTGGTGAAAGTGATCAAGAATTTCTTGATGTTGATAGCCACTCCATTGAGGACAACATTAATGATGTCACACACTCATTGGATTAAGTCTCTCTTGATAAGTGTGCTGATGTGTTGGGAGAAGCTTCAATGCCAGATCTATATTTTTCAAATTTAGATTTGTCTAAACAATTTGCTGTGATTCCTCAACTAAGAATACACAAGTTCCACCTTACAACAAACGTCATTAGAGATGTTGACCTAGGGGTAAAGACAAGAGGACAAACCCATAAAGAAAATGTTTGTCTTCACTTTTGTTTCTTATCCCAGATAGAGCCAAAGAAGATTGATGAGGCTCTAAAGGTTGAAAGTTGGGTTTAAGCTATGTAAGAGGAGTTGCTTCAATTCAAGAGGCAAAAGGTTTGGAACCTATGTCCTCTTCCACAAGGGAAGACTACTATAGGAACCAAATCGATGTTTAGGAAAAAAAAGGATGATATAGGACTTGTCATAAAAAACATGGCTAGACTAATTGTCACAAGAAAAAGGAATTGACTACATATATATTTTTGCTCCTGTAGCAAGACTTGAAGTTGTTAGGATATTCTTAGCCTTTGCTGCATCCAAGAATTTCAAGGTCTACCAACTTGATGTCAAGTGTGCTTTTTCTCTATGGGGTGATTGATGAAGATGTATATGTCAAACAACCACCTGAGTCTGTAGATCCTAAATATAAGATTATGTATGCTGGCTTGATAAAGCTCTTTATGGGCTGAACCAAGCACCAAGAAAGTGGTATGAGACTCTATCTCAGTATCTCTGCAAACATGGATACAAAAGAGGTACTATAGATAGAACACTCTTCATCAATGGAACAAGAAATGACTTAATGCTAGTTCAAGTACATGTAGATGAAATTATCTTTGGTTCAATTAATCCAAAGCTCTGTAAAGACTTTGAGAAGCTGATGAAAGACAGATTTGAAATGAGTGCCATGGGGAAACTCAATTTCATTCTACGAATTCAAGTGAAGCAAGTTGATAATGTGTCACACCCTCAAAATCCACTAACGGGGTTTTACCGTCAGGCGTGTGACATAACCAGGATCTCAGATAAGCATCAGTTACACCAAACGACTCTATAATTACAAATCATATAAGTTGATTAATTTTAATGAAACAAACCAAATATGTTTAAGTATTGCGGAAGCGAAAACAGGAAAGCGTTTGACAACAGTTTTGGAACACGCAAACACGCGTCCAATCCAATTTATGTAAACTACATGAAATTAAATCTTGAAAATAGTTTGTGATGAACACGGAATGTCATGCAGTGGATGCTGTGCTCCTAACCGTGCCACATCAATGTCCTGAGAGAAAACATGCAAAATCTCAGTACAAGACTGGTGAGTTCACAGGTTTATCAGAAAAACAGTAAGTATCAGTAATGAAATTCCCGGATTATGTAATCAAAGCATATAGTCGGTAGCTAATCCATAATGATCACTATGTGTATGAAGTAACGACCGAGCTGACATGTAATCAAATAATAAAGTAGGCCCGGTTGTGGATCACACACCACAACCTTTAACAGGCTAACTGTTCACCCGTTTGACGAACGTTGTGCTAGCGCGACTAACCCGGGTGGGGTATGTCAATCCCAGTAGTACTACTAACAATCACCTCGCTATTAATCATATTAACGGTCTGAAGGGCAAAGTATAACACCATAGTATCAAGTATATGCAGTATTACAGAAATCCAAATGTAATGTAACTTTTATGAAAACGGCATGTTTCTCTCCCCCAAAAGAGTATATAAGTAAAAGTGGGGCTGTAAACTCACTTGGCGTATAAGTATGTATATACGATGATTGAATAGGATAATAATTGATGTTCCAATGAACTCCTTCATGAGGTACCTAAACATGTATTTATATATTTTAAGGTTTAGGTTATTAATAAGGCATAACGATTATACGCGAACTAGGGTTTCAATAAGAATTTGGGGTTTTTATAACTAATATGTTTTTAAGGAATCATTTATGTTTGGATTCAATTGAAAGGACTATTTATTTAAATATTCTAGAAATGACTTTAAGTATAAAAAATGATATGGTTTAGTAAGTAAATACATCTTTAAAATTAATTAGAATAATGTTTTGATTAATAACAAATTATTAATCTAAACCTTTAGTTTATAAGAAAATAATATTTTTAAAATGTTTTTAGAACAATATAGAAAAATCCAGAAGATTATTTGGTGGTCCGAAAAATATTAAAAGTTTACAAAAACAATTTTATATTTATTAAAAATTTTCTGTAAAATTAATTTGGGCTAAAAGCCCTTAAAAAAATATATGGAGGTTGCCCGGTACGAACCCGGGACCTCCTGTTGGACATGGAGCGCAAGAACAATCAAACCAAGGGCCGTGGCCGCGATATTCCTGGGGTTCCAAATCCTTTAAACACAAACACAATTGAACCCCAATTCCCGTATGAACCCTAGATCTGAAATCGACCAAATTGAAGGTCGATTCGATCTTGATAGCATCTGCACCCACGGGGCTTTTATTCCCCATGAAAAATCGAGCAAGTATATGTGTTTAATTACCAGATTCGATGAGGTATTGGTGATGAACTTAAGAAGAACAGTCGCGGGTGATGGTGGTGATCGAACGCGATGTCTGTGTGTGTTTTATTTGAAATGGAATGGTACAATCGATCAGTAACAGATGGAGGTTTATTTATACTCAGTTAATTTGTCGATTATTGGTGTTAGTGGTGATCGTGGCCCGATTGTTTGGCCGACAATGGGGATGGTCGGTTTTAGTGGTTTTCGCACTCGTTTTATTAAATTGAAAGTTGCCCCACGTTCGATTCAACCACTGAAATGTGTCGGGAACTTTAGTTTGGTCAAAACCGCGTTCGTTTGGGGTGTTGGGGGGTCGCCGGAGTTGGCCGGAGAGTGGCCGGACGGGGAGAACAGGGGCGACGGGCAGGGGCTGGGTTTTTATAAAAATTTACAGAAATGGTCCCTGTAGTTTGAACTTGTATCATTTTATGTCAAAACTCAATTATAAAGTTTCAGAAATAACAATACAACCCCTGGACTTTATTATTATTATTATTATTACTATTATTATTATTATTATTATTATTATTATTATTATTATTATTGTTATTATTGTTATTATTATTATTATTATTATTATTATTATTATTGTTATTATTATTATTATTAGAAAATTAATTTGTTAACCCACAAATTAATTTTCACACATCACAAATCCTTATAAAACTTAAAAAGTTAACGTTTGGTTTAAAGAAAATTACGAGGTGTTACAGTATCCCCCAGTTGAGAGAATTTCGTCCCGAAATTCAACTGGAGTTAGGTCCTGAAGTTGTATCTGCGAACAAATGCGGATATTTGGATTTCATCTGGTCCTCGCCTTCCCAGGTGAATTCTGGACCTCGCTTAGAGTTCCATCTAACGCGCACAATGGGAATTTTGCTGCGCTTCAGTGTTTTAACTTCTCGATCCATAATCTCTACTGGTTCCTCAACGAAACGAAGCTGTTCATCAATTTCCAGTTCTTCTAATGGAACAACGAGTGACTCTTCAGCAAGACACTTTCTTAGGTTTGACACATGAAACACATTGTGTATTCCACTGAGTTCGTCAGGTAAGTTCAGTTGATAAGCCACCGGGCCAACCCGTTTGACAATCTCAAACAGCCCCACGTACCTAGGGTTTAGTTTCCCCCGTTTACCAAAGCGTATTACACCTTTCCAGGGTGAGACTTTCAATAGTACTTTGTCACCAACCTGTAACTCCAATGGCTTACGACGCTTGTCAGCGTAACTCTTTTGTCGATCACGTGCTGCTGCCATACGGTTACGAATTTGCAGGATCTTCTCAGTCATTTCGTGCACAAGTTCAGGTCCTGTAAGTTGGCTTTCTCCTACTTCTGCCTAACAGATAAGAAATCGGCACTTACGTCCATACAGTGCCTCAAATGGAGCAGCCTTGATCGAGGTATGATAATTGTTATTATAGGAGAACTCAACCAATGGTAGATGAGTTTCCCAGCTGCTACCAAAATCAATCACACAGGCACGCAACATGTCTTCCAGTGTCTGGATCGTACGCTCACTTTGACCATCGGTCTGCGGGTGATACGCGGTACTCATATCCAGCCGCGTTCCCAATGATCGTTGTAATGATTGCCAGAAATGAGAAGTGAACCGAGCGTCACGATCAGAAATGATAGATATCGGCACGCCATGCCGAGAGACTATTTCCCTTAAATAGATACGTGTCAGCTTCTCCATTCGATCAGTCTCTCGGATTACCAGAAAGTGTGCGGATTTTGTTAAGCGATCTACTATAACCCAAATGGTATCGCATCCGCTGGGAGTCCTAGGTAACTTCGTGATGAAGTCCATGGAGATCTGCTCCCATTTCCACACTGGAATTTCCAGTTGTTGTAGTAAACCGGATGGTCTCTGGTATTCCACCTTAACCTTGGAACAAGTTAAGCAGCTGCTTACGTATGTGGCTATCTTCGCTTTCATTTTCGGCCACCATTAAAATTCTTTCAGGTCCTGATACATCTTGTCTGAACCTGGATGAATCGAGTAACGTGACTTATGAGCTTCATCCATTATCAGCTCTCGCAAATTCCCGTACTGTGGTACCCAGATCCGTTTCATAAAATAATGGATTCCATCAGCTTTAACCTCCAATTGTTTCTCCATGCCTCGCATGGATTCTGCTTTGAGATTTTCCGTCTTCAAGGCCTCAGATTGAGCAGCTTTGATTTGCACTGGTAGGTCAGAGTGGATAGTCATTTGTAATGCGCGCACTCAACGAGGCTTTAGGGTTTCCTTACGACTAAGGGCATCGGCTACCACATTAGCCTTACCCGGATGGTACTTGATCACACAGTCATAATCATTGAGTAATTCTAACCATCTTCGTTGCCGCATATTTAGTTCCTTCTGATCATATATGTGCTGGAGGCTCTTATGATCTGTATATATCGTGCACTTGGTTCCATATAAGTAGTGTCTCCAGATCTTCAAGGCAAACACTACAGCTCTCAGTTCCGGATCATGCGTTGTGTAGTTCTTCTCATGCACCTTGAGCTGTCTAGATGCATAAGCTATGACTTTGTCACATTGCATCAATACACATCCCAAACCTTGGATGGATGCATCATAGTAAACAACAAAGTCATCAGTTCCTTCTGGTAAGGCTAGGATTGGTGCGCTGCAGAGTTTGTCTTTAAGCGCCTGAAACGCTATTTCCTCTTTGCTGCCCCACTTATAAATTATTCCCTTATGAGTTAGGGCAGTCAAAGGTTGCGCCAATTTTGAAAATCCTTCGATGAACCTCCGATAATAGCCTGCCAAACCAAGGAATTGTCGCACCTCAGTAGGCGTCTTTGGTACCGGCCATTCCTTGATTGCTTTAATCTTTGAAGGATCAACATGTATACCCTTTTCATTCACCACATGCCCAAGGAATTGCACTTCACGCATCCAGAAGTCACATTTTGAGAACTTCGCATAAAGCTGTTCATCTCTCAGCAATTCCAGTATGGTCTTCAAATGTCCCTCATGATCTTCCTTATTACGGGAGTAGATTAGTATGCCATCAATGAAGACAATGACAAACTTATCCGAATAAGGTTTGCAGACACGGTTCATGAGGTCCATGAAAACTGCTGGGGCATTGGTCAGCCCAAAAGGCATTACGGTGAACTCGTAGTGCCCATAGCGTGTCCGAAACGCAGTCTTGGAGATGTCTTCCTCTCGAACCCTCAACTGATGATAACCTGATCTTAAGTCAATCTTGGAATAGTAGCTAGATCCTTGCAACTGGTCGAACAAATCATCAATGTGTGGAAGTGGATACCTATTCTTGATTGTCACCTTGTTCAGTTCGCGGTAGTCAATACACATCCTGAAGGTTCCATCTTTCTTTTTAATGAAAAGCACTGGAGCTCCCCAGGGTGAAGAGCTGGGACGTATGAATCCCTTATCTAACAATTCTTGCAATTGCTTAGACAGCTCTTGTAGTTCGTTCGGTGCCAAACGGTACGGCGCCCGAGCGATCGGAGCTGCTCCAGGTGCTAATTCAATCTGAAATTCCACCTGTCTGTGTGGAGGAAGGCCAGGTAAGTCTTCGGGAAATACTTCAGGGAAGTCTCTCACAACGGGAATATCTTCGATTCGCCTTTCATCCGTCTTCATTTCAGTAACAAGTGCCAACAAGGCAATGTGTCCTTTTCTTAGACATTTCTAAGCCTTAAAATATGATATGATGCCGACCACCGCTCCCACCTTATCACCTTCCACTATAAGAATTTCATCGTCCAAGATGGGTAACTTGATCAGCTTCTCCTTGCAAATGGTCTCAGCATGGTTCTTGGATAGCCAATCCATTCCGACTACTACGTCAAAGCTACCAAGTGTGACTGGAATAAGGTCTATGTGGAAAGTGTGACCCGACAAACCTAGTTTACAATTTCTATATACTTGAGTTGCCGTTATTGTCCTACCATCAGCTATTTCTATGGCATACTTAGAGCTCAAGTCAGTAGGCATCATTCCTAGTGTTTTACTAAACTTGGTGGACACATAACTCTTATCAGCACCAGAGTCAAATAGAATAGAGGCATAACATCCATTAATAGTGAATCTACCAGACACTACTGTAGGGTCATTTCGAGCCTCACCTGAACCCATGATGAAGGCTCTGCCTCTGCCACCGCCACCACCATTGTTGTTGTCTTTAGGCTTATCAGCAGCACCATTGTTACCATTCCCTTTCAGTTTCGGACAGTCCCTTTTAAAGTGACCGGGCTGCCCACATTCATAACACCCAGTACGGTTATAGTTTTGCTGCTGCTGTTATGGTGCTTTTCTCGCAAGATTTACCCTGCAATCCTTGGCAGCATGCCCAAACTTTCCACACCTCTCACAAGTGTTCCTTGTGCATTGCCCAGTATGATGAAAGTTACATTTATTGCACTTCGGAAGATTTCCATGATAACCACCCGATTTCCCCATGTCCTGAGAAGATTGGGACGGGTTGAACTTCTTGTGTTGAGGTTGATAAGTAGAGGATGACGATTGCTTTCCGCTGGCAGATGGTTCCCATTTCCTCTTGTTATTGTGGAAACCAGATGCAGCACCACGCGAGGGCAGTTTACCCTGCGTGACAGCCTGGTCAGTCAACTTGTGGGCCAGTTGGACAGCTTCCTGAATGGTAGCTGGTCTAGCAGTGGTGACCATGCTCTGGATTTTAGGTACTAGTCCATCGATGTACCTTTCAACCCGTTTGTAAGCCGGGTTAATCATAGTAGGGCACAGAGTAGCCAACTCGTGAGAACGATTTGTGTAGGCTTCGATTTCAGAGCCTACCATCTTCAGGTTCCAAAATTCGGTTTCTAGTTTTTGTACTTCATCTCGTGAACAGTACTCCTCTTTCAGCAGATTCTTGAATTCTTCCCATGTCGTGGCGTTTGCAGCTTCAACGCCCAACATCTGAACTTGTGTGTTCCACCAGCTCAGAGCAGCACCTTCTAGTGTGCCAGCAGCATATTTTACCATATTCCCAGCAGGGCAGTTGCAGATTTCGAACACCAACTCCAGCTTTTCGAACCAACGGAGCAGTCCCACCGCTCCCTCAGTTCCATTTAACGGGTTAGGCTTGCAGTCCATAAAGGACTTGTAGGTGCAAGTCGGTTGTCCAATAGGGTTCTGCTGTGGAGGGTGTTGGTTTGCCAACGCTGCGGTAATACTATGATTGATTATTACTGCCAATTCTGCAGGCGTCATTGAGATGTTACCTCTCCCGCGTCCACGTCCTCTTCCAGACATTCTTTAAATTACCAAATATCAAAAGCTATCAGTCGTATGAAAATAGACCTTTTGTCTTGGAATGAAAAGGAAGAGAAATTCAAGGATTTAAAGAAATAGACAAGCTAGAGAATCAATCCAAATCCGAGGGATTAACATAAATGTCATGGTTTGAATTTCGTCCAAATTCAAGGTAAGGGTGAGCATTCCTACAAGTAGAACTGATAGATAATTTCCACATCAGTGGCTATGTTCTATGAAGACCGAGACTTTCTTGCTCAAGGTGTAGGAATGATGACTTATACTGACTACAATGTTACCACCCGACCAGACTCACCGGACTTAGCATGCACGACAAATTACAATTACGTGTGCACCCGTAATGGTAATTTGCTTTGCATGTTCACCCTGATTCCTCCTATCAGGCTAACATATCTTGTCAAGTACAGTGGTCCTCAATGATAGAAGTTCCAAATATGTATGTATTATATCGGGGTCGATCAATCAAAATACACGAAAGGATTAGTAAAGTTTAGGAATCATTGACACGCCAAGGTAATTTGACCCATTTGCCTTAGAGACCTGTGTATTGACCATAGTTTATCACTCATCCTAGAAATCACTAGGTAAGCATAACTGGTCTCACAATGAGATTTATGCGATATGCTTGCCTTAGCCCGAGGGCCTTTTGCCAGGAAATCCAGAATACAGGTGTCTATATGTCACAGGAATATGTTAAAGCAAAAGTTTTCAGGTAGCCAAAAGTTCAGGAAATTCGTAAGTAACCCTTCCCGTGACTCACAGCAACTCGGAGTCACCATCCCTGTAGTCGTAAGCTCACAGGGATATGTTAAAGCAGAAGTATTCAGGCAACCAAATCAAGTAAGCATAGCTTAGTAATCTATGTGTGTGTAACTAATTCAAATCCAGTTATAGTCTAAAATGCAATGCACATGAGATGCAAAGTTCATTTTAGTTTGCTATAACTAATGCTCTGATACCAATCTGTCACACCCTCAAAATCCACTAACGGGGTTTTACCGTCAGGCGTGTGACATAACCAGGATCTCAGATAAGCATCAGTTACACCAAACGACTCGATAATTACAAATCATATAAGTTGATTAATTTTAATGAAACAAACCAAATATGTTTAAGTATTGCGGAAGCGAAAACAGGAAAGCGTTTGACAACAGTTTTGGAACACGCAAACACGCGTCCAATCCAATTTACGTAAACTACATGAAATTAAATCTTGAAAACAGTTTGTGATGAACACGGAATGTCATGCAGTGGATGCTGTGCTCCTAACCGTGCCACATTAATGTCCTGAGAGAAAACATGCAAAATCTCAGTACAAAACTGGTGAGTTCACAGGTTTATCAAAAAAAACAGTAAGTATCAGTAATGAAATTCCCGGATTATGTAATCAAAGCATATAGTGGGTAGCTAATCCATAATGATCACTATGTGTATGAAGTCGCGACCGAGCTGATATGTAATCAAATAATAAAGTAGGCCCGGTTGTGGATCACACACCACAACCTTTAACAGGCTAATTGTTCACCCGTTTGACGAACGTTGTGCTAGCGCGACTAGCCCGGGTGGGGTATGTCAATCCCACTAGTACTACTAACAATCACCTCGCTATTAATCATATTAACGGTCCGAAGGGCAAAGTATAACACCATAGTATCAAGTATATGCAGTATTACAGAAATCCAAATGTAATGTAACTTTTATGAAAACGGCATGTTTCTCTCCCCCAAAAGAGTATATAAGTAAAAGTGGGGCTGTAAACTCACTTGGCGTATAAGTATGTATATATGATGATTGAATAGGATAATAATTGATGTTCCAATGAACTCCTTCACGAGGTACCTAAACATGTATTTATATATTTTAAGGTTTAGGTTATTAATAAGGCTTAACGATTATACGCGATATTGGACCCTGAAAGGATCATACATGCCAATTCAAGTGGTGGATGGTTGTTCTGCTTGAAATCTCCCCAAGTCCAAGAAGAAATGCGGATACAGAAGTCTGCATAAGAAGAAAAGAACAAGTGTCGGCTATCCGCATTTGTCAATGCGGATGACCAAGAACAAATGCGAACCAAGCATTTGTTCTTCCGCATTAACTAATGCGGATAGTTGACAAAATGCGGACAAGCCATTTGTTCATCCGCATTAACAAATGCGGATGGTCAGCAACAAATGCGGCAGTGTTAGCTCATCCGCATTAACCAATGCTGATGACCAAACACCAATGCCATAATCAATGCTGATGAAGAACTACTCATCCGCATTGGTCAATGCGGATGAACAACAGAAATGCTGATGAAGACTTAGACTAAGGGTAGTTTAGTCTTTTTGTACAAGCTGTTAGTCAGCCTATAAATAGAATAGAAACCTCGTATGTGAGGCGACTTTTTGCATCTTTTGAGACTTGTGAAACCTTTGTGTTTTACGAAGAATAGACAATCAGAATACACAGATTAGCTGTCTTGTTACTGTAGCATGCTAAAAACCCTAGCATTTACTTTGTAACAGTTCATCTAATCAATACAAGAATGCATTTATGAGTATATTAAGTATTCTATGTTCATTGATTGCTTGATTCCGCCACTCAATCATTGACTTAATCATCATATTCGATCCTTGTTGATTCACATCAACTGAGAATATCATTCTCAAACCCAGTCAATTGGTATCAGAGCTTTGGCTCTTGGTTATTACTCAGATCTGCTCAGATCTAGGTTTAACCCGATTGATCTGGTGATTGAGTTGCTATTAAGAGGTTTCAAACATCTCTTCTCAGTAATACTACTGAATACTTTCTGATATACTTAACTGTTACTGTTCACCCGAAGAACTCATCTTCGAACAAACAGTACAGGTTGCACAGACACCGAGAACATAAAATCAAAGACCGAGATCTACATATTATCAGCAGATTCATTGTTACAGGACTAAGTTTGACCTTGTTGGACCATTTGGACTAATTAACCATAAATCCAACTAAATCCAAATCTAAACAAGTTAAAAAGAAACAGTTAACTATGGACTCACATAATTACTCTGAACTTGGGCATGCTTTAAAACCACCCATGCTCAAACACAAATCTGAATTTAAGCAATGGAAAATCAGATTTATGAACTATATTACAGGTGTTGATCCTGATTATTGGATCTCAATATGCAAAGGCCCACACATTCCAGTGACTCTATCTGCAGATCAAGCTGCACTGTACAAGACTTCAAGAATCCCTATTGAAGACCTAACTCTTGATGATGATGACTACAAGAAGATCAAGATTGACCTAAAAGCTTACTCCATACTTACTCAAGCACTTAAAATGGATGTACATAAAAGATTGGAAAAGTATGGTACTGCAAAAGCTGTATGGGATGCACTGCAAATCATGTGCGAAGGAAGCAGTGAAGTGGCAGAAATTAACAAAGACAAGCTGGTGAATCAGTATGAAACATTTCATCACTCCAAAGGGGAGTCCATCTCAAAACAGTTGCATAGGTTTGTGCAGCTGGTCAATGATTTAGAGATCATGGGTGTTACTTACAAGTCAAATGATCTAAACAAGAAAATGTTACATAGTCTTCCTGAAAATTGGAAACAAAATGTAACCATGCTGAAGAACACTCTCGATTTGGAAAGCACCACCCTAGACATCATGATAGCAAAGATTGAAGCCTTGGAACTGGATGAGAGAAGCAGAAATCCGGGAGGACCCAGAGTAATTGAAGCATACAAGTTCCCCACAGATAACCACTCTGTGGAAAATGCCTTCATTATTGAAGAAGATGATTTCATCTCCTCAAGGGATCAAGCTCAAACAACTGGATTCACTACAGCACCACCATCCAATAGACCATCAACAACTTCCACATCAACTTCAACAACTCAAACATCAGGATTCTCTGCAACTCCTGCTCCTGATGATACAAAATCTGGAGAACAAAAGGCAACTTACAATGCATTTGTTGCCAGCTTTGAAGCCTATTTGGGTGGAAGACTTACATCTGCTCATCTGATTCAAGAAGATCTAGAAGAAATGGATCCAGATGATGTGGAGGAAATGGACTTGCAATGGCAAATGGCCATGATTGCTATGAGAGCAAAGAAGTTTTTTAGAAAAGGGAAAAGGCTTCTACTCGATGAAAACACCAAGCTTGGATATGACAAATCAAAGGTGAAATGCTTCAATTGTGGTATGACTGGTCACTTCTCTAGAGAATGAAATGCTCCCAGAAGAAACTACAATGCTCAAAGGCCTTCTCAGAACCAGTCATCATCACAACCACTTTCAAGCTTTCACTCCAACAGTCATCAACAACAGCTTCATCATCATCAACAACCACATCAGACTCAACCCCAACTGACCTGTCAAGCTTATGGAAGCAATCAGTCGTCAGCAAATGCTCTTGTTATTAGGCAGGATGGAGTATGTGATTGGAGCATGTATGCTGAGGAAGTAAAGCCACAATTTCAAAATCATGCACTTATGGATCACATCAATGATGGACCTACTCCCATGCCTACTGAGGTGAAATCTAACCTCTGTAGTGATAAATGCATAAATGAACTTCAAGGGTATAGAGAGCATAATCATAAACTGGTTGATAAAATCAAAGAAGAAAAAGTCAAGTCAGAGATGCTCAAGAGAGAAATAAAAGGCTTTGAAATTAAAATTAAATCTCTCATCTCTAATATTGAAAAATTGCATGGTGAAAATTACACTCTTGCAGCTGAGAATGAGCAACTGACTAAGAAACTAGCTCAATCTAAAACTGAACAAAATCTTACTGAACTGAAACTTGAAAAGTTTCAACAGTCATCAGTAAAGCTGCAAGAGATGCTTGATTCACAAAAGGATCCCAAAGACATGTCTGGTATTGGATATAACTCTTGTCCACCACCATACAATGATAACTACACTGTCATGCCTGATTCTGTCACACTCACCCAAGAAAACGTACCTAACACTATTGAACCTAAATCAATAGTAAAACAAATCACCATTCCTCAAAATAAACCAAGCATTTACATTAAAACCAATGAGGATAAAATCAAGTTAGGTCACCCAGTTAAAATCAAGGAGTGTTCTGACAAGACAGTGGGAGTAATCAAAACAAATAGCCCAATCAAGGCTATTGTTCCTTTTGTGAAATTCATTCCTGCAATTTCCCAGGAAGAGAAAATAAAAACCAAAAAAGTGAATCTACCTACTGAAAGTAGATTTGATAACGAGATAAACTCTCCTAAAAATTCAAGCAAATCAGACACTGATTCACCATCAGTCAAAAGAAAAGTCTATCGGGTCACCAAAACTAAAACAAACTCAGACCCTCAAACTTCAAACTCAAAGCAAGGAATTGGCTTTGATATTTTCAATAAAGAGCATGTGAATCAATTTGAAAAAGAAATTCAGAAAAGACAAAGAAAGAATGATCAACCTCAGAAAAACAAGGACAGTAGTGGTGTCAAACAAACTACCAACAAGGTTGATCAGGCAGTCTCATCAAAACAAAGGAATGAATCTAATTCCAAATCTGCCAAAACTACAAAATCCACAACACCTGGATCAGTAGCTAGAAACAAACACATGTCCTGTGAAGTGTGTGAGAGGTCTAATCATAGAACAGATAAATGCTTTTTACAATCAATACTGTTGAATCTGTGATATGAATAACCACTCCAACAAGAACTGTTATTTCAACAAATACTGTTCTGTCTGCAACATGACAAATCACAATACATCTGAGTGTTTCGTTAAGCAAAAGGGACTGACAATACCACAGAACAAGCCCATCTCTCCAACCATGTCTAAGAAACCTAAAATCAATGGTCGTTATCATCACAGAGTTTCTAAGTCTGATGATGAGATGAAAAACCCGAGAATTTCAAACAGAATCAAAAGAAATAAAAATCAAGCAGTCAAACAAACTAATGATTTGTATAAGTCAAAACCAAGGTTTGATAATAAAGAACGAATAAACTTTCTGAAAAGGAACAGGGATCAAAGGTTTGAATACTCATCTGACTCTTCAGTTGAAGTGATAAACCGTTCATCTGTTAGAAACAAAACCAGCATGATTCCATCATCAAAGTCACCGTTTAAAGGAAAATACCAACAGGTTACCATCATGGATAGAAACGGTAAGCCCATGACCATCATGGCTTGGGTTTCACAGTCTAATTAGTTCTTTCTATGCTTGTAGGGTCATTCATATAGGTCCAACAGTTTATGGTATGTGGACAGTGGATGCTCCCGACACATGACTGGAGATCGTTCCCTCCTTCATGACTTTAAGCACATTCAAAGAACTACTATGGCATTTGGAGGAGATTCACAAGGTGGTAGAATTACAGGTGAAGGATCTGTGACAAATGGAATGCTGAGCTTTGATAGAGTGAACTACTGCGAACAGCTGAACTTCAATCTTCTCAGCGTATCTCAGATCTGTGACAAGAAATATTCCACTCACTTCACTGACACTCATTGCTACATTTTGAGACCAGGATTTCAAATTCCTGAAGAATGGGTTGTATTGAAAACACCGAGGAAGAATAACACTTATGTCATTAACCTTAATTCTGCATCACCACAAGAAGAAACATGTCTTCTATCAAAAGCATCTTTTGATGAATCACAACTTTGGTACAGACGATTGGGACACACAAATTTCAAAAACATGAATAGATTGGTCAAGGGAAATCATGTAATAGGTTTACCTCAAAAAGAATTCCACTTCATTGACCACTGTTCAGCATGTCTTAAAGGAAAACAACACAAATCGTCTCACAAGCTAAAGTTGGTGAACACCAACAATTCTCCATTGAAACTACTTCGTATGGATCTTTTTGGCCCAACTCATGTTATGAGTATGGGAAAGAAACAATATTGTTTGGTGATCATAGATGACTTTTCTAGATTCACATGGGTCTTCTTCCTACTTCATAAAAATGAGGCATCTCAATTAATAAAAGATTTTATCACTAAAATTGAAAATCAAATTGATCTTAAAGTCAAAACAATTAGGAGTGATAATGGGACAGAGTTCAAAAATGAAGATATGAGTTCTTTTTGTACAACCACAGGCATAGCTCATCAATTTAGTGCAGCTAGAACTCCTCAGCAAAATAGAGTAGCTGAATGAAGAAATAGAACACTAATTGAAGCAGCACGTACTATGCTAGCGGATGCTAAACTGCCAATCACCTTTTGGGCAGAAGCAGTTAACACATCATGCTTTGTACAAAATAGAACTTTGATTGTCAAAGAAAGCAATAAAACACCTTATGAACTCATCTTTCAAAGAAAACCATTTATTGGATTTTTTAAGTCATTTGGCTGTCCAGTCTCAATATTAAACACCTGTGATCATTTGGGAAAGTTTTCATCCAAGTCTGATGAAGGATTCTTTGTAGGTTATTCTTCTGTTTCAAAGGCTTATAGAGTGTTTAATCCCAGATTAAACATTATTGATGAATCAACAAATGTTCAATTCAAGAACATTCTTTTCCCAAATCAACTAATGGTCCTGATTGGTTGTTTGATATTGACTCATTTACTAAATCTTTTGACCAATTTCATATGTCTGATGCAGGAAACCTACATTCAGCTGCACCTTCATCATTAGTAGAAAGAAAGAGTGACTTCCCAATGATTCCTCCTACTTCTACTGAGCAAATTGATGAAGAGGTTCCACTACAAGCTGATCCTGTCAGACATGGTGTTCAACAGCAAAGTGCTTCAATTGAGGATGGTCCAAGTATAATACCCTTTCCATCAGAGATGCCATCCATTGAAGCTCGAAACCAAGAAGAAGCTAGAACTCAAACTCATGTCATCCCTCCTGTTGACAATGAAAGGACTTCAAATGATGGGAGTAATCAAATCCATACTGACACGGAAGCAGGAACTGAAACGAATTTTGATTACTTCCATGGCTCCCCTACAGTACAAGAAGATGTTGCCTCACACCATGATGAACTGAATGTCTCCAATCTTGATGTAACCATTGATGGTGACTCAATTCCAACCACAAGAATACATAAAGATCATCCAGTTGACAACATCATTGGTGAACTAACTATACGGGTGACTAGAAGCAAGTCAAGCATAGCTAACATCTGCTTGTTCTCATGCTTTCTGTGTCAAACAGTACCCAAGAATATCAAAGAGGCTCTTCAAGACAACAGTTGGATTGAAGCAATGCAGGAAGAGTTGCTGCAATTCAAGAAACAAGAAGTATGGCAGCTGGTAGATCTTCCCGAAGGACAATACCTTATCGGCACCAGATGGCTATACAGAAACAAGACTGATGACAGGGAATCATCATTAGAAACAAAGCAAGACTAGTAGCTCAGGGATACACACAAGAAGAAGGAATTGACTATGATGAAGTATTTGCCCCTGTAGCCAGACTAGAAGCCATAAGAATCTTTCTTGCATAATCAGCATCCATGAACTTTACTGTTTATCAAATGGATGTGAAATGTGCTTTTCTGTATGGAAAGATTGCTGAAGAGGTCTACGTGAGTCAACCACCTGGATTTGAAGACCCAGATTTTCCTCACAGGGTTTACAAGCTAGACAAAGCCTTGTATGGTCTTCATCAAGCACCAAGAAAGTGGTATGAGACTCTTTCATCATTTCTTCTTGATAATGGATATGAGAGAGGAAAGATTGATCAGACTCTCTTCAGAAAAAGAAAAGAAAAGGACATGTTTCTTGTACAAATATATGTGGATGATATCATTTTTGGCTCAACAAACAAGACTCTATGTAAAGACTTTGAGAATCTCATGCATTCAAAATTTCAAATGAGTGCAATGGGGGAACTCACTTTCTTTCTGGGAGTACAAGTCCAACAGACAGCAGACGGCATCTTCATCAATCAATCAAAATATGTGGAAACAATGCTAATGAAATTCAAGTTTGCTGACTGTTAGTCCATCAGAACTCCTATGGATACTAAAGTGAAAATTGGACCTGATCCTGAAGGAAAATCAGAGGATCAGACTCACTATCGTTCTATGATAGGTTCACTTATGTATCTAACAGCCAGTAGGCCTGACATTATGTTTGGTGTTTGTGTGTGTGCTAGATATCAAGCAGATCCCAAGGAATCTCATGTCAATGCAGTCAAGAGGATATTCAGATATCTTAAGGGAAAACCTGCTCTTGGACTATGGTATCCAAAAGAAGGAGACTTCAATCTCTATGCAAACACTGACAGTGATTATGGGGGATGTAACTTCAACAGGAAATCCACATCTGGCGGTTGTTAATTTCTTGGTCCTAGACTTGTATCCTGGCAGTGCAAGAAGCAAACCAATGTTTCTGTCTCAACAGCAGAAGCTGAGTACATAGCAGCATCTGCATGCTGTTCTCAAGTTCTCTGGATTCAAAACCAGATGCTTGATTATGGTTTTAACTTTCTGCACACTCCAATTTATATTGATAACACAGCAGCAGTTTTTATTACTAATAATCCAGTTCAACACTCAAAAACAAAACATATTGAAATCAGATATCACTTTTTGAGAGATTGTGCTAAGAAAGGATTAATCAAATTGATACAAGTTCACACTAACAATCAATTAGCTGATTTATTCACTAAGGCATTTGATCCAACCAGATTTGAATTCTTAGTTCAATCAATTGGCATGATTAATCTTGAGTAAAATAAAAACGAACAAAAACATTCAAATATTTCAAAAATACCAAAAGAAATCAAAAGAAGAAGTATATAGTTTATCTTGGGGAAATGATATAATTACAGTCATTATATCATTCACTGTGCTAATTTATAAAACTTAAATGACTGACATGACTTATCTGATATGATGGTAGGCTCAACTTGGAAAAGACACTACATGCAGTGATAAATTAAAGCTTATATTCAACTGTGATGCTGTCATCTCATAGTATGTGTAAGTTTTGACTTGTCCAAATATGTGTGTGTGTAGAAACCTAAAAAGCCCAGGTAATGATGACTTATGAATCTCGTTTACTCACATCAGTTCCTCCTTTGTTTTGCTATGCAAAGACCTGGAGAAAAAGCACATAGTGCTGATGTCAAGATCCATCAAGATTCCCAATGTGGAACACATCCATCCTGGATAAAACTAACAAACAAACAAACAAACAAACCCAGTATATCCCACTCAAGAGCAGGGTCTGGGAGGGGTAGGTGGTGGCAAGTCTTTCCTCTATCCAGATAGGTAGAGAGACCGCTTCCAAAGAGACCCCTGGCCTGGATGAAACAAACAGAATAAAAAAAATCATTCAAAATGAATGAAACAAAAGAATCCTAAGAGATCACCTTCCAAAGTGAAGTTAAAAGAATCCCAATGTGGATCAAAAGTGATAAAAGGATCAAAAATAAAAGAATCCCAATGAGGATCAAGTAATATGAGATTTCTAATTTTAAGTATCCTGGTCATGTAAGATGTTGAAAGTTCTACCATACATTGCATGCAGATGGTTGACCTTGCCATGCCTTTGAGTGTGAGGTACATGTTGAATACCCAATCAACTCAAAAACATGATAAGATCATTTGCATCAGAATATTAACCAAGTATGAGTTTAAGAGGACAAACATACCTACAATCAATATGTTCATGACCATGTCTGTTTTACTAACAATTGCTTGCATTTGTGAAAGGTAAGATTGATATGATCCCAAAGAAAGGTATAACTCTACTTCTTGTACAGTAAAGAAAACAAAAATCACAAAAAGATTTCCTTTCAAAATTTTCAAATCCTTCAAAGTTACTATCCATTATGGATATTAACTTTAGGGGGAGTAATTTAAAATTTTGATCAATTTTGTACAGGTGTTTTCTTTCTTAAAAAAATTAGAAAAACCAAAAACCAAGTTGCAAAAACAAAAATCATAAAATCTGTCTGTGTTGTTGCAGAAGTTATACCATAGTATCTCAGTTCTTGCAGACATCTTGATGCACAAAAGTCCAAGATAGGTCAACAATAGGAAACTTGATTCACCATAGATGAACAAGTCAATCCAAGCAAGAATTGATAACCCAGAATCAGTCAAAATTCATAAAGTCAAGCAACTGACACATCTTCATAAAGTCAAAGACATTGCTTCATAAAGCATCAGAGAAAATTCATCCAAAACCAACAAAAGCAGAACCATTAAGTTTAAACTTAATGCGGGTAAGAGTATTGGTTAATGCGGGTGAAGGTAACCCAAGCATTTAACCAATGCGGGTAATGGTTTTGTGGACTGAAACACAAGTGCAATACTAATGCGGACAACACTACTTTACCGCATTAGTCTCATCACAAGTTTTATGAAAAACAAATGCGGACAAAACTGTTGTTCATCCGCATTTCTTTTGAAAAGATGAAATCAGTACTTAAAACTTGAGTGTAAGCTTGTGTCAGTATAAAATAAATAAGTGCTCATGTTCTTGGGTCATTTAGAACAAGTTAAAGAAATGCGGACAGAGTTTACTCATCCGTATTTGGTGAAAGTTGAAGTTTTGTTCATCCGCATTTGCTACAGTGAACAAATGCTGACAAGTTTTGTTCATCCGCATTTGCTACAGTACACAAATGCTGATAAACATTTCTTCAACCGCATTTGTTACAGAAATTTTTTTAATGTGTGCGCATTTGTTTTAGAACTTATCAAAAATTGAAATCCATATTAAATTGACTATATAAATCAAAAACGAAAGGTCATTTAATACTTTTCAAAATTGAGAGACTTCAAAGTGAGACGAGTGCCACCAAAAGTTACTGTTCATCTTCATCATCTTCTTCATGTTCTAAACCTATGGTCAAAGTTCGAATCATCATCATTCACACATCTTCGACTCTTTGCCACAGTATTATCGAAGAATAGGTGAAAATCCGAAATTGTTCATAACCCTAACTTTCGAACATTAATAAGAAACACGAACTTTGGAAACTAGGTCAAAAAGAAAGCATGCAAAATCAAACAAGTGTTCGTAAACCATTGTCGATTTCATCAAACAGATGCATGCTAATCATGTAAAAACTCAACAAACAAGGATTTTCACAAGTTCAGTTTGTCAAAGGAACAGATCATGTAAATACTAAAATGCTGAAATCAAAAGACATTACAATGGTTGAAATGAGTTGAAATTGAGAAAGAATACTCAACATAATCAGAGATAACTCATCAAAATGAACATGAATGACTAAATCAGATTAGATCAAATGTATATGAAACAGTATACATGAACACTCAATTTTGACCAAGAAAAGTCAAAATGTGATAAAGTTAGTCTGATTTATGACAAACCATTTGTTGATATGCATTATTCATCATTCTAATACATATGCCTTGAATGCAGTGTAAAATGGCAAACCTCACATGGAGCAAGCTCTATAATGTCAGTGGTTTTCTTGACCCTGATGTGGCTGAGGCAGAAGGATTAAGAGACATGATCAGATTTCTTCTTACCATGAGGGTGGCTTATGCAATGACTGTGAGACCCATAATCTATGAGACCTTCATCAGGTCATTTTGGGGAACAGCTGCAGTGGTTGAAGTTGATGGTGTGAGAACACTAACCAGAAGAATCACTTATGATCATTCCTTGGCAATCACTGAGCAAACTGTGAGACAGTGTCTACAGTTTGGAGATGATGCTGATGCCCCTATAGAACTTGAAGATGATGAGATCATGTCCTTCTTTGCCAATATTTGATATGAGGGTGGATATGAAGGGAAGCAGATTATAAAAGGGTTGGTAGATCTGCAATGGAGATTCTTGATACACATGTATCAACACTGTCTATCTAAGAGAAAGACTGGATGGAATGACATCCCAGTGACAACCTCATCTGCTATTTGTGCTCTATGCACCAATCGTCCTTTCAACATGTCTGCATATGTCTTTAATGGATTGGTCTCTAACATCCAAGAAGGAAGGATACATATGTTTTTGATGTACCCAAGATTTATCCAATGCTTAATCAATGAAGCCTTCCCCAATCTTGCACCAGTAGGACCAGTGATGGACATTCCTCACTACAATGCCAAGTCCTACAGGTACATCACCAAAAGAGATCCGAGGAACTTTTACAGTGGTACTTTCTTCCCTCTGTTGCCATGGATGCAGCAACAGATCAATCAGGAAGGAGTACAAGAAGTTGAAGCTCCTGATGATGAGCATGCACATGTAGAAGAACAAGCAGCGAGTTCTGATGATAGTCAAAGGCCAGTGTCACCACATGATGATGTAGGTGGTGATCTTCACACTGGACCGTCTGTGCATGAAACCACTGTAGCATCACCATCCATTCATTCACCATTACCATCACCCCAAAGATCACCAATTCCATCTCACCAAACTCAACCTATCATCACACCCCACATCTCTCCTATACACTCACCACTTCATCACTCTATTCCATCTCCCATTCACCATACACCTGTTCCATCACCAGCTTCAGTTGAACCTCAAGAGTTTGGTGATTCTGCCAGCTCATCTGAGAAGTCCAAATCATCATCTGATGAGGAGGATCATCCCACCAAAATGCATGTAAGGCAAATTGCATCAGAGACTGCTCCTTTAGAAAGTTATGCTGAATCTGGAGCAAACAAGCCTGATGAGAAAGATGAGATGATTTCCAATTTGCTTCAGAAGATTGCAAGGATTGAGAAGATGTAAAGAAACAGATCAGTTCTTCTGCAAGACAGGCTGTTGGAATTGAATGAGAAAGAAAAAGAACTAAAAGAGTTGAAAGAAAAACATGAAAGTGAGAAGAATGAGAAAGGCCAAGAGATTGAGATGTTGAAAGCTGCTCTTCAACACTCAAGAGAAGAAATCAGTGGTCATGTGGAAACCTTGAACCTGCAAACAATAGTAATGGTAGAACAAGAAGAAGTTATTGAAGAACAATCTTCCATTATCCATGACCTTGATAGACAAGTGGAAGCTCTCAAAAAGAGAGTCTTTGAGCTTGAAATGCTTGTCAAACTGAAGCAGGAAGCAGAGAAAGATGATGATGATGAAGGTGATGAAATGAAAGAAAAGAGGAAAATGGAGGATGACAAAGATTCATCTGAAGACAGTGGTGATGATTCCCCTCCAGCTAAAAAGACGAGATTCACTATGGCTGAAAAGGAGGGAGAAACAAGTGGATCAAAGCACACATCATCTAGCATGGAGATGATCGTGTACACAAGTCATCTTGAAGAAGCTCCCACTGAAGAAAAAGAATTCAGCGACATGATGAAAGACTTAGATATGTTCTCTGCTGAAGAATATATCATTGATGATGAATTCTGGGACTTCATTGTGAATCAATGTGCAGATGACGTGCCTTTTGTTGTCATACTCAATCTCCAGTGCCAATTGATAAGGAGTTGAGTATGCAAATAGTTCCTGTTGTGTCTCTCTCTGATGAACAAAAAGAAATGATCAGAGAGCTATGTGAACAGCAAAGAAAAGAACAAGAGCAGGCTGATGTATCTGTACATATTTCTGAAAAGGAACAACTGAAGAAGCTCCACAAGAGGGTGAAATGCCTGAACCCTTTTCTAGCTCAAGCATGCAAATCTATACCAGAAGAAGGAGCTTTCTTGAGGAAAAGGCCAAAGGAAAGAGGCCTATGGTAGAAGAGGAACCTGCCAAAAGAAACAGAAAGATGATCCAAGGAGTCTAGCAGCTATTGCTGGATTCTTGGAAGAACATGAACAAGTGGAAGCCCTGTTGAAAAAGAAGGGTGATGTAATTGACTTAGAAGAAGGTGAAATTCCAGGTGGATACATGGCCGATGAGCCGGTGATCAGTAAAATCCCTGTGAATATAGAACCTTCTATTTCTAAGTCTGTTGAAAAGGCCAAATCTGATAAGTTGATGAAAAAGGCCGTATTTTTAATTGATCATGGGTACGACCCTGATGAAGTATTTGGGATGACCTATGAAGGGATGCTAGCAGAAGAAGAAAAACTAAACAAGCTGCTAGATCCAACATTCACAACTGAGTATGAAAAAGCTCAATCCCCCAAAACTTCAGAGGTCAAGACTTCTAAAGCAAAATCTACTACTCCTCCTCAACCTATGTTCCCCGATCCTTACAGTATGACAGATAAGGGATGAAGGATTCTCTGTCAACTCAAGGATTTACTAAAAGAAAATAGGGAAACATGAAAACAAATTCCCTAAGGGCTGCTGTCCTTAGGATGATCCTTGAAAAGAAAGACAGGTTAAAGAAAATGGAGGAAGAGATTACAAGTACCCAACCAAGATCCAGAGTTTCAGCTCAACAAATGAGCCTCACTCAGGGAGATCATGACTCCCTGGCACCCATTCTACACAGATATCCTGAGTGGTTTGCTGAGCCTTCACAATTAGAACTACATGAAGGCCTCACAACTGCTGAAATGATTAAGGGTGTGTCTACTCCAGGAGGAAAGACAGATCAGAAGATTATTTCCTGGAAGTATGACAGTGACTAGAACATGTTCATGGTGAAGAGAATATCTGGATTGGTCCAATTGTTCACAGAGTACTCTGCTCTGGTGAACTCTCTAATGATCCATGATCTCAAAGAACTAGCCAACTTAAGATTGATAAATCATGGGGCTATGTAGAGGGGATATGAGTTTGAGGAAATTCTAAGAATGTTCAAGGGAACTGACAATTTCAAGTCTTTGAAATCTATGTGCATGAGAAAGGATAGATCTTTTGTCAATCCCCTAGAGAAAAAGAAAAGAAAACCAGCTGAAGAAGTGGTATTCCCTGAACTTAGGGTAAAGCCCACTGAATCCTTGAAAAGGAAAATGGTTGCTGGTACTCACACCTCTGTGCCAATCTCAAATGTTTACTATGACGAAAAGACTTACGAGTTGGTGATTGAAAGGAGGTGGGGAGGAAAAGAAGGAGCTGAAATTCGATTGTTTAGTGGATATGAAGTGAGATTGCTTGATGAATCATATATCCACTACATATATACCAGGCACTTCAGGGAGATTAGAAACAAGCTTGGTGAAGCTAACATGTACTTCTTTCTTAAGTGCATCAAGCTCCGGAAGATGGCCTATGAAAAGATAATCAAGAAGAAAGAGCAAAGGAGGAAGAAGAAGAATCCTTTGCAATTTGGCAACATTGTGAAGTTAGAGGTGGATGCTGATGGCTCTCTACTGATTCACAGGGATGGGCTATCATCTGTGTCATTTTGGGAACCTGTGTCACTGAAGAAGCTTCCCATTGAAGCTATACACACTATGAGCCAAATGAAGATTCATGTTCTAAACAGAGAGAAGTAGGATGATGCTAAACAGTTCTCCAACATGATCAAGGCCATTCTGGACCCTTCATACACAGACCCAACTCCAGCATCATCTCCTCCTACTACACAAGACCCAGCAGAATCTTCACAACCTGATCCACCCTCAAACCCTTGAAGTACTTAGGCTGTATAATCCTTAGGGGGAGTATTGTTGGACCCTGAAAGGATCATACATACCAATTCAAGTGGTGGATGGTTGTTCTGCTAGAAATCTCCCCAAGTCTAAGAAGAAATGCGGATACAGAAGTCTGCATAAGAAGAAAAGAACAAGTGTCGGCTATCCGCATTTATCAATGCGGATGACCAAGAACAAATGCGAACCAAGCATTTATTCTTCTGTATTAACTAATGCGGATAGTTGACAAAATGCGGACAAGCCATTTGTTCATCCGCATTAACAAATGCGGATGGTCAGCAACAAATGCGGCAGTGTTTGCTCATCCGCATTAACCAATGCTGATGACCAAACACTAATGCCATAATCAATGCTGATGAAGAACTAATCATCCGTATTGGTCAATGCGGATGAACAACAGAAATGCTGATGAAGACTTAGACTAAGGGTAGTTTAGTCTTTTTGTACAAGCTGTTAGTCAGCCTATAAATAGAATAGAAACCTCGTATGTGAGGCGACTTTTTGCATCTTTTGAGACTTCTGAAACCTTTGTGTTTTACGTAGAATAGACAATCGGAATACACAGATTAGCTGTCTTGTTACTGTAGCATGCTAAAAACCCTAGCATTTACTTTGTAACAGTTCATCTAATCAATACAAGAATGCATTTATGAGTATATTAAGTGTTCTATGTTCATTGATTGCTTGATTCCGCCATTCAATCATCATATTCGATCCGTGTTGATTCACATCAACTGAGAATATCATTCTCAAACCCAGTCACGCGAACTAGGGTTTCGATAAGAATTTGGTGTTTTTATAAGTAATATGTTTTTAAGGAATCATTTATGTTTGGATTCAATTGAAAGGACTATTTATTTAAATATTCTAGAAATGACTTTAAGTATAAAAAATGATATGGTTTAGTAAGTAAATACATCTTTAAAATTAATTAGAATAATGTTTTGATTAATAACAAATTATTAATCTAAACCTTTAGTTTATAAGAAAATAATATTTTTAAAAGGTTTTAGAACAATTATAGAAAAATCCAGAAGATTATTTGGTGGTCCGAAAAATATTAAAAGTTTACAAAAACAATTTTATATTTATTAAAAATTTTCTGTAAAATTAATTTGGGCTAAAAGCCCTTAAAAATATATGGAGGTTGCCCGGTACGAACCCGGGACCTCCTGTTGGACATGGAGCGCAAGAAAAATCAAACCAAGGGCCGTGGCCGCGATATTCCTGGGGTTCCAAATCCTTTAAACACAAACACAATTGAACCCCAATTCCCGTATGAACCCTAGATCTGAAATCGACCAAATTGAAGGTCGATTCGATCTTGATAGCATCTGCACCCACGGGGCTTTTATTCCCATGAAAAATCGAGCAAGTATATGTGTTTAATTACCAGATTCGATGAGGTATTGGTGATGAACTTAAGAAGAACAGTCGCGGGTGATGGTGGTGATCGAACGCGATGTCTGTGTGTGTTTTATTTGAAATGGAATGGTACAATCGATCAGTAACAGATGGAGGTTTATTTATACTCAGTTAATTTGTCGATTATTGGTGTTAGTGGTGATCGTGGCCCGATTGTTTGGCCGACAATGGGGATGGTCGGTTTTAGTGGTTTTCGCACTCGTTTTATTAAATTGAAAGTTGCCCCACGTTCGATTCAACCACTGAAATGTGTCGGGAACTTTAGTTTGGTCAAAACCGCGTTCGTTTGGGGTGTTGGGGGTCGCCGGAGTTGTCCGGAGAGTGGCCGGACGGGGAGAACAGGGGCGACGGGGGGGGGGGCTGGGTTTTTATAAAAATTTACAGAAATGGTCCCTGTAGTTTGAACTTGTATCATTTTATGTCAAAACTCAATCATAAAGTTTCAGAAATGACAATACAACCCCTGGACTTTATTATTATTATTATTATTACTATTATTATTATTATTATTATTATTATTATTATTATTATTATTGTTATTGTTATTATTATTATTGTTATTATTATTATTATTAGAAAATTAATTTGTTAACCCACAAATTAATTTTCACACATCACAAATCCTTATAAAACTTACAAAGTTAACGTTTGGTTTAAAGAAAATTACGAGGTGTTACATAATGGCATCTTCATAAGTCAGTCAAAATATGTACAACACGTACTTAAGAGGTTCAACATGACTAATAGTAAGGTTGCAAAGACACCCATAGCCAGAAACCACTCCCTTGGACCTTATCTTGAGGGGGAGTGTGTGGATGAATATCTTTTTAGGGCTATGATTGGGTCTCTTATGTATCTTAAAGCTAGAAGGCCTGATATCATGTTTGCCACATGTATTTGTGTAAGATATCAAGCCAATCCCAAGATGTCACACCTAGTCACTAAGATATCTCAAAGGTGCCTAACTTTTGGTCTTTGGTATCCAAAGAATTCTGACTTAAATCTCTATGCTTATACAGATAGTGACTGTGGTGGCTGCAATATGAGTGCAAAGTCTACATCAAGGGATGTCAATTCCTTGGTGGAAAAATAGTCTCATGGCAATACAAGAAGCAATCTTGTGTCTCTACATCAACTACTAAAGTTGAATACATTATTGTTGCAAGCTGCTGTGCTCAAGTGCTTTGGATTCAAAATTAGATGTTGGATTATGGATTCAACTTCAACAAGACTTCTATCCACATATATAACAACAATGCTATCTCTATTACAGAGAACTCTATGCAACACTTAAGGACAAAACACATCAATATTAGGTATCATTTGATTAGAGATAATTTTGAAGAAGGATTAATCAAACTAGTCAAAGTTAATACAAATGAATAATATGCTGATCTATTCATCAAAGCCTTTGATAAACAGAGCTTAAAATATCTTGTATCATCTATTGAGATGATTAACTTGGAGTAGCTTTTTCTTAAAACTTAATCATATTTATTTCTAAAACCTATGTGTCCTCAAGTTTTCTATATTTATCATCTTCATAAGCCCTTGGTTGATTTGGAAGTAAAATTTGTTTTAGAAGACATTCGTTAGATTTTTGAAAATTTCTCTTCGGAAGATATATTTTTACCTTCGGAAGAGATTTAAGTCTTTAAAACTAACAACTATCACAGCAGATTTTCCTTTCCAAAATATCTTCTGAATCTTAAATTCATTTCTAAGTACTTGTATGTTTTGAAGAACATTTTTCTTCCGAAAGCAATTAACTCTCAGAAGCTTTTCAGATCTTTCGAATGTTAATCTCTTCCGAAGCTAAATTTTCTAAACTCTTTGGAATCTTTTCCGAAGTCATTTTAGCTTCGAATGCTTTTTAATTAAAACTTCCAAAGTAAAATTACCTTCGGAAGAACTGAGACTTCCAAGAAAACTACGTTTTTGGGCAAAAGCACACTATTTTTTTAGAGGTGGGACCGACATCTGGATTTCAAAGTTTATCCTCTTTCATTAACTTTGTCTAAGATCTATTTCATATATATACCCAACGGTCCCCCTCTTTCTTTATCTTCTCAATTGTTGCCAAACCTAAATTACCCAAATTCTCTTAAACCGCCTTTGTTCTTCACTTCCTTCACCTCTAAGCTTTCTATAATGGCCAATCTCAACCGCAGAAATGGCTCAAATTTCTCCTTGCAACTTCACAGGCAACACAATCAGGTTGCTCTATTGCACTCTGAGAAAGATCCTACTTTCTCAATGGTTTGCCAGTGTTTGGCTTTGTCAAACTATCCAACCTCCCTTACCATTGATCCTCCACTCTATGAGGATCATTTACTTGAATTTTGGAAGACCTGTCAAGAGGTCATAATGGATGGGGAGAAGGCACTGTCTACTACCATATAGGGGAGGACAATATTCATCACTCCTGCCATCATCAACACCCACCTTCAACTGGATGATGAGGAAGGTGAATTGTCCTTCCCTAAAGAAGTTGTAAACCACTCCTTCCAATAGATGGGCTATGAAGGAGATTTCTCTGTCAAGTATGGGGGTAGGACCAAATTCCTGAAGATCTCTCCTTCATAGTGCATGTGATGGTTCAAAGGGTCAAATTCAGGTACTCCCAGTTTGTTTACACAAATTTACTTGCTAACTTGGACTCCTTAGAGTATTACATATGTTCCTAGATATGTTGAGTACATTCTCAACTGTGAGCTGGGCTCGCAATTGAGGGAAACATGTAATATTCTTAAACCAAGACGAAGCCTGACATCTTTAAAATCATGAAGAAGGCAACTGATGGCTTCTCTGGGGTAGAAACAGCCCTTGTCCCCAAAATTTAGAGCTCATTTCTTAAGATAACAACCTAGTAATACAAGCTAGTGTTGTGTCACACCCCCGCTGATAGCGGAAACACGGGGGCGTAACGAGACGGGATCGTCATAACACATTGTTAATAATAGAGATGCAATATATGTAATTAATGATAAAAGCGTGTCATGACGACACCCGACACAAATGGAGACTTGTGTCGTGTTTAGTCAATATTCACCACAGCATAGCCATACGCACAACTTGTAAATGATTCACATAACCAAAAATAACATCATTGTAATGTAATTCCCATAACCCGAGAACAAGTATCAAAAGAATGAAGATTGTTTAGTAGACTACAACAACATTTCAAAATGATTGTTTGTCAAGTATGTTTAGTCTCAAAAATGCATCCTAGGGTCTCCACTAAGGCAGCACACCTAGATCTTCAATTAGCATGATCACCTGAAAAGATATGCTCAAAACGGTCAACATAAATGTTGGTGAGTTTCGCAGGTTTTAAGTAGTAAATAAGTTAAATGAAGCAATATGTAAGATTATATGGATTACCGCAATTACATTTACATGTAAGCGGTTTCACATGTTATTGATAGTTACAGCCAAACCTAGTCGTCGGTTCCACACGGCCGTAAAGAAAGTACCACACAGCGAAATGAGATCCACACAGCGTATAAAGATCCACACAGCGTATAAAGATCCACACAGCGTATAAAGATCCACACAGCGTATAAAGATCCACATAGCGTATACGGTGTATGTTACAACCAAACCAATCCTTAGGTCCCATTACTGAAATTAATGGTTGTATTGAAAGAACCACACAGAAGATCCACACAGCATGAAAGTTCCACACAGCCATTTAGTATCATCCAACAAGTAGTATCACATAGTTAAGTAGCGTTACCAAGAAAGGTAACAAGCAAGGTGATAATGTAGTGTAAATTTCATGAATCATGATATCATCATTTAGCAAGATAAGTTGTTCATAATAGTAGTAGACTTCCACTAGAGAAGATGCTTAAGTACAATATAAATGGATGAGCATTCTTTTCCCCCATGTTTGTGAATGTTTAAAAGGTTGTATAAGCGTAAAAAGGGGACATGAAACTCGCTTGTTAAGTGGTAAGTATGTATGATGAAAGTCCCAAACGTTGTATGCAATGAACGGTCAAACACCTATTGACAGTTATTGTTAAGCATTAATGATGTGTCTAATAATAATAGTAACATTTAGTTGGGTCGGGTTGTATCGGTTCGGTCGTGGGTAAACATACACACAAACACATGCAATAGATCTTATGTAGATCTAGGTACTAGGAACGTTGCCATTGTCGATGTTATTTGTGTAAAAGTGTCATTGTTGTTAAAGAAATACTTATTAAGTATTAGTGTTACAAATCGATTGTTATTAATTGTAAGACGTTAAGTTAATTAGATTGGAATGATACCGGTAAGTTTCATAGTGTTAATTTAAATTCTGTCATTAGCAATGGCAACCGTGTCGATGTCACCTTAACATCACACGACAACACACACCACACACACAAGAAGAACTCACACACAAACTCCAATCGCACGACAGGACCAGACGCACGACTCAACACTCCTTTCGCAAGAATCAACCCTCATTCATATGAATCAGCTTCATTCGTACGATTGAACCTTCATTCGTACGACTCAGCGTTCAGTCGTACCACACAACACCCAATCGCACGACTAAACTCCCATACGCACGAATCACCTTCATTTGTACGAATCAACTTCATTCGTACAACTGAACCTCCATTCGTGCGACTAGACATTCAGTCGTGCGATACACGCATAATCGCACACATTCATTCGCATGGACTCCAATCGCATGAATACACACAGTCGCATGACTCAATCGCACGACACACACAATCGCATGGACTCAATCGCACGACACACATAATCGCATGGAATCAGTCATACGACTGACTCGGTCGCACCACTCAGTCGCACGATAGACACAGTCGCATGGCTCAGTCGCACGGCTCAGTCGCACGACAGACCCAGTCAAGAAAACAACAAATTCGCGACTGCAGGAAGTGAAGAGCAGCATCCGACTACTCCGTGCACGAGTTTCACACCACAAGGACTTCCAGAAGCATTTATCTAACATATCTAAACAAGAAGCACCGTCAAAAAGGCTACACACGCTCCCACACGACCTCATGTGCTCGGGTTGAACCCGAGCACCCGAAACCCTAAGAATGCAGAAGTAAACACGAGCAAAAAGGACAACCAAGGTCATCTACCTGCTAGAAACGAGTAGTCTCAGCTGTAGCCGTGGTTTTTCTGGTGAAAACGCAAGAAACGGGACGGTTTTTGGTGCTAGGAGGGTGGAGAAAATGAAGAAGAAGAAGATGAAGAAGATGGTGAAGAATGAAGGCTAGGGTTGGTAAGGGGTTTATATACCCAGCCCTAGTTTGGCAAAATGTCATGTTTGGTCCCTGCACTTACCCCGAGTTCCCAATTTTGCTTATGTTGAAAACGGCGTAAATAGACTAGTTATATTAATGATAGGGATGTATTTAATGATATTTGTATCTTAAAAATGATGTTATTAATGATGTTACAATTATATAACATAATGTATATTTAATGATGACGGTGGCGATATTTGTAAACGTTCTAGGTGATACCGATGCAAACAATGATAACACAAGTGTATAGGGTAACCAAGCAAGTATGATATACACACGAATAGTTTATAAAAATGAGGAATTGGATGTTCTATGGAAAAGTTAACGAAGTCCACGTTAAATGATGGACCTTTTGGTGACGGATGTCACAGTATCACCCAGTTGAGAGAATTTCGTCCTGAAATTCAACTAGTGTTAGGTCCAGCAGTGCCATTCTCAAATAGATATGGATATTTAAGTCTCATCTGATCTTCTCGTTAACACATGAATTATGGTCCTTATTTGGAGTTCCATCTCACTCGAACGATCGGTATCTTACTACGCCTTAGGCGTTTGACCTTTCGGTCCATGACCTCTATAGGTTCTTCGATAAAATTAAGCTTTTTGTCAATCTTGATTTCATCAATTGGTAGGTGAAAGGACTCGTCGGCCAAACACTTTTTAAGGTTTGACACGTGAAAATTATCATGTACAGCGCTAAGTTCTTGTGGCAGCCTTAATCGGTAAGCCACCGGACCGATTCTTTCTGTAATCTCGAATGGTCCTACGTATCTTGGGGCTAACTTTCCTTTCTTTACAAATCGAACGATCCCTTTCCAAGGAGAGACCTTGAGTAAAACTCGATCCCCAACATTGAATTCTAGAGGCTTCTGACGGTTGTCGGCATAGCTCTTTTGGCGATCTCTAGCTGCTTTTAGTCTATCTTTGATTTGGAAGTTCTTGTCTATTGTTTCCTGAATGATCTCTGGGCTTGTTAGCTGGATTTCACCAATCTCGGCCCAACAAATGGCTGATCTGCATTTCCTTCCGTACAACGCTTCGAACGGAGCATATCCAATGCTTGTATGGTAGCTGTTGTTGTAGGAAAACTCAATCAGCGGTAGATGAGTGTCCCAACAACCACCAAAGTCAATAACACATGCCCTTAGCATGTCTTCTAGCGTCTGTACTGTTCATTCACTTTGACCGTCTGTCTGGGGGTGATAGGCGGTACTCATATCTAATCGTGTGCCCATCGCTTTCTGTAGTGTCTGCCAAAATCGTGAAGTAAATCGGCTGTCTCGGTCGGATATGATTGTCACCGGCACCCCGTGCCTTGTCACGACCTCTTTTATGTACAATCTCGCCAACTTATCCATCTTGTAATCCTCTCGAATTGGTAAGAAATGAGCTGACTTCGTCATACGGTCCACTATAACCCATATCAAGTCATGCCCGCTACTTGTTCTAGAGAGTTTGGTAATAAAATCCATAGCTATATTCTCCCATTTCCACTCGGGGATTTCAGGTTGCTGTAATAATCCTGATGGTCTCTGGTGTTCAGCTTCTACTTTCGAGCATGTCAAGCATCTGCTTACGTACGTAGCAATGTCTTTCTTCATACCTGGCCACCAGTACAGATCCTTAAGATCGTGGTCCATCTTTTCCGCACCAGGATGAATAGAATATCGTGTCTTATGTGCTTCATTCAAGACCAAAGTACGTACACCTGCCCATTTGGGTACCCATATACGATGTACACCGTCATCCTTGCAAATAATTTGTTTATCCAACCTCAGAATTCTTCTCCCGCAAGGTTTTCTTCTTTCACTGCCTCACTTTGTGCCATTTGGATTTGAGCCTTTAGATTAGTTCGGATAGTCAATCCCAATGCTCGAGCACGTAGTGGTTTCACGCGTTCTTTATGGCTTAAAGCATCAGCCACCACGTTCGCTTTCCCCGGATGATACCGGATTTCACAATCGTAGTCACTAAGTAACTCTACCCAATGCCGTTGTCTCATATTGAGTTCCTTCTGATCCAAGATGTGTTGAAGGCTCTTATGATCTGTGTATATGATGCATTTGGTTCCATACTGATAATGTCTCCATATCTTAAGTGCAAATACTACAGCGCCCAACTCCAAATCATGAGTTGTATAGTTCTTTTCGTGCACCTTAAGTTGTCGTGATGCGTAGGCAATCACCTTGTCTCTTTGAATTAACACACATCCCAACCCTTGATGTGAAGCATCGCAGTACACCACAAAATCATCGATTCTGTCAAGGAGGGACAATATCAGAACATTGCACAACTTTTCTTTCAACGTTTGGAACGCTTGTTCTTGTGCATGTCCCCAATCAAACTTCTTGTCTTTCTGAGTCAACAGAGTTAATGGTTGAGCGATCTTTGAAAAATTCGTGATGAAGCGATGATAGTATCCGGCCAAACCTAGGAATTTCCGTATCTCTGAAGGTGTCTGGGGTGTATCCCATTTCTTCACCGCTTCAATCTTGTCGGGATCTACATGAATCCCATCCGCATTAACCACATGACCCAAAAACTTAACTTCTCGCAACCAGAATTCACACTTCAAGAACTTGGCAAAAAGTTTCTCTTCCTGTAATAGCTCTAGTATTGCTCGAAGGTGTTCTTCATGATCCTCTTTTGATCGGGAGTAAATAAGTATATCATCTATAAACACGATTACGAACTTATCCAAATATGGTTTACACACTTGATTCATTAGGTCCATAAACACAGCTGGTGCATTAGTCAACCCGAATGGCATGACCAAGAACTCATAGTGCCCATAACGAGTCCTAAACGCTGTTTTCGGTATGTCCTCCTCAAAAACCCTCAGTTGATGATATCCCGAACAAAGATCGATCTTGGAGAAATACGAAGCTCCTTGCAACTGATCAAACAGATCGTCGATTCTGGGAAGAGGATATAGATTCTTCATGGTCAATTTGTTTAGCTCGCGATAATCGATGCATATATGGAACGATCCATCTTTCTTCTTGACAAATAATACCGGTGCTCCCCATGGTGAGTGACTCGGCCGAATAAAACCCTTCTCTAGTAGTTCTTGTAATTGGCTAGACAACTCTTGCATTTCTCATGGCCAACCGATATGGTGCTTTTGCTACCGGCGTAGCTCCAGGAACAAACTCTATACGAAATTCCACATGTCGTGGAGGAGGCAAACCCGACAAGTTATCAAGGAATACATCCCGATAATCTCGTACTACAGGAATATCTACCAACTTGTTGTCCTCTTCTTTCTTTTCAACTACATGGGCCAGAAATGCATAGCACTGCTTCCGTAAACATCGATGTGTCTTCATGCAAGAAATAAGCTTTAGGTTTCTTCCCGGTCGTTCTCCTTGGATTCTGAGCACCTCCCCGTTTGGCATGGGGATTCGTACTACTTTTTCCCGACATACAATCTCAGCTCCGTGTTTCGACAACTAATCCATTCCCACAATCACATCAAAACTTCCCAGCTCAAAAGGTATTAAGTCTATATCGAAGGCATAGTTTTCCAATATCACCGAGCACTTTTTAATAATCTCATCGGCTTGTACGACTCTACCGTTGGCCATTTCTACGGAGTAGCTAGTTTCTAGCCTACTAGGGTTCAAGGCAAGCATGCGAGCAAATTCAGAAGATATAAAACTATTGTCTGCTCCAGTATCAAACAATATAGAGGCGAAGTGGTGATTGAGCAAGTACGTACCAGTAACGACATTCGGGTCCTGACGGGCGTCATTTGCTCCGATAACAAACGCACGTCCTCTAGCAGCATTTCCTTGATTCCCTTGGCCTTGATTACTACCTATGGCCATCACCTGTTACTG
Source organism: Flaveria linearis (assembly GCA_024085815.1). NCBI lineage: Eukaryota > Viridiplantae > Streptophyta > Magnoliopsida > Asterales > Asteraceae > Flaveria > Flaveria linearis. The sequence goes on along the minus strand of CM044011.1, from coordinate 49,552,818 downwards.
GTTGTTCCCTTGTTGACCCTGCGCTCGATTCAGTCTGGGGCACATGTTCCGGTAGTGTCCCGGGTTTCCACACTCATAACAGACTCTGGCATTCCTGGCGGGGTTAACCGCATTGACGGGTGCTACCAGATTCGGCGTAGTTCTACAATCCTTCTCCAGGTGCCCCGGGCGCCTACAGTTCACACACGTCCGACACGGCATTGCTGGGGGATGATGAAGGTTGCACCTGCCACATTTCGGGTGCGGCCCAGCATATTCTTTCTTTCCTTGAGTCACAGCCACAAAGTTTCGGGTCGTCTTGGCCTTCTTATCAAACCTTCCGGCGTTAGACCGGCTTATTTCCCCAGTTTCCTTTCTCTTCTCTGCTCCCCTACCCAACACCTTGTTCTTACCATCTCGTCAGTTAGAGTGCCAGCCTTCAGAATTGCGCTCTGAGTCGTAGGAGGAGCAGCTGCTGTTACCATTGCTCGGATTTGAGGCGCAAGCCCCCAAATATACCTTTCAATCCTCTTTGATTCCGGAGTTACCAGGTGTGGAACCAATCTTGCCAACTCATGAAAACGATCAGTGTAAGCTGCGTGCCCAGCTCCTACCATGGCATGATTCCAGAACTCTTTCTCCAACTTTTGCAACTCATTGAGTGGACAGTATTCCTCGGTGATTAGGGATTTAAACTCATCCCACGTCATCTGTATTACTGACTCTCTTCCTCTAGCTTAAACCTGGGTGTTCCACCAGGTTAGTGCCTTGCCCTGTAGAGAACACGTGGCATACTTAATTCTTTGACTGTTGACGCACTCACTGATGTCAATCACTGCCTCCATCTTTTCAAGCCACCTTGTTAGGGCTATCGCCCCACCTTTCCCATCAAATTCTCGGGGTTTGCAGGCCACAAATTCCTTGTAGGAACATCCCCATCTTGTATTAACAACCCCAATTTCATTACCAGTTGTTCCGCCAATTCTAGTATCTTCCCCTGTTCCTTGGTTATGCTAATGGTGAGTATCATTATCCCCATGGATATTTTGATTCAGAAGAGTGTCGCTCACTTGAGTCACTATCGTAGGAATTAGTGCGGCTAGCTGCTAAGCAATCATGGCAGCTATATTGGGGTTTTCAGTCCCCTGATTGTTGCCGACAAGAGCACCACCTGTTCTTGGTGGCCTTCCTCTACCTCTGCCTCGTGGGGTTTCACATTCATCTGCGGGTGACTCTTCGAGGCGGCATTTTCTAATCATAAAGTTTACATGTTTACTCCTTTTATGATTAGAACAATGCCGCCTCGAAGAGGCACCAGCAGTACAAATCGCGAGGGTGAGACCCCTAGAGGCAGAGGTAGATGAAGGCCACCAAGAACAGGTGGTTCTCCCGTCGGTAACAATCAGGGAACTGAAAACCTTGATATAGCTGATATGATTGCTCAGCAGCTAGCCGCACTGATTCCAACTATAGTGACTCAAGTGAGCGACACTCTTCTGAATCATTATCTCCACGGGGATCTTGACACTAATGATCAGCATAATCAAGGAACAGGGGAAGACACTGGGATTGGCGGAACAACTGGTAATGAAACTTGGGTTGTTAATACAACACGGGGATATTCTTACAAGAAATTCGTGGCCTGCAAACCCCGAGAATTTGATGGGAAAGGTGGGGCGATATCCCTAACTAGGTGGCTTGAAAAGATGGAGGTAGTGATTGATATCAGTGAGTGCCTCGACAGTCAAAGAATCAAGTATGCCACGTGTTCACTACAGGGCAAGGCACTAACCTGGTGGAACACCCAGGTTCAAGCTAGAGAAAGAGAGTCCGCGATGCGGATGTCAAGGGAGGAGTTCAAAGCTTTGATTACTGAGGAATACTGCCCTCTCAACAAAATGCAGAAACTGGAGCATGAATTCTGGAATCATGCCATGGCGGGGGCTGGGCATGCAGCCTATACTGATCGATTCCACGAACTGGCAACACTAGTTCCACATCTGGTGACTCCGGAATCAAAAAGGATTGAGAGGTATATTTGGGGACTCGCGCCTCAAATTCGAGCATTGGTAACAGCAGCTGCTCCTCCTACGATTCAGAGCGTAATTCTGAAGGCTGTCGCTCTAACTGATGAGATGGTAAGAACAGGGATGTTGGGTAGGGGAGCAGAGAAGAGAAAGGAGGCTGGGGAAACAAGTCGTTCTAACACCGGAAGGTTGGATAAGAAGGCCATGACGACCTGAAATTTTGTGGCTGTGACACAAGGGAAGAAAGAATATGCTGGGCCGCACCCGAAATATGACAGGTGCAACCTTCATCATCACCTAGCAATGCCGTGTCGGGCGTGTATGAACTGTAGGCGCCGGGGCACCTAGCGAAGGATTGTAGAACTGTGCCAAATCTGGTAGCACCCGTCAACGCAGTTAACCCCACCAGGAATGCCAGAGTCTGTTATGAGTGTGGAAACCCGAGTCACTACCAGAACATGTGCCCCAAGCTGAATAGGGCACCGGGTCAATAAAGGAATAACCAGCAGCTAGTGATGGCCATAGATGGAAATCAAGGTCCGCCTAATCAAGGGAATGCAGCTCGAGGACGTGCATTTGTCATTGGAGCTAACGATACTCGTCAGGACCTGAATGTTTGTTACGGGTACGTACTTGCTCAACCACCACTTCGCATCCATATTGTTTGATATTGGAGCAGACAATAGTTTCATATCCTCTGATTTTGCTTGCCTTGAACCCTAGTAGACTAGAAACTAGCTTTTCAGTAGAAATGGCCAACGGTAGAGTTGTACAAGACGATGAGATCATTAGAAAGTGCTCCATGATATTGGAAAACCATGCCTTCGACATAGACTTAATACCTTTTGAGTTGGGAAGTTTCGATGTGATTGTGGGGATGGATTGGTTGTTGAACCACGGAGCCGAGATTGTTTGTCGGGAGAAAGTAATACGAATCCCCATGCCAAACGGGGAGGTACTCAAGATTCAAGGAGAATGACCGGGAAGAAATCTAAAGCTTATCTCTTGCATGAAGACACGTCGATGTTTACGAAAGAAGTGTTACACATTTTTAGCCCATGTAGTGGAAAAGAAAGGAGAAGACAACAAGTTGGTAGATATTCCTGTAGTATGAGATTATCCGGATGTATTCCCTGATGACTTGTCGGGTTTGCCTCCTCCACGACAGGTGGAATTTCGTATAGAGTTGGTTCCTCGAACTACTCCGGTAGCAAAAGCACCGTATCGGTTAGCACCATCCGAGATGCAAGAGTTATCTAGCCAATTACAGGAGATCCTGGAGAAGGGTTTTATTCGACCGACCCATTCACCATGGGGAGCATCGGTCGTATTTGTCAAAAAGAAGGATGGATCGTTCCACATGTGCATCGATTATCGCGAGTTGAACAAATTGACTGTGAAGAATCGATATCCTCCCAGAATTGATGATTCATTTGATCAACTGCAAGGAGATTCATATTTCTCCAAGATTGATCTTCATTCCGGCCATCATCAACTAAGGGTTTTTGAGGATGACATACCGAAAACAGCATTCAGGACTCTCCAAGATTGATCTTCACTCCGGCCATCATCAACTAAGAGGATGACATACCGAAAACAGCATTCAGGACTCGTTATGGGACTATGAGTTCTTAGTCATGCCGTTCGGACTGACTAATGCACCAGCCGTGATCATGGATCTGATGAATTGTCACACCCCGGGCCCAGAGAGGCGGGACGTCACGATTAGTAAACAACAACCAAAATGCAGCGGAAACTAAATGGTTTAATACATTACAACTTTCAATATTTACATCAGAGTATTGGCTCTGTTTCAATTCACAAGGTGCCTAAATCTACAGTCTATAGGCGTTATGACCAATCTTTTGGTAAAGGTTTCTTGATGCCTCGGTAACTAAAGCTTCTAGGCTCGAATTTTGTCTTCAACACCTACCCTCGTATCTTGCTTCGGATTTGGGTAACTTCTATAGCTCAACTATTCTCCCTAGCTGTACCTGAAGACATGCTCAAAAAGAAAATTGTGTCAACATAAAGTTGGTGAGTTCAAGTGGTTCAAGTTTCAAAACAATAAAAGGAACTCTTAGAGTCCACAAGTGAAGGTTTTAGAATCAAGTGTGATAGTTTCTGAAAATCTCATTTGATGTTTAAAACATCATTTTTAGTATCAGTCATTGTGGGGTATCATAATCAACCCTGCACTTGGTCCCCGGTTGGCCTCTTCTAAACTTGTGTTTAACCGGATATTCCCGTAGGAAAGGACCAAGCCTCAGAATAGTGAATCATTCCTGCTAGGATGGTTCACCATAGTATCTTACTCAAAACCTGTTACATGCCACAAACGACCCCTCAGGATCTCAGTGGGGTACCTCCCTGTGGCGGGAGCCACTGTGCGTGGGGGATTCCCCAAATAGATCTATTCGCGTAAGAACAAGCGGTTCACAAAAGAATTAATGATTATGACTAAAGTATCAGCAGGTATTCGAAAAGTCCCACATACAAGCATCAAGTAAGCATAATCATAGTTCATAAAACAAAAGATCATGCCAAACAGTAAACAGTATCACACATAAGAGTTTCAGTTTAAAAGGAGCATGCTTCATCCCCAAAACAAAAGTAAAAAGGGGGAACACGAGAACTCACCTGGTATCCTTATATAATTTCAGAGCTTGATAAAGAAAAGTGATGATCACCAACAAAGCAATCCTAACTAGAACATATAAGATTCACGTTTAGAATTAGCATGATGTTATTACATGCGTGCGGTTGAGCTCTTTAGTTAAATTTAAGTTGGTGATTAGTATCCTTAATGTAGCTTAGCTTCTTGTGTATTCGTTAATTGTCATGAATTAAATTGTGTACATTAGGTTAATTAATGCATTTAATCAAAACTTGAGTCTTAGCATGAAGAATGTAGAAAAATCAATTTATGTCATGGATTCCAAATCTTTATAAATAACTTGCAAACAATGTAGGTAATATATATAATGTTTCAAACGATGTTATAACGTTCACGTTCATATCATATTAGTTAACTTGATTGACGCTAAGTAATTCAATTATTGATGGTAGTTGACTATATTTCTAATAAAAAGGGTGACACCAATAATATTTATCTCAATAAAATGAGATGACCAATTACTAATAACGACAAGATAGTGGATCATTATCGCATTTTAGGTCTTTTACCTTAAATAAGACGTGTAGACGTCGGTTAACCTAAATATTCATTATATTTATATACATTTATAAGTGTATCATTATATTTGCACGAATTACATCTCTAAGCCTTCTAATGATCCAATGTGACACGAGATAAGCTTATTTGTATCATCTATGACATGTTATAACCATTTCCCAACATGTAATATTTCACACATGTTATCTAGGTTGATTTGTAACAAAGTACCGTTGCTAATTAAAACTCGAGTCCAAACCATCTATTTAAATCTGATAATTATAACAAGTGGCGTTTATTCTCGTTTATAATTCACGTATTTTATAATTTATGGCTTTAGTTAATTAGAGCTCAATAATACGTATGCAGGTTATAATTAAATCTCAAATGCGTTGCGCGTGCGATTTTTACCTTCCACTCGGTTATAAACTCTAACCAACTCGTTTACGTCTCATTGACTGCTCGTTGACCACGTTTGACCAGCTTTGACCAGCTTTGCTCGAGGTTTAACCTAACCAATACACACCAAGATTACATACAACACTACAACTTTGCTATCTCATAACTAAACGCAACCATAATCTCATTATACGTTACCATCCACCTTGGTTAAAGCTTTTATCACCAACATCCTCCACATGCAGCCACCTCCCACCATGGACCGCCACTAACCGCCACCGGCAGCCTCTTGGTTGGCCGGAATTTCCACCGGATGTAGTACCAAATCATCCGAAGTCGCCAAATCTTGCTTAGATTCAATACGAGCCCACTAAAACAGCAGCATCCAACTACAATACGCATCAAATAACAGCAACCACCATAAACCACCATCAATCATCACTTGAAATGTCTTTGGCAGTCGTCGGGAACCACCGATCGACCACCACCACCAATATCATCAGCCACAGCCGACTCCCCCTATCGCGACAGCCCACCCAACTGCCACAAACCAATAAATTATCGAGTGTAGATCTTGTTTGACATGAAAAATGGTTCATGCATCTTACCAAGTCGCCGGAAAAAAATGAGAGAAATAAGAAAGAAGTCGGAACCCCAGCTGCCGCCACCTTTATCCGCCGATATCTTTCACACCGCCGCGAGTTAGAGGAAGTATTTGCCACCATTGGAAAGAGCTCGTCGAGAGGAAGACGACCATGTGCGGCACTCGCCGCCACTCGCCGGCTCCGGCGACCGGAACCCTCGCCTGAACCCTAGCCGCCGCACCTTCTCCCCTCCATATCTCCATCATCGTAGCGAATCAGAGGAAACCACCACCACCATCATGATCAGGGGGTCGAGATTAGTGGGAGTGGGCTAAGACTCCGCCGGAAAACCATCGCCGCCGCCGCGCGCCGCCGCAGCTCCGCCGTGGAGCCTCCTGCTCCGGCGAGGTCGGCTGTTCCAGCTCCATGGGAGCATTTTTGCCTTGTTTTAGGGTTTGCAAATGAATTAAATGGGGGAAAAGTTCTTTAAATACCTAGGGCTAAAACAACGGGTTCGAATACGGTTCGGTTCACACGCGTTCGGTTAACTTTTCACGCAACGTTTAAACTCGTTTCTCGTTAGTCTTAATCTATACATAACTTTATAAGTGTTCCAAGATTATGCATTTAAAACATGCCGTATAATCAAACGAGTTTGTAACTTACCGCGTATTTAACACGTTCCGCGGTTTTACGCGTTTTTATCGAATGAGCGTGAATATTATCATTTTGCTATCAAAATACATGAAATTAAGTATTTAAATGATATTTTGAGCGTTAACTTCCTATGTTAGTCACGTTAAAGCCTTATCTGACAAATTCTCGGGTTTGACCTGATCGTAACCCGGTTCGCGTCACGGTCGCGTTTCGGAACGCCTTTATTCCGGACAACGTACCACTCATCAAATTTAGTATTTTATGATAATAAACAATGATTAGATAAATATTTTCAGAGTTACGAGGTTCGGTTGACGTATCAGATATCCGTAAATGCCGGTGAAAACCGGTATTCGCGTTTTAAATTACGAAATTCTGTTGTTTAAGCATGATTGATGAAAAATCTTTTAGCAAGCATTATTTATGATTTTAGTTAAGGTTAACAATGATTTAGGTTGGATGACAAGCCATTTTAAGGATTTCTGATGAAATTCAGACGTTAGTACACAGTAAATTGCCGGATTTTACCCGGTATGGGTTCTGAATCTGTTTTTAGTTTGGATCTTTCCATAGTTATTTCAAATCACCTAATAATTCATCGTTTCATGGTTTCTTGCTTAATTAGTTCCTAAACGTGTATTTGGGCCTTAAATGGGCCTTTTTATAAGTTCGGGCCCTTATTGGGCTTATTGGGCCCAAAAAGGCTAGTTTCATTTTCTGAGTTTTCTTTGATAGGCCCAAATCAATTCAGACTTTTATTGAGTTTTATACTATTTAAAGTTTCCAATTGGGTCATATTTCAGAGGTGTTACATTCTCCCCTCCTTTTAGAAATTTCGCCCTCGAAATTTTAGTATCGTTAATATTTGTTTCCAAGTGTGATACACTCATAGTATGAGTCTTGAAGATTTAAAGTTATTTAGCTGAGCATCCCAGGACAAATTTTGATGATTAGGTGTCAAATAATCAGGTTTGATTTAAATTGGAGTAACTATCCGAATGTTAGAATCATGCTTGACAGGATCACTGAGTCAAACTATGAGCAGGTTTTTGGCTTCACAATCAGATCATTTAACAATCGTACAGAACTAACAAGATGAGACTCTCCACCGTAGTTCAATACACCGACCTACAAAATAGATCTAGCAAGGAGACGATTCCCAAATTCCCAACGGTGTTACCGTCCTCACTGAGAATCTTAAGAATGACTGAAAAGAAGAGGATATTAGCGTGAATGCCATTAATTAGACAGGATAATCGTGATACCATAGATTAAAGGTTTCAATCAAGAAGGGTTTGGGTTTTCCAAATGAGTACAGATGAACATCTAGGCATCGCGCGATCATTTCTTTGAAGCTAAGACTAAGAAGTTTTCATGATTTCTAAGGATAGAGAGATTAGCTCATGCACAAAGGTCTTCAGCTTTCAAAGTCTACTCTTTAGTTATCAACTTCCTTTCGAAAAATTACTTCGATCTCTTCCTTCTATGATTTCATTTTAAGGGGTTAAGTCCTTTCTTCCACTACGTGCTTCTTCTAGTATGCATCCTTTTCTGGAACGGTTCTGTATATCAGAACCTCAGTCTTCAAGTAGATCCGTTCATCTTATCTAACGCATGACAAGAGTTTCCCCGAAATGGGATGTGTTATATAGATACATATTCACGTGAACTGACGCTGGTAGAATCATAAGTTCAAGAAATGGTACGGTGTAGGTAATAGAAGGAAAGCCTAACTGTAGGCTATCTGCATTCATCGATGAGGGTAAGCACATACATATGCGGTCAGGACTCGTTCTTTCTCATTTGGAAATATGGATGTCTTAGAACAATGCGGACGGAAGTTACTTATCCGCACTTGTCAATGTGGTTGTCATTACCGATTGTCGATCACCCTATTTTGCTTGGTCTAGTATTCTGATGTGTAGTTGGTAGTGTCGCATCGATAATGTATCTCGGTGCATCCTTTTATTTTACGGAAGTTTCCAGTTCATGCGTAATGTAGCTCTCCATATATTTTCTCGGCTTCAATCGGGCGACTAGAAAATTGTTTTATGTTGTTGCATCAACACACATCTGAAACTTTCTTATACGCGCCCGAACGAATTCCGCTTTTCTCAAAGGATAACTATGCTAGTCGTATAGCTACACGAATCAAGTTTTTGTTAATCCTTTTACAACTTTCTCCTAACCCTAAGCATTGACGCATCTTAATGGGGTTTCTACTTCTTCCTGGAATTTTATAGCTTCAACTATAACGATTTGTCTCGAATTTCGTGCTTAGTAGTAGTGGCAAAATGATAGACATGTCTAATTATGTCTTACACATCCTATCCATGAGACTCCTGATTACATGAGATGTGTAGGTCCTCCCACACGGGCTTGGCCACAACCTTCGTACTTGCCATATCTGGTTTCAACTGTTATTTGTATAGTGTCGTTTTCCTTATAAACACGACTGATAACAATTAAGTTGTAGGTAGCATCTTGAAATTGATTAAATAGGTTATCATCTCTAGAAAGACGATATCACTTATCCTTGGCGACTTTATTTAACTCTTAATAGTCCATCCATAACTGGAGCATTCTATTTTCCTTCCGCAAGGAGCATTAAGTTTCCTCAAGATGACATACTAGGTCTTATGAACTGTTTATCTAACAGCTATCGAATCTGCTTCCCTTCCACCAGCTCCTTAATATAAGCTTCAAGTCCAGTACCTCCAATTATATATTTTACTTATATTCTCCGACTCAATTTCCTTAAGAGCAACCTCAACTGTTGTCTTAAGCTACAGAATTGCTGCAAACGTTCCCACTAATTTCTTCATAATGCTTCCCAATTAAGGTCAACCTTCTAGATGACCTCTTCCTCGGTCCATATTCTACAAGGTAACTGTGCCCTGTAGGGGGTCTATTCATGGAGCAAGTAACTCTGTTTAGATTCCACTCCTTTATAATCATATCGATTGTTCCAACGAGATATGGGAGTAAGACTTTTTGCTTGATTTTCCGATGGTACGGAGCGTTCTAGGGTATGGAATTAGAGAATCACTCTAGGAGTGGTTTGAAAATTTATAGAGGAATAACACCAACGCTTACGATCAAGGATGATTATGCAGACTTTCTTTGTCTACAATCTGCTGCATGTCTATCACTTCGTTGTAGTTGGCTCTCAAGTGATTTAACACATGAGATTTCTTGTAGCTGATCTTCTATGCTTCTTAATATATCTTTTGAATCAATACCATCCTTTAAGTTCGACCATGTGTTCTTCCCATGAATTCTTCATTATTATCGACCGCATCGATTCGAACAAGTTTAGGACTTCATCAAGGTGCTCGCTAGCACAAGAAGGTTAACTACCATTCTAATAACGTATCATGTAGTTCGAGGTCGTATTCTACTTCAGATCTTCGCGCTCGAATCACGAACTTATCACTCAAATAGTAGAGATCTCCGAGTAGGGATAACTTACAAGGTTTTAAAGTTTTCCGCATCGGCTATCACGCGTTTCAAAGATGAGGGTTATGCTATAGGGCTTAATGTGAGTAGCACTACTCGTTAAGAGAATAAATCGAGAACAGAGGGTGAGTGGAAGAATCGGGGATCCAAATAAGTTGTAAGTTCAGATTTTTGTCTTGAATCCCAAAGGTTAGCTTTTCTCGGCAATTATCTCTAGCACTTGAATCTTTATCTTCGAAGAATCTGGGTTTTAGAACGAGGATTCATTTCCTGCGAAATCTGCTGCTTAGAAATTTACCAACAACAAGGTCTGTTAAAGCAGGGTCAAAATAGTTCAACCTAGTTTCATGTGAAGATTGTCATTAGATGACTAACGGTTTAAGGTGACGAAAGATTTCACGAGCGTAGTATTAAGAAAGGTGATTATCAATCACAATCGGAGATGATATTAAGAATATTACTTCGAGTTAGGTGGTTCCATTACAATAAATAGGTAGAGAGAAGTCATGTTCCTCAAAGGCTTTGAGAAAATAATCAGAGGAATTCTAGAATCCGGAAGATCCTATGAAGTGTGAACTACTAAGAAAGAAAGAAATGACAAGTCTTCTATGTCATTGACCACAAAAGGCGTTTCTCGGAAATTTATTACTCTTGTATGTTCTCCGTTGCATAAGCCTTGTTAGAGAGTCTTCCACTATGTTGAGGATGTTTTGACGAATTCAATGTTGGGTAGGAAGGAAATTTCAGGCATCGCTAATAATAGTATGGCTAAAGCACACGCACAACGAGGTGAAGTGCCATACTCAGCATGAGAACAGTTGAGTTTGAGAACGTCATTTGATGATCTTCAGAGTCTGATGGTCTTATCATTATAATCCCAATAGGAGAGTAGAATAAAAGAAAAGAGAAGAAGAAGAAAAGGAATAGTTACTGCAACATCGTCCTTGGTAGCTCTTCCAGTGTCAAATGGTTTTCGCCCAGCATGAAAGTTTTGAACCTGAAATTATTGAATATATTCCAAATATTTATGTTTGTTCCTGTATGTATTGGTCCTTTAAGTGTTTTACATTGATATTAGTTTACATGACAGGGCCCACCAGAATTCGGGTGTACCTGTAAATTCACCATTACGTGTGCACCCGTAATCGTCAATTTACCTTACACTATCATTCTAGTCATTCCCATCATAAGTTCCAAGTTTGTGTATTTAGGTCCTGGAGTTAATAATTTTCATTTAGTCATCATCTACAATTAAGCACACTTAGATTCCAACTATGCTAATCATTCAAGTTAACCCAGAAATTGTCTCGAAGTAAGTTTTCAGCAATTCAAGCAATAAATTAGCATTCAGGTACATGCTATCCTAGGGAGCAGAACAACCAAAAAGGCATCATGGTTAATATCTAATCACTAAATTCCAACAAGCATCATCATATAAATGAAGCACATAAGCAAGTATCATCATTTCAACAAGTATCATTATAATAGTTGTCTCTTGTAACGACACAAATCGTATCAAGTGTATAACTAATAGAAGTTGTTTCATATAGTGACAAAAGTTAACTGTGCAATCAGATAAGTATCTCTCCAGGATTTAAGTCCTAATTTATATGCACACCTTTGGTTTCTGATATTCTTAGTACTTGACATTTAGTAGTCCTAAGAGTCAACTCCAAGAGGTTCCATACCTTCATGGTTTACTCGGGTGCACCTATCATAGGTAATACCCTAATGTATCAAGGTTTCTTATAGGGTAGAGAATTCTTAATAGGATATATGAAATCCTTAAGGTATCCAAGTTAAAGAAGGGTGTTCTTAGGGAAACCTATTCTTGCTACAAACTTTGGATCACTGTATCGTGGAAACAACCTACTAGGCTGGTCCTATTTATGGTTACACCTTAGGTGTTGCAAAGTAAACTCGTGTTTCTACGTCATTGGTTCAGCAAAGCTCAGAAGAGTCTTTTTACTAAGGTGGTCCTATGAGGTTCATATGGTTGTAGTTTAGGTCTCGCGAAGCAGACCTACTTCGCTACAACCTTTGGCTCTGATACCAACCTGTCACACCCCGGGCCCAGAGAGGCGGGACGTCACGATTAGTAAACAACAACCAAAATGCAGCGGAAACTAAATGGTTTAATACATTACAACTTTCAACATTTACATCAGAGTATTGGCTCTGTTTCAATTCACAAGGTGCCTAAATCTACAGTCTATAGGTGTTATGACCAACTTTTGGTAAAGGTTTCTTGATGCCTCGGTAACTAAAGCTTCTAGGCTCGACTTTTGTCTTCAACACCTACCCTCGTATCTTGCTTCGGATTTGGGTAACTTCTATAGCTCAACTATTCTCCCTAGCTGTACCTGAAGACATGCTCAAAAAGAAAATTGTGTCAACATAAAGTTGGTGAGTTCAAGTGGTTCAAGTTTCAAAACAATAAAATGAACTCTTAGAGTCCACAAGTGAAAGTTTTAGAATCAAGTGTGATAGTTTCTGAAAATCTCATTTGATGTTTAAAACATCATTTTTAGTATCAGTCATTGTGGGGTATCACAATCAACCCTGCACTTGGTCCCCGGTTGGCCTCTTCTAAACTTGTGTTTAACCGGATATTCCCGTAGGAAAGGACCAAGCCTCAGAATAGTGAACCATTCCTGCTAGGATGGTTCACCATAGTATCTTACTCAAAACCTGTTACATGCCACAAACGACCCCTCAGGATCTCAGTGGGGTACCTCCCTGTGGCGGGAGCCACTGTGCTTGGGGGATTCCCCAAATAGATCTATTCACGTAAGAACAAGCGGTTCACAAAAGAATTAATGATTATGACTAAAGTATCAGCAGGTATCCAAAAAGTCCCACATACAAGCATCAAGTAAGCATAATCATAGTTCATAAAACAAAAGATCATGCCAAACAGTAAACAGTATCACACATAAGAGTTTCAGTTTAAAAGGAGCATGCTTCATCCCTAAAACAAAAGTAAAAAGGGGGAACACGAGAACTCACCTGGTATCCTTATATAATTTCAGTGCTTGATAAAGAAAAGTGATGATCACCAATAAAGCAATCCTAACTAGAACATATAAGATTCACGTTTAGAATTAGCATGATGTTATTACATGTGTGCGGTTGAGCTCTTTAGTTAAATTTAAGTTGGTGATTACTATCCTTAATGTAGCTTAGCTTCTTTTGTATTCGTTAATTGTCATGAATTAACTTGTGTACATTAGGTTAATTAATGCATTTAATCAAAACTTGAGTCTTAGCATGAAGAATGTAGAAAAATCAATTTATGTCATGGATTCCAAATCTTTATAAATAACTTGCATTAACAATGTAGGTAATATATATAATGTTTCAAACGATGTTTATAACGTTCACGTTCATATCATATTAGTTAACTTGATTGACGCTAAGTAATTCAATTATTGATGGTAGTTGACTATATTTCTAATAAAAAGGGTGACACCAATAATATTTATCTCAATAAAATGAGATGACCAATTACTAATAACGACAAGATAGTGGATCATTATCGCATTTTAGGTCTTTTACCTTAAATAAGACGTGTAGACGTCAGTTAACCAAAATGTTCATTATATTTATATACATTTATAAGTGTATCATTATATTTTCACGAATTACATCTCTAAGCCTTCTAATGATCCAATGTGACACGAGATAAGCTTATTTGTATCGTCTATGACATGTTATAACCATTTCCCAACATGTAATATTTCACACATGTTATCTAGGTTGATTTGTAATAAAGGATCGTTGCTAATTAAATCTCGAGTCCAAACCATCTATTTAAATCTGATAATTATAACAAGTGGCGTTTATTCTCGTTTATAATTCATGTATTTTATAATTTATGGCTTTAGTTAATTAGAGCTCAATAACACGTATGCAGATTATAATTAAATCTCAAATGCGTTGCGCGTGCGATTTTTACCTTCCACTCGGTTATAAACTCTAACCCCCTCGTTTACGTCTCGTTGACTGCTCGTTGACCACGTTTGACCAGCTTTGCTCGAGGTTTAACCTAACCAATACACACCAAGATTACATACAACACTACAACTTTGCTATCTCATAACTAAACGCAACCATAATCTCATTATACGTTTCCATCCACCTTGGTTAAAGCTTTTATCACCAACATCCTCCACATGCAGCCACCTCCCACCATGGACCGCCACTAACCGCCACCGGCGGCCTCTTGGTTGGCCGGAATTTCCACCGGATGTAGTACCAAATCATCCGAAGTCGCCAAATCTTGCTTAGATTCAATACGAACCCACTAAAACAGCAGCATCCAGCTACAATACGCATCAAATAACAGCAACCACCATAAACCACCATCAATCATCACTTGAAATGTCTTTGGCAGTCGTCGGGAACCACCGATCGACCACCACCGCCAATATCATCAGCCACAGCCGACTCCTCCTATCGCGACAGCCCACCCAACTGCCACAAACCAATAAATTATCGAGTGTAGATCTTGTTTGACATGAAAAATGGTTCATGCAGCTTACCAAGTCGCCCGAAAAAAAACGAGAGAAATAAGAAAGAAGTCGGAACCCCAGCTGCCGCCACCTTTATCCGCTGATATTTTTCACACCGCCGCGAGTTAGAGGAAGTATTTTCCACCATTGGAAAGAGCTCGTCGAGAGGAAGATGACCATGTGCGGCACTCGCCGCCACTCGCTGGCTCCGGCGACCGGAACCCTCGCCGGAACCCTAGCCGCCGCACCCTCTCCCCTCCATATCTCCATCATCGTAGCGAATTAGAGGAAACCAACACCACCATCATGATCAGGGGGTCGAGATTAGTGGGAGTGGGCCGAGACTCCGCCGGAAAACCATCGCCGCCGCCGCGCGCCGCCGCAGCTCCGCCGTGGAGCCTCCTGCTCCGGCGAGGTCGGCTGTTGCAGCTCCATGGGAGCATTTTTGACTTGTTTTAGGGTTTGCAAATGAATTAAATGGGGGAAAAGTTCTTTAAATACCTAGGGCTAAAACAACGGGTTCGAATACGGTTCGGTTCACACGCGTTCGGTTAACTTTTCACGCAACGTTTAAACTCGTTTCTCGTTAGTATTAATCTATACATAACGTTATAAGTGTTCCCAGATTATGCATTTAAAACATGCCGGATTATCAAACGAGTTTGTAACTTACCGTGTATTTAGCACGTTCCGCAGTTTTACGCGTTTTTATCGAATGAGCGTGAATATTATCATTTTGCTATCAAAATACATGAAATTAAGTATTTATATGATATTTGAGCGTTAAGTTCCTATGTTAGTCACGTTAAAGCCTTATCTGACAAATTCTCGGGTTTGACCTGATCGTAACCCGGTTCGCGTCACGGTCGCGTTTCGGAACGCCTTTATTCCGGACAACGTACCACTCATCAAATTTAGTATGTTATGATAATAAACAATGATTAGATAAATATTTTCAGAGTTACGAGGTTCGGTTGACGTATCAGATATCCATAAATGCCGGTGAAAACCGGTATTCGCGTTTTAAATTACGAAATTCTGTTGTTTATGCATGATTGATGAAAAATCTTTTAGCAAGCATTATTTATGATTTTAGTTAAGGTTTACAATGATTTAGGTTGGATTACAAGCCATTTTAAGGATTTCTGATGAAATTCAGACGTTAGTACACAGTAAATTGCCGGATTTTACCCGGTATGGGTTCTGAATCTGTTTTAGTTTGGATCTTTCCATAGTTATTTCAAATCACCTAATAATTCATCGTTTCATGGTTTCTTGCTTAATTAGTTCCTAAACGTGTATTTGGGCCTTAAATGGGCCTTTTTATAAGTTCGGGCCCTTATTGGGCTTATTGGGCCCAAAAAGGCTAGTTTCATTTTCTGAGTTCTCTTTGATAGGCCCAAATCAATTCAGACTTTTATTGAGTTTTATACTATTTAAGGTTTCCAATTGGGTCATATTTCAGAGGTGTTACATGATGTAGAAGACAAATCAAGGCTCGGCAAAACATCATATGCGAAAGCAAGAATCCACGCGACAGGAATAAGTCACGCGAGAAGCAGCCCATGCGAGACAAGCCTCCACGCGAGAACAGCTGCCACGCGAAAGCCAAGGCCGCGCGAAAGGCATCCCGCGCGAGAACCATGTGTTTAGTATAAATAGCTAGATTTCGTTTTGTAATTAAGCTTTTCGTTCATATTATCATTTTGTTCTGTGCGAAATCGCACAAGACCTGTAATAGGTTTCTGTTCTTCAATCTAATATCATTTGAGTTCAATTTGATTCTTCTTCTACTCCAATCTTGTTTATATTCCGCGTTCACAAGATTGAGATCGTGTGTTATTGTTCTTGGGAGATTTTCAGAGGATTTACAATTGGTATCAGAGCATTAGGCTCTTGAACCACGATTTGGAGAAGAATTGGATTGTGTTCTACTCGATTTTTGAAGAATTCATCATCGATTACCTTAGATTCTAAGATGGAAAAGTTATGCTGCTCGATTGTGGAAGATTTGGACTGATTTGGACCTAATTGAACTTAATTAGTGGACTTTAAGCTTAATTTTGATTAAAATTGACTTAAATTCATTAAAATTGGATTAAAATGGATCTAATCAAACCTAATCAGTGAATTGGAGGTGAAAATCGCTTGAACAAACTGTTGAACATTCGTTTCTGCACAAACTCGACGTTTTCGCTTGATCTGCAATTTTTCGCACGCGAAAAATGGTGTTTTCGCACAGTTAGGTATTTCACCTTTTTGTGCGATTCGCGTGAAAAGATACTTCTGGAAATTCGCACGAAAAGCTTTCTCACGCGAAAACTCAGTCCGCGCGAAAACACTTTTCGCACGAGTTCATTTCTCGCACGAAAAACAGATTCTTGACTTTCTGATCACTATGGCTTCAACAACACCGAACTTGAAGCATCTTACTGCTTCACTTCATCTAGACACAGAAATTGGTACTGGTAACAAGCCACCGAGGCTTCTCTGTGAAGATGATTATTCTGATTGGGCTTTCCGATTCGAGAGATATGTTATCTACACGGAACCAAAAATGTGGAGATCGATCCAGTATGGTCCTTACATTCCATTGTACAAAAATGATAAAGGTGAAATGGTTCAGAAACCTGAACATTTGTGGGATGAAGATGACATCAAGAGGTTGGAACTTGATGATAAAGCGTATGCTGCCATCACAATGGCTCTTACTACTGAGATCTCACAAAAGTTTCAAGAGTTCAGGGGTGCTAAAGTGCTTTGGGATGCTCTGGAGTCTCAGATTATGGGCAACAAAGATATGAGAGAGAGCAAAAAGGATATGTTGAATCAAGAGTTCAACATGTTCAATCATATTGTTGGTGAAGAGATGGAAGTTCAGATGGCCAGGTTTGTTAGACTGGTCACGAAAATGAAGAGTGCGGGTATTACTCTGGAACCTATAACTGTGAACAAGAAGTTGCTCAACTCACTTCCATACAGTTGGAATAACAACTGTACTTTGATAAAGAGAACCAAAGACTTGTATACTCTACAGTTGACTGATCTCATCTCAACAATCAAGTCCTATGCTATGGATGATAAGCAGCGAGCTGCTAATCATCTCAGTTCTCTGGGTGCTGAAGGAACTGCTCTATATGCAAAGATGGCTAGTAATCCGAATTACTATGTCAGTTATACGCAGATGTGTCAGCAACAACAATCAGGAAGTGCAGCGTCTTCTTTATTCAACCAGCAGTAAACCACCAAGTTCATGTTCCAGCTGCTCAACATTATTCTCCCATCATCCATAAACAAGTCTCTCAATCTCAAGATTCTCAGAGTGGTCAACATGCTTATGTTGCTACCACTAGTCCATCAAAACAAACTGTTCAGATTGCTGAGAAGCATCTTGCTCTTTTCACCACTTTCATGTCGAGTTATGAAGCTTTCATGGCCGGAAGACTTACTGCTCCTAATGTTCTTGTTGATGATCTTCAACAAGTTAATCCGGATGATGTTGAAGAGAATGACATCAAGTATCAAATGTCCATGGTAGTTTACAGGGCGAAGAATTTTGCTAGAAGAACTGGGAGGAAAATGTTTGGAGTTAACAATTCTAGCAAAATTGGTTTCGATAAATCTAACCTGAGGTGTTACAACTGTGACAAACCAGGTCATTTCACCAGAGAGTGTACTGAACCAAAAACTGGTCAAAATGAAGGCCCAAAGAAGATGGTGACTGTGGAGATAGAGCCAAAGAAGGATAAAGCAAGTACTTCTGGTGGTACTAAAGCACTAGTTTCTCAAACTAATGCTGAATATGACTGGTCTGATCAAATGGAGGCTCTTGATTTACATTTGTCTACTGCTTTTGTTGCTAAGATTGTTCCAGAACCAGAAGAGGAAGAAAATTTGTTTGCTGAATTCGTGTCTGATGATTTGTTGGAGGGTTTGTTTGCCACGGTGGAAGAAGAGAAGGAGAAAGTTGAAATAGAGGATGAGAAAGTGGTAGAAGATAAGGAGAATGTTGTAAAGGAAGATCAGATTGAAAAGGTTGCTGAAGAAGAAAGTGTGAATGATGAATTCACTATTGAGCTCACAGTCAAAAGTCCATGCATTGATCCAAAGACTGTTGCTAGTGCTCCAGTGGAAAAACCAGCTGATGAAATGAAAGCATTCATGGTCAAGAAGGCAAAGAAAACAGAAGGGGAAACTTCTGAACCAAAGGTATATGATAGTTTATGTAAAAATACATGTGTTGAGAAAGTTCAAAGATACAGAGTTCATAATGAAAGCCTGATAATGGAAGTTGAAAAACTTTAGTATCAAGCTAGCAAACACAAGTCAAATGAAAAGATTTTTAAAGAAAAACTTGAAGGTTTAAACAAAACAATATATAATTTGAAATTAAATCTTCATGATAAAGAATGTACTAATAATGACTTGACAAATAGAAACAATGAACTCGCTTTAGAAATTAATAGACTCAACAGTGAATTAGCCACGGTTAAATTGACTGTTGAGAAATTTGAACTTTCATCAACAATGGTTGAAGGAATAATCAAGTCACAAATGACTCAGAAGATAAAAGGAGGAAAGTGTGGTGTTGGATTTTCTAACATTGCTCCTCCAATTAATCATGATTACTCATGTTTACCATCATCTGATAACATTTGTGATTCTGATATGGTCTATGGAATTGGATTTTCTCCATCTAAAGACTTAAAACCTTCTGTCAAAATAAATTTATCTGTTGATCCTATCATAGTACCCAAACCTAAACAATCACCTGAAAATCTTTTTGCAGATAAAATGAAGGTGGATGGGTTGGTTGAAGATTGGGAAAGTGAGAGTGAGGAAGAGAATGAGAATGAATGTTTGAAAAATAAAAATGTAAACGTTTCACAATCAGCTTGTAAACAAAATTGTCAGGAAATGAAAAGAATGTTGTTTTGAATGAGTTCAAATCAAATAGCAATTATAATTTGAATGCAAATCAAAGGGTAAATCAGAAAGAAAGAATGGAAAAGGATTTTAAAAATAGATTTGTTTCAAAAGGGATAGTTGAAAATGAAGAACATATTTTAAAGAAACAAATTCTCGATTCTTTAAAAATAAACTACATTATAATGCTAACCTTGTGAATCAAGATGTATGTAGCCCAGATTTGCATGTGAATGATTCTTCTGCATTTAATCTGAACATTCAAAGGCCTGGTCCTTCTCCAGCACCAATCCGTATATCTAAGCCTGGTCCTCATCCAGCAAATTCAAAGTCTGGTCCTACTAAAGCGGAATCAAAGACTGTTTCTGTTTCAACACCACCAATTCCAAAAGTCAAAACTGCCAAATCTACAATCCAAAGTGGTCATAATTCATCAATTTCCTCGAATCTGCAAAAGATGAATTTGCAATTGTCAAACGAGACAAAGATTCGAGAGACTGTGGAGAAAGTTAAACCTAGTCAATCTGACTTTGGTTTTTATGACAATTTTCATAATTGTCATCCACAGTTTGTTTTCCACACACAACAAAAGCGATGCTATCAGTGTGGAAACACAAATCATTTAGCAAATAATTGTCCTTTTAGACAAAAATCATTAAGTAAACAAAGATTTCATAATTCTATTTCTCATAATAGAAAACTGTTTTTCACTCGTGGAAAATTTTCAAATAATATGAAATCTACAATTGTTAATGATTTTCATATCAAAAGGGATAAGAATTTGACTAATGATGTAAAGGCAAATGTCAAGATCAAAAGCTTAAATGAAAAGAATGATGTACAAAACAAATATAATACTCTCAAATCATTTTGTCTTGCTGCAACTCAGAATGTGCTCAAGTCTTGCTTGACTTGGGTACCAAAATCTAAGTAATTTTGTTACTCATGCAGGGACAACCGCAAAAGACTACTGAAAGTCTATGGCATGTAGATAGCGGTTGTTCAAGACACATGACGGGTAACTTATCATTACTACAAGATGTGCAATCATACAACGGAGGGAGAGTGATATTTGCAGGAGATAGAGGGGGACGAATTACTAAACGTGGTACAGTTACAAACGGCGTCCTAAGTTTTGAAAATGTTAATTTTGTTGAGGAATTAAAACATAACCTGCTAAGTGTGTCTCAAATCTGTGACAAACAATATTCTACACACTTTACTAACAAAGAATGCTTAATTTTAAAACCAGGTTTTGTTGTTCCTGATGAATGGATTTTGATGAGGACTCCGAGAGACAATGATACATATCTTCTTGATATGCATTGTTCTAGTTCTTTGGTAACAGCTTCGTGCTTACTATCCAAAGCCTCGGAGAATGATTCCATGTTATGGCATCGTCGATTAGGACATGTCAATCTTAAAAACATGAATAAACTTGTACGTGGAAATCATGTTATTGGTTTACCCGAAAAAGAATTTCAATTAATTGAACATTGTTTGTCATGTTCAAAGGGTAAACAACATAAACTTCCTCATAAACCTGTTGCACATAACTCAGTCGAATCAATCTTACAACTCTTACACATGGATCTTTTTGGTCCAGTAAGTGTTTTAAGCTTGGGTCGAAGATCTTACTGTCTGGTTGTTACTGATGACTTTTCTAGATTTACTTGGGTGTTTTTCTTAGCATCTAAGGATGAAACTCCACACCTCTTGATCAAGTTCATTACTTTGGTGGAGAATCAGACTGAGAAAAAGGTAAAATGCATCAGAAGTGACAACGGAACAGAGTTTTGCAATCAAACTCTGAATGAGTTTTGTGAATCCAAGGGAATTGCCAGACAATTCAGTGCTGCAGGCACTCTACAACAGAATGGAGTTGCAGAAAGAAGAAATAGAACATTGATTGAAGCTGCTAGAACGATGATCTCTGCTGCCAAATTACCTTTGTTCTTTTGGGCAGAAGCAGTAAATACTGCATGTTATGTTCAAAATCGTGCTTTAATCAACAAAAGATTAAATAAGACTCCTTATGAAATATTTTATAAACACAAACCCAAAGTTAAATATTTTAAAGCCTTTGGTTGTTGTTGCACTTTGTTGCATACAACAGAATCATCTTCGAAATTTTCTGAAAAGGCGGATGAATGTTACTTTGTGGGATATGCTGCCAATAAAGTAGCATATCGTGTTTATAATAAAAGAACTAGACAAATAGTTGAGTCATATAACATTGATTGGCACGAGCTTAACATAACCGATGCAGGTTCAGCTCCTTCATGGGTTTATGATTATGAATCTTTGTTTATGAATTTTAAAATTTCTAAATCTTTATCTGCAGATTCTACTTCACAAGCAATTTCCTTGGACAACAAAATCATTGAGGATTTTTCATCTTTGATATCTGATGATTCTGCTGTTGCTTCATCATCCAAAGATATTCCTATAAATTCTGTACCTGTATCTGCATGTTCTGAGTCGTTAGATGTTTCTTCAGAACAAATTTCCACTCAGGATTTGGAAGAATCATTAAGTTCTCCATTATCTTCATCTTCGTCAGAGACTATACATACACCAATAGAAATCATTCAAGTTCCATTTGAAGAATCACCAAATGTGTCTACTGCTTCTGAAACTCATGTTTCAGATGACACACTTGAAGAAACTATTGTGTATCAATCTCAACACTCTGAAGAAGCTCATGATAATGTTGAACATATTACAAATTTGGAAGATGGAACGGTTGCAGATGAAATTCCTCAATTGAGAATACATAAAACTCATCCCACTGAGGCAATCATTGGTCCGTTGCACGAAGGTGTAATTACCAGAAGTCAATCAGGGGCAATCAACACATGTCTTTATGCTTGCTTTCTATCACAAATAGTGCCCAAGAATGTGGAAATGGCACTCAAAGAAAACAGCTGGATAGAAGCAATGCAAGATGAGTTGATGCAATTCAAGAAACTCAATGTTTGGCATCTTGTTGAACTTCCAAAGGATAAGCTTCCGATTGGAACAAAGTGGATTTTTAGAAACAAGACGGATGAAAAAGGTGTTATAGTTCGGAATAAAGCACGTCTTGTCGTACAGGGATTTTATCAAGTTGAAGGATTGGACTATGAGGAAGTGTATGCTCCAGTTGCACGACTAGAAGCAATACGCATATTCTTAGCCTTTGCTTCATACATGAACTTCAAGGTGTACCAGATGGATGTTAAAACTGCATTTTTATACGGAGAAATGAAGGAAGAAACCTATGTTTGTCAGCCTCCTGGATTTGAAGATCCAGATCATCCTGACTATGTATATAAGTTGGATAAGGCGCTATATGGATTACATCAAGCACCTCGTGCTTGGTATGCAACTCTGACTGAACATTTGCTTGCAAATGGTTATTCAAGAGGTGCAATTGATCAAACCTTATTCATACGAAAATCAGGGGATGATATTATTTTGGTTCAAATCTATGTCGATGATATTATTTTTGGTTCCACAAATGATAGTATGTGCACGGAGTTCGAAGAAGTGATGAAGAAGAAATTTGAAATGAGTTCCCTTGGGGAAATTTCATTTTTCTTAGGTATTCAGGTTACTCAATCTGAGACGGGTATTCTCATTCATCAAGAAAAATATGTTCAAACAATTCTTGAGAAATACAAGTTTCAAGATTCCAAAGTAGCTCCAACTCCTATGGCTTCTCGTCCTACTCTTACTCCTGATCCATTAGGAGAATCAGTTGATCAACATCTTTATAGATCGATGATTGGTTCCCTCATGTATCTCACTGCAAGCAGGCCGGATGTCATGTTCCCTGTTTGTCAGTGTGCCCGCTATCAAAGTGATCCAAAGGAATCACACATGAAAGCTGTCAAGCGGATTTTCAAGTATCTCAAGGGTCAACCTAAACTTGGTCTTTGGTATCCTCGAAATTCCGATTTCAATTTATTTGCTTATACTGACAGTGATTATGGTGGTTGTAACTTAGACAGGAAATCGACCACAGGAGGATGTCAATTCTTGGGTAACCGACTTATTTCTTGGCAGTGTAAAAAGCAGAACACTGTATCCACATCCACTGCCGAAGCTGAATATGTGGCTGCTTCGAGTTGTTGTTCCCAGCTTGTCTGGATTCAGCAACAACTTCTCGATTATGGTCTCAACATTTATGACACACCAATTTGGTGTGATAACACGGCAGTTTTAAACATCGTGAAAAATCCCATTCAACACTCAAAAACTAAACACATTGACATCCGCATCCATTTTATCCGCGATTGTTTTGATCGTAAACTTATTCACCTAAAACAAGTGCCGTCAACTGAAAATATCGCTGACTTATTTACTAAGGTGTTTGATCATTCTCGATTTGATTTCCTTGTGCAATCATTGGGAATGATTAACTTTGGATAAAGTGGTTTAATGAATCTTCACAAAAATATTTTCATTATTTTTTTTGAGGATAAAATTGCCATTGTTTCTTTTTATTAAAA
The DNA here is from genome assembly GCA_024085815.1 of Flaveria linearis. Classification (NCBI taxonomy): domain Eukaryota; kingdom Viridiplantae; phylum Streptophyta; class Magnoliopsida; order Asterales; family Asteraceae; genus Flaveria; species Flaveria linearis. The sequence continues at coordinate 49,528,602 of CM044011.1, read as the reverse complement.
GAACAATTACAATTTTAGGGGGAGAAAATTAGAAAAACAAATTCTGAAAAATATTTTTGGTCTTAGGGGGAGTTAAGATCAAAGGATTGCCAAAATCAAAAAAAAAAAAATTTTCATACTTAAAATGAGAAATGATATTACAAAGTTCAAAACGAGTATAAGTACTTTCAAAGGCTTAAATACGAATACACTTGGATTATGTTTGATATGTTGATAGGCTTTGCTTTCAGAAATGAAAAGATCATAATTGAGTGATTACACTTGAATTAAAGACATATGAATTAGTGGGGAACATATCAGGATTCTGTGCCAAAAATGTTCTAACACAGACTGAGAGATATAATCTTGTCATACTCAAGCCTGTATATGATTGATTCAGTGATTATCATAACTATATATATAAATATATATAAAAGATAAAAATACAAAAAGAAACAAAAAGGAGAAAAATACAAAAAGAAAATAATTGAGCAAAAAGATGCCAAAAGGAAAAAGGCCATATAGGATATAAGATGCCAAGAAGCACAACAAATCAAAAGATATGTCTAAAAGACATACATACTATATGGTATATATTTTCTGATTTTGAGAATAGTTTTTAACTTTGGAAGGCAAAATCGAAAGATGGGGCATGTAAGTCCGAATGGCTTGTAAGTCCTAAACATCTTGAGAGGGCAGACGTAAGTCCGGATGGCTGTCAGTAAGTCCTTAAACTTGTTAATATTCCGGGTTAAGAAATATTTCTCAGGCTAGTTATGCTCAAATAGTTATATTTAGGAGAATAATAAATGGTATCACTGATCATCAATGCATGGTTTAAGTCAAATTGGGGTGACTTGAAAAATCTCAATAGTGTCTTGAAGGATAATAATTAATTTACAGAAGTTCTGATTGTGGGATCCACTGACTTATATTAAATCAACACAAAACATGATATATATATCACTCATTATGTTTCTGAGTAAAACATGAAGTATAAGTTTAAAGCGGAAAACAGATATTGACAATCAACTTAACCAGTTATTTTAAATAAAGCCGAACAGAGTCTTAACTTGACAAAAGAACTATATGATCTCATTATGAAAATTTATACAAAACAAGCAAATCCGATCTTGATTCTTTAATTGTTTTTATTCTTTTGTTATTTTGTTTATAAGTGTTTGTTTTTTATTTCACTTTTATAGTGTTTTATTTTTAGGACAAATAAATAACAAGAAAATTTTTGAAAATTGAAGATTCATTAAAAATAATTGGTCACTTGGTAAATAACATCTTATGTTGACTTAATTCATTAAAATAAAAGGATTGAAAGTTGTGTAAAGGTTTGTAAAAGATTAAAAATTGAAAATTTTGAAAACTTTGAAATTTTTTTTTTCATCGCGTGCGAAAAGGAATTGTCACGCGAAAACCATGACTCGCGAAAAGGACTGTCGCGTGACTTCTCAGAGTTTAAATATCACACTGTTCAAGGCATAATCACTTTTCGCTCAAAGCCTACCCGAAAACCCTTTTCGCTCATAATCCGAAATCTCCTCTCGCATACACCAAAAATTACATCATTTCACTCATATTCTGTTATTTTGATTCACATCTAACTCTAGTACGTGCATAGTGTGATTTTGAAGGTATAAATGGTTCGATTTAGTTACTGTAGATATGCACTGTTAAAGAGGAACTTAACAACTTGAAAATAAAATTTTAAAATCAGGATTAAAAGATGAAATTGAATGTTGAAATACACCTAATAGACTTAGGCGACAGTAATGGATTGAATATTGTGGAGTAAAATCGAATTTTGGACGGTTAATTTGAAGATGGGTTGTGCGAATCGCACCAAGAAACTGAACAGTCGCGAAAACGATTTGTCGCGTGAAATTGGTTCTCGCGTGAGTCCTGTTTTCGCATGATGACAAACAAGTTTTCGCTTGAACTAGGTTTTCACAAAGTGCTTTCGCATAAACAGAGATTTCGCATTTAACAGTGTTGTCGCGTGAAAAGTGTTTTCGCATAAAACAATTGTCAATCATCTTGAATTTTCGCAAGTGTTGATTTTACTCATAACAAAATGTTGTAAAAGTTTCTAAGTGTTGAACCACTTGTGTCTCAATTGTACTTGTACACAATAACTTTTTGTTGATAAACCTTAAATGTAACAAAACTTGAGATGATTAATTGTTTTCAAGTAATGAAATTTTCTAAGTAAAAAGTTTGTGGTTCACATGTTCTAAGTGTAGAAACTATTTTGTCATAATTAAGTTATATTCTGAGTGTTCTAACTTTGATCTTATTTGACAATGCAGATGGCACAAATGATCTTTAACAAGAATCATAATTGTGTTGCATATTTGGATGAAGTTCCGGAAGGGAAAGAATTATTTTCATCTATGATTGAGGGGCTGAAGAACTCAAGGATTGTTTATTCTATTTCGGCTGATCCAGCCATCTATTCCGAACTGATAGATTCTTTCTGGAGCACTGCTGCTCTAGAAAAGGACGAATCTGGAAACCAGATTATCACAGCCACTGTAAAGGAGAAAAGGGTGATAGTTTCTCAAGCCATACTAAACAGAGTTCTTCTGTTTAATGACCAAGAGGGAGCACCAACAAGACTAGATGATGATATAGTTATGGATTGTCTATCTCGGATGGGTTATGAGTATAGATATCCAAGTTTGGAGAAGAAGTGGTTACCACCATATTGGAAATATTTATTTCATGTGGTAATTCACTGTTTGAGTAATTTGAAGGCTGGCATGGATAGCCTTAGTGCTGTATTTGGATCCTTATTGGTTTCTCTGGTGGATGATATTCCATTCAGCATTTCTGGCGTGATATTTCAAGAGATGGTAAAAAATGCTACTGCCAATCCTGGGAGAAAGTTTATCATGTATCCCAGATTCATTCAGCTGATCATTAACGATGCATTTCCTGAGCTTGCCACTCAGAGATCTCCTAAATACGTTGTTCAGACTATCAAGAAGGAGATTTTTACTCATCTTACTGGAGCCAGAGAAAACAAATGCTCTGGTGAAAGTTTTGCGAAGATAGGCAAATTTTCTGACATTGATGAACATGTTGATGAGTTTGATGAAGGTGTTCATGCTGATGATGCACAGACTGGTGCTTCTACTTCCACTACTAGAGATAATATTGATGAAGAGATTGAGAAGCTATTTGAAGATGAGCCAGCACGGGAAGGAGGAATGGAAGAAGTTGTACACTCTGCTTCCAGTTCCGAGACTGCTAGTGATCAAATAGGGAATGTTCCCTATGTGATCCAAACTGATCCAACCCCTTCTACTCCAACATCTTCTCGACCAAATGAGGAAGACAGGGATACTGATTATGTCCCTCAAGAGTCACCAAATACATCCTCTCGAAGAAAACGGATGGTTAGAAGGAGAGATTATCCAGTTAGAAAGAGAGGACGAGGTATTGTACCAAGAAAACCACGAACTCATGTGGTTGTCACCGAGACAAAGCAAGATCAGTCAGCAAATGTGACTTCTTCTGCTCCTGAAACAGAAACAGTTCCTGTTTCTGGAGCAGCTAATATTTCTGGCTCAGGTTTCTCTACACCACCTCATCAAGAAAATCTAGAGTTTGATGTAGATACACTCTTGAATACTCCTCCTGAGTTTCAGAGGAGAGAGGAATCAACAAGCACTCCAGGTTCTATCACGTTGGAAGAAAGAATAAAGAACCTGGAGAAAGAGAATTTTGAGAATATGAAATTGATTGCTGAGTTAAAGAAAGGCAATGATGAAAAGACAAATCTGATCAACATGATTCATCTTGACTCAGCTATCAAAGATACAAGATTAGCATCTCTTGAGCAACAAATGAAAAGCATGTTTGACTACACTTCTGGATTGGAGAGGCAACTGAACGAGCTGAGAGAATTCATTTCTCAGACTTACTTTCATCAGCCTCCTATCATAAGGTCTACTACAGTAATTGGTGAATCAAGTAGACGCTCTCCAAGTCCACCTCCTACTGATACTGTTCCTGAGAAGGAAACGGTCAACGAAGCACAAGCATCTACTGTACAGCAAAGTGGTAGCACTACTGAAGATGTTCCTGTTTCATCTGAAGTACCTATCACCGAAGCTTACACATCTACAGCATTCGTTGAGCCGGAACACATGATTTCTATGCCTATTGTTGATGAACGGGAGGATGAAGAGTTAGTTGATTATGCTGATTCTGATGATAATGAAGATGATGATGATGAGGATGAAGGTGAAAATGATGATGATAATGATGATGACGATGGTGGAAATGATGGTGATGATGATGATGGGGGAAATGATGGAAGTGATGATGGTAATAATGATGATGGAGATGATAATGATGGAGGTAATGTTACAGGTTCTTCTTCAAGTCCTACTGGAGAGACTAATACTGACAATGTCGATAGACCAAGTGTTAGTGATCCAGAAGGATATGATCCATTAGACCCTGCCACAGAAAGTGTGTATGAAAAGGAATTATATTCTTTTCAACAAACTTCATCTGAAACTGTTGAAGAAGAACTTGATATTTTTGATGATCTGGAAGAGCAGAATGAGTATACAGACATTTTGGGAACAACCTTCAAGAGCTTTTCAAAGACATCAATCTTGAAGAAGGTGAAATTCCCAATGAGACTGTGAGTGGTGAAACTCCTACTGATGCTATAAACACAAATACTACTGGTCAGATTGCCTTATACACTAGAGGAGGTTTACAGTTCAAGGCACCACCACCACCTACTGAAGCTCACTTTCTGTTTATATCAAAGCCAAAACAAAAGTATGGTGAAATGTCTCACGTTATTAGCTGGGCTTATGATGGTGAGAAAAGGATGTATGTTATAAAGAGAAGAAATGGAGAGATTGATTATCTAAAGAGCACTCAAGACTTTCATACTTTACGTGCTGCTGATTTATACTCCATGGGCAAAGCTCCATTCTTCAATGAGAGTAATTACAGTGAAGCTGAGCTCATGAGATCCATGATAAGAAGGGAGATGCGCACAAATTTCAAAGACTTTAAGACTGCAAAATCGAAGTTGATAGATGACTCAACAAGAATTGATGATAATACCAAAGCTCCTATGAAGATACGAGTCTATCAACATCCAAAATTTATCAGAAAAGTCCCTGTGCATGCTCCAGTTCCTCCCAACTCTTTGAAGCAACTTCTATCTTGGAGATGTGAAAAGGATTCCGGTCACGCTGTGATCAAATGTATAGACAGGTCTTATCGAATCATTGATCCAGCAGACTTAATGAAGTTTGGCAAAGACGACTTATTCAAGCTGTTACACTGCCCTATCTCAGCTGATGAGTCTGTTTATTTTCTATCTTGCCAGTACGTATGGATGATTGACCGGATCCTGAGAAATAAATGGTATGCCTATGCTGGATCTTACAAGAAGGCAAATGTTGACTTTGATTGATTATGTTTCACCGAGCCTAGGGGGAGATTGTAGAAGACAAATCAAGGCTCGGCAAAACATCATATGCGAAAGCAAGAATCCACGCGACAGGAATAAGTCACGCGAGAAGCAGCCCATGCGAGACAAGCCTCCACGCGAGAACAGCTGCCACGCGAAAGCCAAGGCCGCGCGAAAGGCATCCCGCGCGAGAACCATGTGTTTAGTATAAATAGCTAGATTTCGTTTTGTAATTAAGCTTTTCGTTCATATTATCATTTTGTTCTGTGCGAAATCGCACAAGACCTGTAATAGGTTTCTGTTCTTCAATCTAATATCATTTGAGTTCAATTTGATTCTTCTTCTACTCCAATCTTGTTTATATTCCGCGTTCACAAGATTGAGATCGTGTGTTATTGTTCTTGGGAGATTTTCAGAGGATTTACACATGAATCTAGTGTGCAAACCTTACTTGGATAAGTTCGTGATCGTATTTATAGACGATATACTTATCTACTCTCGTTCGAAAAAGGATCACGAGGAACACATTCGGGCCATACTGAGTCTATTACAAGAAGAGAAACTTTCGCTAAACTCTTGAAGTGCGAGTTTTGGCTTCGAGAAGTGAAATTTTTGGGGCATGTGGTTAACGAAAATAGGATTCATGTAGATCCCAGCAAGATTGAAGCAGTGAAGAAATGGGATGCACCTCAGACACCTTCAGAGATACGGTAATTCTTAGGATTGGCCAGATATTGTCGTCGCTTCATTGCGAATTTTTCAAAGATTGCTCAACCGTTAACTTTGTTGACTCAAAAAGACAAGAAATTTGATTGGGGACCTACACAAGAACAAGCATTCCAAACATTGAAGGAGAAGTTGTGCAACGCACCAATATTATCCCTCCCAGACGGGACTGATGATTTTGGGGTGTACTGCGACGCTTCACATCAAGGATTGGGTTGTGTGCTAATGCAGAAAGATAAGGTGATTGCCTACGCCTCACGACAACTTAACGTGCATGAAAAGAACTATCCAACTCATGATTTGGAGTTGGGCGCTGTAGTATTTGCACTTAAGATATGGAGGCACGATCTGTATGGAACCAAATGCATCATCTACACAGATCATAAGAGCCTTCAACACATCCTGAATCAAAAAGAACTCAATATGCGTCAGCGACGTTGGGTGGAGTTACTTAGTGACTACGATTGTGAAATCCGGTATCATCCGGGGAAAGCAAATGTGGTGGCTGACGCCCTAAGTCGTAAAGAACGTGTGAAACCACTACGTTCTTGAGCTTTGGGCTTGATTATTCAAACGAACTTGAAGGCTCAGATCCAACTTGCACAAAGTGAGGCATTGAAAGAAGAAAACCTTGCGGGAGAAGAATTCCGAGGGTTAGATAAACAGATGATTTGCAAGGATGATGGTATACAGTACTTCATAAATTGTATATGGGTACCCAAATGGGGAGACGTCCGTACCCTGATCATGGAAGAAGCACACAAGACACGATATTCAGTTCATCCTGGTACAGACAAGATGTATCACGATCTTAAGGATCTATACTGGTGGCCATGCATGAAGAAAGACATTGCTATGTACGTAAGCCGATGCTTGACATGTTCGAAAGTTAAGGCTGAACATCAAAAACCATCGGGATTATTACAGCAACCTAAAATTCCCGAGCGGAAATGGGAGAACATAGCCATGGATTTCATTACCAAACTCCCTAGAACAAGTAGCGGGCACGACTCGATATGGGTCGTAGTGGATCGGATGACGAAGTCCGCTCATTTCTTTCCGATCCGGGAGGATTACAAGATGGAATAGTTGGCGAGATTGTACATAAAAGAGGTCGTGACGTGGCACGGAGTGCCGGTGTCAATCATATCCGTCCGTGACAGCCCATTTACTTCACGATTTTGGCAAACACTACAGAAAGCGATGGGCACTCGATTAGATATGAGTACCACCTATCACCCACAAACAGATGGTCAAAGTGAACGGACAATACAAATGTTGGAAGACATGTTGAGAGCTTGTGTAATCGATTTTGGTGGTAGCTGGGACACTCATCTACCATTGATTGAGTTCTCTTACAACAACAGCTACCATACAAGCACTGAATGCGCTCCCTTTGAAGCATTGTATGGGAGGAAATGTAGATCCCTAGTTTGTTAGGCTGAGATTGGTGAAAGCCAGCTAACAGACCCAGAGATCATTCAAGAAACAACTGACAAGATTTTCCAAATCAAAGACCGACTAAAAGCTGCAAAAGATCGCCAAAAGAGCTATGCCGACAACCGTCGGAAGCCTCTAGAGTTCAATGTTGGAGATCATGTTCTACTCAAAGTCTCTCCCTGGAAAGGTATTGTACGATTTGGGAAGAAAGGGAAGTTAGCCCCAAGATACGTATGACCATTCGAGATCACAGAAAGAATCGGTCCAGTGGCTTACCGATTAAGGATGCCACAAGAACTCAGCGGTGTACACGACACATTTCACGTATCAAAACTCAAAAAGTGCCTGGTGGATGAAACTCTACATGTGCCAATTGAGGAAATCAAGATCGATAAAAAGCTTTATTTCATCGAAGAACCTATCGAGATCATGGACCGAAAGGTCAAACGATTAAGGCGCAGCAGGATACCGATCGTTCGTGTGAGATGGAACTCAAAACGAGGACTAGAATTCACGTGGGAATGGGAAGATCAGATGAAGCTCAAATATCCACATCTATTCGAGGATGACACTCTTGGATCTAACACCAGTTGAATTTCGGGACGAAATTCTCTCAACTGGGGGATACTGTGACATCCGTCACCAAAAAGGTCCGTCATTTAACGTGGATTTGGTAACTACCCTTAGAACGTTCATTTCACATCTTCAAGGACAATTCGTGAGGACATTATACTTGCTTGATTTTCTTTTACATGTGTGATATCATTGTTTGCAACATTAGCACTTAAAACGCTTACGAATACCCCCACCGACATCGCTAATTAAATTACGTTATATAATGTAAACATCATTAATAACATCATTTTCAAGATACAAACAACATTAAATACTTCCCTATAATAAATATAACTCGCTCATTTACGTTGTTTTCAACCGAAACAAATTTGGGAACTCGGGGGCTATGTGCAGGGACCAAATGGGGCATTTTACCAAACTAGGGCTGGGTATATAAACCCCATTTCCAGCCCTAGCCCTCATTCTTCACCATCATCTTCATCTCCTTCTTCTTTATTTTCTCCACCTCCTTGCACTTAGAATCGCCCCGTTTTCTTCTTGATTTCACCGTTTAGACTACTACTACAGCCTAGACAACACGTTTCAAGCAGGTAGACGGTCTTGGTCGTCCGTTTTTGCTCTTTTTACTTCTGTGATTTCTAGGGTTTCGGGTGCTCAGGTTTAACCCGAGCACAAGAGGTCGTGGGGGTGTATGTGTTGCCTTTCTGAGTGTGCATTTTACTTAGATATGATAGATGAGTGTTTTTGGAGGTTCTTGATGTGTGAAACCCATGCACGGAGCAGCCAAAGGCTGCTCAGCACTTCAGCAGTCGCGATCCACTGCACTGGGCGACTGGGTCTGTCATGCAACTGAGCCGCGTGACTGAGTGAGTCGTGCGACTGAGTCCATGCGATTGGGTAAGTCGTGCGACGGAGTCCATGCGATTGAGTGAGTCATGCGACTGAGCCCATGCGTCTGTGTGTGCCATACGATTGAGTCAATGCGGATGAATGTGTGCGACTGTGTGTATCGCACGACTAGATGTCCAGTCGCACGAATGGAGGTTCAGTCATACGAATGAAGCTAATTTGTACGAATGAAGGTTGAATAGTGCGAATGGGAGTTGAGTTGTGCGAATGGGTGCTGTGTGGTACGACTAGATGCTGAGTCGCAGAATAGGAGGCTCAATCGTGAGAATGAAGCTGATTCGCACGATTGAAGGTCCAATCGTGCGAATGGAGTGTCTAGTCGTGTGTCTAGTTCCGTCGTGCAATTGGAGTCATTGTGTGTGAATTCTTCCTGTGTGCGGTGTGTGTTGTCGTGTGATATTAAGGTGACATCGACACGGTTGCCATTGCTAATGACGATCTTTAAGATTAACACTATCAAACTCATTAATGTTGTTTCAACCCAAATCAACATAACATTTTACAATTAGCAACAAACGATTCATAACACAAGTGCTTACTAAGTATTTCTCTAGCAACAATAACACTTTTACCCAAACATCATCGACAATGGCAACGTTTCTAGTGCTTGGATCTACATAAGATCTATTGCGCGTGTTTGTGTGCAAGTGTTACCCAAGACCGAACCAATACAACCTAACCCAACTAAACAATATTGTTAACATCAGACGCGTTATTAATGCTTAACATAACTGCAATAGGTGATTGATCGTGCATACATACAAGTTTGGGAAGTTTCATCATACATACTTACCACTTAATAAGTGACTTTCATGGCCCTTTTTTACTCTTATACAACCTTTTAAACATTTATAAACATAGGGGAAAAGAATGCTCATCCATCTATCTTGTATTTACACGTCTTCCCTAATGGAAGCTTACTACCACTGTTATGAACGACTTACCTGCACGATGATGATATCATGATTCATGGCTCTATAATACGTTACCACCTTGCATGTTACTTGGTACCGCTATATTACTATGTGATACTACTTGTTGGGTGATACTATGTGGCTGTGTGGTTCTTCTGTGTGGATCTTTCCATCCAACCATTAATTCCAGTAATGGGACCTAAGGATTGGTTTGGTTGTAACTTACACCGTATACGCTGTGTGGATCTTTATACGATGTGTGGATCTTATTTTGCTGTGTGATACTTTCCTTACGGCCATCAATTCCCGCGTGGAACCGACGACTAGGTTGGGCTGTAATTATCATTAACATATGAAACCGCTTACATATAAATGTAATTGCGGTAATTCATATAATCTTACGTGTACTTTATTTAACTTATTTATTACTTAAAACCTGCGAAGCTCACCAACATTATTGTTGACCGTTTTGAACGTATCTTTTCAGGTAACAATGAGAACTGAAGATCTAGGAGTGTTGCCTTAGTGGAGACCCTAGGATGCATTTTTGAGACTGAACATACATGATGAACAATTATTTTGTACAGTGTTGCAGTCCATTAAACGATTAACATTCTTTTGGATACTTGTTCCCGGGTTGTGGGAATTCCATACAAGAATACAATTATTGTGATTATGTGAATCGTTTATGTGAATCAATTACAAGTTCTGTTTATGCTTATGGCTATGCCATCGTGGATGTTGACTAGACACGACACAAGTCTCCATTTGTGCCGGGTGTCGTCATGACACGCTATGTCATCAATTACATATATATTGCATCTCTATTGCTAACCATGTGTTATGACGATCCCATCTCGCTCGCGCCCCCATGTTTCCGCTCTCAACGGGGGTGTGACACACATCGTGAAATGAGATCCACACAGCGTATAAAGATCCACACAGTGTATAAAGATCCACACAGCGTATAAAGATCCACACAGCGTATACGGTTTATGTTACAACCAAACCAATCCTTAGGTCCCATTACTGAAATTAATAGTTGTATTGAAAGAACCACACAGAAGATCCACACAGCATGAAAGTTCCACACAACCATTTAGTATCATCCAACAAGTAGTATCACATAGTTAAGTAGCGTTACCAAGAAAGGTAACAAGCAAGGTGATAATGTAGTGTAAATTTCACAAATCATGATATCATCATTCAGCAAGATAAGTTGTTCATAACAGTAGTAGACTTCCACTAGAGAAGATGCTTAAATACAATATAAATGGATGAGCATTCTTTTCGCCCATGTTTGTGAATGTTTAAAAGGTTGTATAAGCGTAAAAAGGGGCCACGAAACTAACTTGTTAAGTGGTAAGTATGTATGATGAAAGTCCCAAACGTTGTATGCAATGAACGGTCAAACACCTATTGACAGTTATTGTTAATCATTAATGATGTGTCTAATAATAATAGTAATGTTTAGTCAGGTCGGGTTGTATCGGTTCGATCGTGGGTAAACATACACACAAACACACGCAATAGATCTTATGTAGATCCAGGTACTAGGAACGTTGCCATTGTCGATGTTATTTGTGTAAAAGTGTCATTGTTATTAAAGAAATACTTATTAAGTATTAGTGTTACAAATAGATTGTTATTAATTGTAAGACGTTAAGTTAATTAGATTGGAATGATATCGGTAAGTTTCATAGTGTTAATTTAAATTCTGTCATTAGCAATGGCAATCGTGTCGATGTCACCTTAACATCACACGACAACACACACCACACACACAAGAAGAACTCACACACAAACTCCAATCGCATGACAGGACCAGACTCACGACTCAACACTCCTTTCGCACGAATCAATCCTCATTCGTACGAATCAGCTTCATTCGTACGATTGAATCTTCATTCATACGACTCAGCGTTCAGTCGTACCACACAACACCCAATTGCACGACTCAACTTCCATACGCACGAATCACCTTCATTCGTATGAATCAGCTTCATTCGTACGACTGAACCTCCATTCATGCGACTAGACATTCAGTCGTGCGATACACGCACAATCGCACACATTCATTCGCATGGACTCCAATCGCATGAATACACACAGTCGCATGACTCAATCGCACGACACACACAATCGCATGGACTCAATCGCACGACATACACAATTGCATGGACTCAGTCGCACGACTCACTCAGTCGCACCACTCAGTCGCACGATAGACACAGTCGCATGGCTCAGTCGCACGACTCACTCAGTCGCACGGCTCAGTCGCACGACAGACCCAGTCGTGAAAACAGCAGATTCGCGACTGCAGGAAGTGCAGAGCAGCATCCGGATGCTCCATCCATGAGTTTCACACCACAAGGACTGCGAGAAACATTTATCTAACATATCTAAACAAGAAGCACCCTCAGAAAGGCTACACACGCACCCACACGACCTCATGTGCTCGGGTTGAACCCGAGCACCCGAAACCCTAAAAACGTAGAAGTAAACACGAGCAAAAAGGACAACCAAGGTCGTCTACCTGCTAGAAACGAGTAGTCTCAGCTGTAGCCGAGGTTTTGCCGGTGAAAACGCAAGAAACGGGGCGGTTTTTGGTGCTAGGAAGGTGGAGAAAATGAAGAAGAAGAAGATGAAGAAGATGGTGAAGAATGAAGGCTAGGGATGGTAAGGGGTTTATATACCCAGCCCTAGTTTGGCAAAATGTCATGTTTGGTCCCTGCACATAGCCCCCGAGTTACCAATTTTGCTTCGGTTAAAAACGTCGTAAATAGACTAGTTATATTAATGATAGGGATGTATTTAATGATATTTGTATCTTAAAAATGATATTATTAATGACGTTACTATTATATAACATAATGTATATTTAATGATGACGGTGGCGATATTTGTAAACATTCTAGGTGATACCAATGCAAACAATGATAACACAAGTGTATAGGGTAACCAAGCAAGTATGATATCCACACGAATAGTTTATAAAAATGAGGAATTGGACGTTCTAAGGAAAAGTTAATGAAGTCCACGTTAAATGACGGACCTTTTGGTGACGAATGTCACATGTTGAACCCACACATGCTACCTCTCAACCACCCAAACAGCCACAAATCATCCATACCTACCAAAGAAGATCCAAACAAACCCCTGCACAAGCTATTGAGTCTGTGCAAGCCCTCATATCACTACCCATATAAGAGGATGTGGACACTAGAGCTCCCACTTCTCCTAAGGAGCAAACCACTCCCATCTCTTCTAGGATCAGTGCTGAAGTTCCCCATGCTCAACCTGATGAGCTCATTAGCCCAACAACCTCTAGCCTTCACTCTGAGTCTCAACACTCAAGTGAACAACCTTCAGGGGACAACTACCATCCCTAGCCTCTAGATCTCACCCAACTAATCCCAAACCTTGAATTCTATGATGATGAAGACATGGGATTCAGTGAGTACCATGAGTCTCTCTTCTCTTTCCCTACTCAAGGAGAGATGAGTACTCCTGACTCTCCCCTATCTAGCCCATATCATCCACCTACCACTGAGGTGGATCTCCCTGAACCTATTAAGGAGATCCATATGGAAGAGGCTCTCACTTCTGCAAGTGATTACATCATTAAGACCTTAACCATGGAAACTCAGCCCATTGACACTCCATCTAAAGTTGTCAGTGAGCAGAGGAAAACCAGCAGCCAAAACAAGATGCTGGTGGTGAGACTGAGGACTTTGATCTAATCATCTCATCCCCCAATGTTTCTTATGATGAAGAAGAAGGGAATTTGAGACTGAATGTACAAAAACTATCAAAAACATACACCTATCTATTCTCTAAGGTTAGTCACTTGGAATCTTAGGTGACTACCTTACAAAACAGGGTCAATGATCAGCAACTTGGATATCTTATTTCAAGGAGAAACTAGCTGGGAGACCTTTAAAGAGAGCTCATCCAGGAACACAAGAACCTATGGGTGTGATTGACCTAACTCCTAGCTTACCTATGCAAGAAGGTGATGCTACCAAAAAAGGAGAGGAAGTCAAAACAATCACAGAACTTGGGAGTTTTTCATAGAATATGAACATTGAGGACTCACCATTCTCATTTGCAATTGTCCATAATTGGCAACTTCCTCAAGTTCACATTGATGTGGACTCTCTAGACTCTCTCATTCAAAGTCTCTTTGAGGAAGGTATTCCAAGGGCCATGCCATCTCAATCCCAAGGATCTTTAAACTACATTGTTGGATGGAGGTATGATGCTAACAAAAGAGCCCTCATACTTCAAAAAGTTCAAGGGCAGCATGAAGTATTCAACTTTGAGACCTTGAACTACTATGAAGGTCTTGACCTTGTCAACATGCCACTTGACAATCCAAGTCAATCTAGGCAAGCTGGCATGCTGTCTCAAAGGATTCAAGATAGGATTACTGAAGAGTTTAGCCTAAGAAGAAGACAAAGGCAATCTGGTAATGTCATTGGTCAACTAGATGTTGAGGCAGACCCTGAGATTAGCTTCAAAGGGAAAAACTCAACTGAAGGCCCAGTGATAGAGCCTGAAAGCCCTGTCACACCAACAACTACTTCAACAATACATTCCCTCAGTGAAACACCTGTTGGTGAAGGTGTATCACAATCTCTCTCTGGCCATAACATGGATGCTACTCCAAGCAATAAAGGCCAAAGCTCTCTCCACCTTGAGTCATAAAGGTCTGTTGGTGAAAAAGGGATAATGATTCTAACTTCTGAGGAGATTGAGGAGGATGAGAGAGAAAGAGAGGAAGAAGAAGCTAAGGGAGAAAGTTTCTTTGCTGGGTCTGCTGGCTTCATGGAAGCTGTAATTAGGGTTGCCCCCAAACCAAATACTCAAAATGATGAGTTAAGGGCAGTGAGGATTACTTATTTATAGATCAGGAACTGTGATGTTGATGACAACATCTCCCTCCCTTTAGAGGAATTGAATGAACTAGCTGACATTAAAATGTCAAGAGAGAAGAAGGAAACAGAGGATGCAAGGCTGCTCCTTCAGATTAAAGAAGAAATGAGATAGAAAGGTTATATAAGCATGCTCCTACCCTCTCTCTAGTTCAAGAAATTCTTGTGGAGGAGACTGTGGTACCACAAGAACCTTAGGTAGATAAATAAACAGATAGACAAAACATGATTAACAACATGAGTGCCACGGGTCTCTACCAGGCAGCTGCACTTCTTCCCTTGTCCTTTGAGTACATTGAGTTTGAGAAACTTAAGCAATTTGAACTTGAATGCTCAAAGAACGAAAGGAAACAAAGAGGAAGATGAGGGAAGAAGTAACCAAGTCAAGAGCCATCATCCAGAAAAGTTAAAAGAAGTTTGCTGATAGGCAGAGGATAATGAGCTTCTTGAAGTTGTATGGATTATTCGAAAAGAGACTTGGCCCTATGTCTCTATCTACTATGGATGAGCACATTAAGGTAATCAAGTAGAATATCAAAAAAGCAAAACTTGTTGACTTACTCTCCCCACCAAGTCAAGTTCCTTAAGAAGTGGAGATTAAGGTTGAACCGTTTGAGACAACACAACCTGGACCTCTTGTTGAGTCTTAGAAAGCTTCATCTTTTGATCCACAGCAAGTTCTTGCCCCCTTTCTTTCTAAACCTGTAAAAGAGGAAGACCCAACTGAGAAAGACAAGAATGATCAACAAGATGCTACATGCCAGTCTTCTCAGTTAAAGAGTTAAAGAGGAGGAAAAGGATGACGTCTAAACCAAATCCTAAGAAGAAGAAGATAGAGTCATCCACCTCCAAACCTTAGGATGAGTTAGAACATCCTGAGGAAGTGCAATAAGAGGAAGTTCCAGCAACTCCTATTCAAGTAGCTCCTCTAGCATCAAGAAGACCCATCTTATCATGGACTTAGGGGTGTTGATCGGGTAAGTTAATCAGGTTTTGGATTAATCAGTTCGGGTTATTTGGGTTTTTCAACGTTGAAAGGCTACCCGAAACCCGACCTAAATAATTGTTGGTTTAATCGGTTTCGGGTTGTTCGGGTAACGGGTTGTTAGGTTCGGGTTTTGGGTATTAAACAATAGACTCAAATTAGTAGATGTTAGTAAGTTTTCATTTGAAATCTTATAATACTAGTGGGCTTAAATTAGTTTGCTTCTATAATTTATAAAATTTGCTTAAATATATATTTATATACAAATTATTTGATCAATTTGGACAATATAAATAAGTGTATACATATTATTTAGTTAATTATAATATGGGTTGATGGGGTTATTTGGATTTCGGGTTATTCAGTTAGAGATCAAGGTGTTGAAGATGTCTACACATGGCAAGACATGTTCAATATACCTCTGTATGATCTTTTTGAGATAAGAAGATATTATGAGAGTCTGAGTGATCCTGACCATCTAATGAATAAAGGAATGGTCATGATCATGATGGGAACTGTTGATATATGAAGTTTTCAAATGTTTTGGGAGCATCAGTCTAGGGGAAGTTTGTAAGGTTCTGTATAAGGCTGATGCATCCAAAACATCCAAAAGTCTATCCTGCATGCATGCACTAAGTGCTGAGTAGAATGCTTCGGAAGTTTTACACACTATTTTAGAAAATACACTAAGTGTAAAATCTTTCAAAGCCAAAACCAATATCTTTCAAAGCCAAATATGAAGTCTTCCGAAGCTTCAAATACAAAGTCTTCCGAAGCCAACACATGAAAACATATATCTTCTGAAGACTTTTTGAGTACATGCTTTATCTAATGTACCTTTAACATAAAGTTGGACCACCTTTCCACTACAACTCTGATAAGTCACCAACTTACATAAGTTGGTGAAAAGGTCCATGCTTTTGGTAACTGTACATCAAGGTCTTGAGTCTTTTACTTTCTAGTTTATGTACTTTTATTCTTTTTGTAATATATTAGGATGTGAGCTATGACATGTCATAGTCACTAATCAAAAGACAATCTGCCTTTTGACTCTACTTTGATTTTGTTGTTATCTAGATCAAGTAGCAAGCTAGCCTTCAAAGTATGGCCGGCTGTAAGTTGTAGTATAAAGTATCTCAAGTCTTTGTAACTTATATTCATGTTTGTACACTTGTAAAAGAACTTGAGAGCAATATAAAATATTCTTGAAAACCAAATACTGGTGTTGTTTTGTTCTTGTTCATTCTCATATTTGCTAGTGTTCTAAGTGTCAATCTTCGTTGTAACCAGTTCCCTATTTGATCTGTTAAGAGTTCTAAACAATCTCTCCTTATTATGTGTTGTGTTGTAAGTGAACAAAACTTCCTTAAACGGTCCTGCAGTTACAATCTTAGAAAAAAATGTAAATGTTTCAAACCCCTATAATCATTACCAACTAATCACTCAATTATGAAAAAGACTACATTGATTAGATGAAGGTTGATTGGTATTTAAAGAGATATAAAAATGTGGGTGTGAAAATTAGAATATTTTGTCAAAAACAACACCCACCCGTAATTATATATTAGGGGCGTGAAGTGAGCGCGAGTGGTTTTCCATATCTTTTTTTTTCTTTTTAAATAATGTAAGGCCCCGTTCCTGGGATGCTTACAGCTGGTCGATCATCGCACATAAAACATATACTTTCATCATCTTACATAAAAACTTTGCAGCGGAAACATTTAAATGCCATCCAAAAGAACTGAGTAGTCGCCCCGTCCCATCCTCAGCAACATTACCTGCCAACTGGAAACACATCAAAGTCAGCATTCCTAAGTGAGTTCTAGTTTTAAATATAACATACTTTTCTTTCGTTAAAACCGTTCTTTACTTTCTTTCAAATCATATTATACTTTCGTACATGATCACACATCATACATACACATAGATAATATCATTACTATCTTTCATTACGTTCGTTAACTTTCGTTCATTCAGGTGAATGGACCTCCAGTCGCATAGCCTCCAATCGCATGCTTCCCATGCGAATGAACCTCAGTCGCATGACATCCGGGCGTATGGACCTCAGTCGCATGACCTTCATGAGAACGGCCCTCAGTCGCACACCTTTCGTGTGTATGAACCTCAATCGCACGACTCACAGGCGCATGGACTCCAGTTTCATGACCTTCAGTCGCATGACCTTCATCCGCATTTCATTCAGTCGCGTGACCTTCATCTGCATCTCATTCAGTCGCGTGAACTTCATCTGCATCTTATTCAGTCGCATTACTTTCGTGCGAATAAACATCAGTCGCACTCCTTTCGTGCGTATGGACCCAGTCACATGCCATTCGGACACATGGACCTCCAGTCGCATAGCCCTAGCTGGGTGCAGAATGCAGTTCATCCCGACCTGCAGCTGCCAAGTCCGACCTCCAAACTCTTCCAAACCTCTTTTAAGCTCAAATCAGACATTCCAAACCTTAGGGAAGCATACCACGATACCATTCAAGCACAACCAAGTCCAAAATCAAGACCCAAATGAATCATACACAACATATACAAACACAAACGGGTTTACACCCAAAATACCCAAAAACGATTTTCAGATGTGTTCCAGCCCTAAAATCATTCAGAAACATGTGAAAGAGGGGTCCTAGAACTCACACAAACAATCCTGTCGAGTAGAGCTTCGATTTGACCCGCTACACTTCGATTTTCACGCTCGAATCCACCCGAACCAAGCTTTTCTCCCTTTTTCTCCTTTTCTTCTCCCTTGACTGAGATTTTGGCAAGAATGGGGAGGGTGTGGGCTGCCCTCCCCCTTTTATACCCCCACTCATCCAAATTTCTTCCCGTTTTGGCAAGTTTGGTCCCTCGACTTTGGACTTTATTTCTTTTCTTCTTTTGTCGGCTTCAAAGAAAATATCCGGGCGTTACAAGTCCACCCCCTTATATAGGTTTCGTCCCCGAAACCTGTTATTTCTCGAACAAATGTGGGTAATGCTGCCTCATTTCTTCTTTAGTCTTCCACCTGGAATTCAATCGGTGTACATCGTTTATCAACATACGACTCCTTGTCTATCTTTGGCTACCTTCATCAGGGCTTTGATCCTTTTGTGCTTCTCAGTCGTAGCCTCGATCACCTCAATACTTCCCATACGGCATTTGATGCTCGGCCTTCACCAATAATCTTTACTCGGGTCTCGGTACATTTGACAGTTGGAATATTAGTGTATCCACATACTTTACATCAGCCAATTAAGCAATACGTCCATGCCTCATGCACGTTCCCGCCACCGCCATCGAAATCACCTTCGGAATCATCGTGACTCGATCACCTTAAACCGTCACCGTGATCCCGACAACCGCTGTCAACCGTATCATCTTTTTTGCAGTACACAACGTTCGCTTCGTAGTCCAGCAAACAATCCACTCCTAGGACCACATCGAAGGGCGTATTTATATTCTTATTACTAACAGGCAACTTAGCACAGAAAGTAGCAGGAATAAAACTTTTACTAGCACCAGAATCGAACAACAGAAAGGCTAATGGTTGATTTACTAGAAACGTACCTGACACAACATCGGGGTTCGCCCTAGCCTCCTCCGGCATCAATCGTGTAGGCGCTGTGTTCGCCCTCTGTCTTTCTCCTCCAGCCCTCTTCATTCCCGAACCTTCCGCCCTTGGCCTCTTACAGTCCCTGCTTATGTGACCAATTTCTCCACAATTATAACATCTCACAGTCCCACATTCTCTAGCCACATATCCAGGCTTCCCACACTTGAAGCAAGTATTTGGTCCCCTTTTGCATTCTCCCGAATGCTCCATCCCGCATTTACCACATCTATCCGACCCCACACCAGGTGTGTACACACGATGGTCATCCCCCCGTGCGTGCTTATTATTCGTAGGGACACCACCCCGTCCAGTCCTCTTCCCACTCCAGTTCCAGTCTCCATCACCTTTCTCACTATTTTCAGCCACCATCAAAGTCCTTTCGTCATACAACCTCCTTGCCAAGTCAACTGCCGACCTAAACGTGCTCGGTCGGGCAGCGATCATGTGCCTACGGATATCCGCCGGCAAGCCCTGAATATACCTCTTGATCTTCCGCGATAGAGGCGTCACTTGATTAGGCACCAGCCATGCCATCTCATTGAACTTGGTAGTATACTGCTGATGCATCATGGTTCCCGCCTCCAGCTGCAGGAAGTCTCTCTCAACTTTATCCATCTCACAGTGAGGACAGAACTCCTCAATCACCAGCCTTTTCAGCTCTGACCATCTCATCCTTTCGATATCCCGACTACCCTCAACTTGGACTATGTTGTCCCACCAGCACAAAGCTGAGTCCACGAAAGAGTGGGCAGCAAACTTTACCTTCTTGTCTTCCTAACACTTGCTGATATTTAGAACAACTTCCATTTCCCTCACCCATCGGTGAGCAGTAGCAGCAGTGCTATTACCATCAAAAGTTGGGGGCTTGCATCATTGAAACGCCCCATAGTTACAGCCTCGTGCCACCTCCTGCACAAGCTCTTCTTCCTCCTCCTCATCATCGGAGATAACCGTCTCAGTTTCCGGTTGCTCACGTCCTCCCAAGGACCTGTTCCTTTCCTTCCGTCCTCCTTCCCGTACAGCCTTTATCACTTCGGTCACCACAGACGGTAAGATCGTCTGCATGACCTGATGCACTTCCTCCGCAACCGCCTCTTTCATCGAGGTTCTCAGATTAGCACTCTCATCACCACCCTCCGGATGAGGGGTCTTGGTTTCTTCATGAACCACTTTCTCCACTATGGGTCTTCCTCTTGTGACCCACGGTTCAGCACCACATCCACCACGACCTCCACCGCATCAAGCCTTCGATGATCTACCACTGGCCATCCTCTAACACACACTGAAAGATTCAAACACCAACACGGTCATTCAAGGGAACAGGTCAGTTTATGTAAAGTATTGTAAGTCCCTAATTATAGTGGTCAGTTGTGATTAGCCACTTACTTTACTCTTCATACCCCTAGCATTACCTGTCCTGACTACATCAGTTTCTAAATCTACCAGCAACACATAAACCACATAACATGCGCACATAATACCGGTTAATATTAAGAAAATACCTGATCACACGCAGCTACTCAGACTGGCATACCTTCCCTTTCCGTCCCATTCTCAGTTTAAGATTAGGTTTTAAAAATATTTACCCAATTCACTTGAACTTTTTCTCTGATACCAACTTGTAAGGCCCCGTTCCCGGGACGCTTACAGCTGGTCGATCATCGCATATAAAACATATACTTTCATCATCTTACATAAAAACGTTGCAGCGGAAACATTTAAATGACTTTCATTTCTATATAAATACTTTTGCAAGTTAATCCAACATTTGTTCATTTCAAAACATCGTTCGTTCGCATTACAATGCAAGAACATTTACAACAAAAGAATGCCATCCAAAAGAACTGAGTAGTCGCCCCGTGCCATCCTCAGCAACCTTACCTGCCAACTGGAAACACATCAAAGTCAGCGTTGCTGAGTGAGTTCTAGTTTTAAATAAAACATACTTTTCTTTTGTTAAAATCGTTCTTTACTTTCTTTCAAATCATACTATACTTTCATACATGATCACACATCATACGTACACATAGATAATATCATTATTATCTTTCATTACGTTCGTTAACTTTCGTTCATTCAACGTACATCATTATCATTCATTTCTTATCTAGATCCCGTCAAGCTTTACCCTCCTCATGGCACACAACTACGATTACTGAGGTCGAATGAAAAGGATCCCGTTTCGTTCTTTATTATGATATTTCGTTAACGTTCAATTCATACATTCGTTCATTTCATACATATTTCGTACATCATTTATTATGTTTCATTTCTATCTAGATCCTGTCAAGCTTTACCCTCTTCATGGCACGCAACCATAATTACTGAGCTTAAATGACAAGGATCCTGTTTCGTACTTTATTATTATATTTCGTTCATTCATTCATTTCTTCGCTCATTACTTTCCATTACTCAAATCTTGTCTCATGCAATATCCCGGACTCATGCTCAAAAGCTGATGCTGTGCCGGGGCTTGTACACAAACCCCGACTCATGTCCGAAGATTGACATAGCACCGGGATACGCGACAAAGATCCCATTCGAGTCAACCACATGGATTGAACTCCATCTAAGTCTGTTGCAACACAAGGTCGTTCACCTCATTATCTCGTCTCATCGTACATATCGCACAAATCACACCAATGGAGTGATCACTAAGACCGACTCCCCCTGTGTGTGTGAGAACTCTTGGGGTTTAGCCAGAATCGCACGCCATCTCATGGGTTAGCCAAAATCGCACGCTACATAATCCACATGAGGTAGCCAAAATCACACGCTACATAGCATATAGTAAATACCATATCGCACGTATCAGAGCAGTTACCAAAACTGAACTCCCTACTGTGTCTATGTCCCCTTATGAATTAGCCAAGATCGCACGCTATAGTACACACATAGTTGAGCTATCAACTCTCAATGAGTTATAAACCTCCATTCTTTCTGCTTGCAAGCCATTCTTACTCTCATTCATTCATTCATTCAAGCATGCATTCTTTCATTACGTTCCTCTTTTCATTATCTTCCACTTTACGTTACATAATACTTTCATTACATTCATTAACGTTCATCGCAACCATAGGAAGGCAATCATGCATAATAATAAGGAACATAACAACATACAACATCAATCATACAAGGCAACATCGCACACACATAACATACATCGTGCATAACATGCAGCATGCACAATCACACAACATCAAACATCACACGAATCACGCGCATCACCTCATATAAAACCATACGGCATCATATATCACCATGCATCGCATCATCATCATCATCAGCTCATTATCATAAATCATCTTACATCATCCATGCCCATCACATCATCTACAACCCCAAGGGTCCGAGCCTACGTCCGCACTTTCCCAAAAGTCAGACAATACTATGGTCATTCGGGCGTATGGACCCTATTTGTTCGCATGGTCATCCATGCGTATGAGGACACTTAGGCGAATGGACCTCCAGTCGCATAGCCTCCAATCGCATGCTTCCCATGCGAATGAACCTCAGTCGTATGACATACGGGCGTATGGACCTTGGTCGCATGACCTTTATGCGAATGGCCCTCAATCACACACCTTTCGTGTGTATGAACCTCAATCGCACGACTCACAGGCGTATGGACTCCAGTCGCATGACCTTCAGTCGCATGACCTTCATCCGTATTTCATTCAGTCA
The DNA here is from genome assembly GCA_024085815.1 of Flaveria linearis. Lineage (NCBI taxonomy): Eukaryota > Viridiplantae > Streptophyta > Magnoliopsida > Asterales > Asteraceae > Flaveria > Flaveria linearis. The sequence goes on along the minus strand of CM044011.1, from coordinate 49,505,387 downwards.
CGTGAACTTCATCCGCATCTCATTCAGTCGTATTACTTTCATGCGAATGAACCTCAGCCGCACTCCTTTCGTGCGTATGGACCTAGTCGCATGCCATTCGGACGTATGGACCTCCGGTCGCATAACCCTAGCCGGGTGCAGAATGCAGTTCATCCCGAACTGCAGCTGCCAAGTTTGACCTCCAAACTCTTCCAAACCTCTTTTAAGCTCAAATCAGCCGTTCCAAACCTTAGGGAAGCATACCACGACACCATTCAAGCACAACCAAGTCCGAAATCAAGACCCAAACGAATCATATGCATACACATACATACACAAACGGGTTTACACCCAAAATACCCAAAAATGATTTTCAAATGTGTTCCAGCCCCAAAATCATTCTAAAATGTGTAAAAGAGGGGTCCTATAACTCACACAAACAATCCCGTCGAGTAGAGCTTCGATTTGACCCACTACACTTTGATTTTCACGCTCGAATCCACCCGAACCAAGCTTTTCTCCCTTTTTCTCCTTCTATTCTCCCTTAGCTGAGATTTTGGCAAGAATGGGGAGGGTGTGGGCTGCCCTCCCCCTTTTATACCCCCACTCATCCAAATTTCTTCCCATTTTGGCAAGTTTGGTCCCTCGACTTTGGACTTTATTTATTTTCTTCTTACGTTGGCTTCAAAGAAAATATCCAGGCGTTACGAATAAAAAGATCGTAAAAAAATGAAATAACACAGTTTGTCCCGTTCATGGGCAAAAAATCAGTTTATAGCCCGCCTACCAAAAAAATCGAAACTGATCTAAAAAGACCGGTCAAGACCCGACCCGAATTGGTGGTTTTATACCGGTTTAAAATGCCCGTAATCTATCATCATTTACTCCACAAATCGATTCATATCCTCACTGAATAGAAATCAAATATCATTTAATCGATCTCACGATCTCCTTTTGCTATTGTTGATATCTCAATTTCGTAGGGGTATACTGTTGAAATCGGTAGTTGATTTGATGTGATTTGTCGATTATTATTATTATTCGGTTGTTCTCTCGATCGGTGTATCGATCCGTTTGATCTGTTGATGATTTTATTGTGCGTGATAATTGTTTGTGAAATTGAGCAGGTGAAGGTGGATGATGAGTTCGTTGTTTGTTGAAGGTATGCTTCTGAAGTTAGCCGATGAGTCATGCTTACCGGCGAGAGTGAAGCAACGGCGAACCGGTGATCTCCCGCGATTGAACCACCACCGTCAACCGACGTTTGTCCGATGGATTTGCTGTCGGAGGTTGAGTGGAGTTAGCATAATAGAGTTACACAACGGTGGTGTAACTCCACCGCGAGCGTTGCTTAATCCGGTATCTCCTCCGGTGATGACGACTAAAAAGGTATGTTTGAATGGTATGTGTTGTTTATTTTGTTACGTTACATCTATAAACAACACTTAATGCTAAAATTTCATAGATAATTTAGATACCATTCTTGTAACTGTAATTACAGTTAAAAAAGGTTTATTTGGATAAAAAGACGGTTATTTTAGAAAAACCGGTTTAAAACCCGATCCAAACTTCTCATCCTATGGAACGGTTAAAAACCCGATCTGCTCCGGAAAAAAAAAACCGTTTGGGATTTTTTAGAAAAACTGATTTGTGCACCCCTGTTTCGGCCCATTAGGTCATAAATTATATTTGAAGGTTTTTTCATTCCCTTCTCCTCAAACCGTAAAATTTTTCTCAAAGCGACCAAGAATTCCGAGTAATCAGACCCATGGCATCATTACCTTTTTGGGTGAGTAATTCTCTTCATCTTTATCTTACTAATTTTCGTTTTGCAAGTTTTATTCAAGAATTTGTTAAAGCTAAGGGCTTTTTTCTATGTTGTTTGAAATGTTTCTGCCAAATCGGTTTTTGTTGAAGTTTTAGTAAAAGAATTAGGTTTAATTACATGTTTTTTGAATTGCTAAAGTGGAGATGTACAAAAGCTCTGGTCTTTGAAGTGTTTGGTCTCTATTCAGTTTGAATTGACAAAATTGTTTTTTTTTTCACAGAAGTATATTTCTGGGTTTGATAAGTCGTACATGATATCAGTTCTTACACGCCTTCCTAATTTATGTTAACAATCAACAGGTGAAGGTGATGAACCATGGGCCATCGTGGTTGCCCTAATGAGCAACTAGGCTGTTTGCATTCTTACTTTCCCAACAGGTAAATTGGGTGTTAAATCGTTTTATTTTTTGTTCCCTTCTTAGATGCACAAAACCACCCTAGCTTCTACCTGTTTTTAAAGCTCTGATGTTGTCTTTGTTGAAGTTTTAGTCCAAAATTTGGGTTTGATTTTATGTTATTTGAGTTGATAAGATGCTGATCAACAAAAGCTCTGGTCTTTGTTGAAGTGATACCCACTTTTGCACATGAAGCATGTTTTTTAGTTTATTGCAGTTACGCACCCACCCACTACTTTTGTATAATTTTATATGCAAAGAAATATTATTTGGCTGCTTATTACAAATTACAAATTACAAATTATAATCTGCCCTTTCATGGAATTGCCACTACTTTTTGTATAATTTTTAGTTGCAGGATGCATTTCATGGAATTGCCAGGAAGTATCACAAAAATCCTTTGGTTAAATGTTCGGCTGGCACAAAACCATTCAGTATAATCTGCCCTTTGAGGACCCCAAAGTTGGTGTCTGAAAGGACCCCGCTCAAACCTTCAACGAGCAAACTTTCAACTTATAAAATACTTGGACCCGATATAATTCTCTTGAAGAATTACGTCAGCCTCAAGGACCAGGTATTTGTTATTCATGTGGGGAGAGAAGATAAGTCTTAAACTTGTTTTATGTTGCAAGGGTAAAAATTATTATGTTTTCAATATAGCCATCTGCAACTTCATTAACAAGCAGCAAGTGGTAATATTGTTCCACCCTACCCAAGACCTGTTTTGAAATATGACTGAGAGGCTCGTTATGATAATCTAAAGATTTGATTGTATACATGCAAAACATACCCATCACATTGAAGCTGACATGCATGAAGTTAGAAAACATAAATCCTGACATTTTGGTTGCTCCAATAAGAATAAATACA